>JAGFNQ010005075.1:0-152169 GCA_024364735.1 Boesenbergia rotunda | reverse complement strand
CACCAAACTCAAGTTCAAAAACCTGGGCTCAGTAGCATTTGGTAACAATGCCACACTCAAGGTAATTGGGTCAGGTAATATTGAACTTAAATCCAATTTCATTATTAAGAAAGTTCTATTAGTAGAAAACTTTAATTTTAACTTACTTAGCATAAGCAGTTATGTGACTCTGGTTATTTAGTTACGTTCAACAATTCTAACTGCCTAATTAGAAACGCACAAGACTCAGAAATCATGCTTAAGGGCACTAGGAAAAACAATGTATATACTATAAATCTTCCCCTTATACCCAAATGCATGTTAACACAGTTAGAACAATCAAAACTCTGGCATAGGAGATTAGGTCATACCAATCTAAGAACTATCTCAAAAATTACCCAACTTGGCTTAGTAAAGGGTGTTCCTAAAATTAAGAGTAATGAAAACCTAATATGTGAATCCTGTAATCAAGGCAAACAAACCAAGTCTAGTCACAAATTGATCCAATCTGATCAAACCCAAACCACACTTGAGCTCCTACACCTTGACCTATTTGATTCACATGGAGCCAAGTCACTAAGTGGAAACCGGTACTGCTTAGTGATAATTGATGACTACTCTAGGTTCACCTGGGTTAGGTTTCTAAAGACAATTATCATTTTTGAAAAACACTTAATCTGTTTTCAAAATTTTGTTTTTTTTTCAAAAATAAATAACTTTTCAAAATAAATGAAAATTCCTTTTCAAAATTAATTTTTACCTTCAAACCTGTCTCACAAAAACCTTAAGGTTAACGTGATTGAAAACCCTAGACTGGGGTGAGACAGACTAGGAAGTGAAACTCAATTTAAGCTATCCCTAACTTAAATTGGATCCAAATCATCAAAAATTCTTTATGTGTAGGAACATAAAGATTTGGACCAATGGATGTTAGATAGCGGGTGCTCCAGACATATGACTGGGGACAAATTGAAGTTCACCAAACTCAAGTTCAAAAACCTGGGCTCAGTGCATTTGGTAACAATGCTACACTCAAGGTAATTGGGTCAGGTAATATTGAACTTAAATCCAATTTCATTATTAAGAAAGTTCTATTGTAGAAAACTTTAATTTTAACTTACTTAGCATAAGTCAGTTATGTGACTCTGGTTATTTAGTTACGTTCAACAATTCTAATGCCTGATTAGAAATGCACAAGACTCAGAAATCATGCTTAAGGGCACTAGGAAAAAAATGTATATACTATAAATCTTCCCCTTATACCCAAATGCATGTTAACACAGTTAGAACAATCAAAACTCTGGCATAGGAGATTAGGTCATACCAATCTAAAGAACTATCTCAAAAATTACCCAACTTGGCTTAGTAAAGGGTGTTCCTAAAATTAAGAGTAATGAAAACCTGATATGTGAATCCTGTAATCAAGGCAAACAACCAAGTCTAGTCACAAATTGATCCAATCTGATCAAACCCAACCACACTTGAGCTCCTACACCTTGACCTATTTGATTCACATGGAGCCAAGTCACTAAGTGGAAACCGGTACTGCTTAGTGATAATTGATGACTACTCTAGGTTCACCTGGGTTAGGTTTCTAAAGACCAAAGATGAAACCCTGAACCTATTTAACAACTTTTGCAAATTGATTGAAAACCAAAATGATACCAAAATAAAAAGACTTAGGTCTGACCACGGGGGAGAATTCGAGAATCAAAGATTCGAAGAATTCTGCAAAGTAAATGGATATAAACACGAATTTTCGTGTCCTAGAACCCCCCAGCAAATGGCATAGTAGAAAGGAAGAATAGAACCCTACAGGAAGCTGCTAGGGCTATGCTTAATGAATTTGACCTACCCAACCACTATTGGGCAGAAGCAATTAGCACAGCTTGCTATATCCAAAATAGGACTCTGCTTAATAAAAGGTTAAGTAAAACACCCTATGAACTTTACTACCACAGACTTCCAAACCTACATTATCTTAGAGTCTTTGGATGCAAAGTCCATATTCTTAATACCAAGGACTATCTTGGAAAATTCCAATCCAAGTCAAACCCAGGTATCTTTTTAGGGTACTCTACAACAAGTAGAGCTTATAGAGTCTACAACAAAATAACTAAGAAAATTGAAGAAACAACCAACTTAATATTTGATGAAGAAACGAACCCAAAATCTGACAATTCTGACTTAGCTTCACCAAATACTGATCAGGAAGATAACTCTGAAACCCTAACTGAACCCTTTAATGACTTAACAATTGAACCAAATTCTGAATCAGTTGAACCAACCAATGAACCCAGAATTGAACCTATTGGACCAGCTGGACCTGAAGCTGAGCCAAGTACTAGACAAACCAAGAAACCCAGACTTAGTCACCCAACTGATCAAATTGTAGGTGATCCAACCTTAGGAGTCAGAACTAGAGCCTCCTATAGAAATCTTAGTCAAATAGCCATGATTTCAAAGATTGAACCTAAGACTATTGAGGAAGCCCTACCTGATCCTGACTGGATCTTAGCCATGCAAGAAGAGTTAGCCCAATTTGAGAGAAACCAAGTCTGGGAGTTAGTACCTAAACCTAAGGGAAAATCCGTAATTGACACTAAGTGGGTATTTAGGAATAAGTTAAACGACCAAGGTGAAATAGTCCGAAATAAAGCCCGCCTAGTAGCTAAGGGATTCAGCCAAGTAGAAGGATTGGATTATGATGAAACCTTTGCCCCTGTAGCTAGACTTGAGTCGATTAGGATGTTACTAGCCTTTGCATCCCATAAAGGATTTAAATTATACCAAATGGATGTAAAGTCGGCCTTCTTAAATGGGCTTATTAAGGAAGAAGTTTATGTAGGACAACCCCCAGGATTTGAGGATATAGAAAAACCCGATCATGTCTACAAACTTAGTAAAGCCCTTTATGGACTAAAACAAGCTCCCAGGGCTTGGTATGAAAGATTATCCAATTACCTGATCTCTAAAGAATTCAAACAAGGTCAAATTGACCCAACCTTGTTTGTTAAAATTTTAGAAAAAGATATATTTGTTGCCCAAATTTACGTAGATGATATAATATTTGGATCAACTAATTCTAAATTTCTAAAAGAATTTGTAACAATTATGGAAAGTGAATTTGAAATGAGTTTAGTTGGGGAACTAAACTTTTTCTTAGGGTTACAAATCAAACAAACTAAAGATGGAAATTATGTACATCAATCAAAATATGCTAAAGAACTAATTAAGAAATTTAAAATGGATAACTCTAAAAGTATAAGTACCCCAATGGCCACAAATGTAAAAATAGATAGTGACCCTGAGGGTAAACCAGTAGACCTAAAACTTTACAGAAGTATGATAGGAAGTCTACTATACCTTACAGCCAGCAGACCTGATATACTCTTTTCAGTAGGGATGTGTGCTAGGTACCAAACATGTGCTAAGGAAACTCACTTAGCAGCCCTAAAAAGAGTCTTAAGATACATTAAGGGCACCCTAAATGTAGGGATTTGGTACCCTAGGACTTCATCCTTTAAGTTATCAGGATATTCTGATTCTGACTATGCTGGTTGTAAATTAGATAGAAAAAGTACAAGTGGAAGCTGTCAACTTTTAGGAAATAGCTTAGTAAGTTGGTGCAGTAGAAAGCAACACTGTGTTGCTTTATCAACAACCGAAGCTGAATATGTAGCCTTAGGAGAGTGTGTAGCTCAACTCCTATGGATGATGCATACTCTTAAGGACTTTCAACTAGACTACAATCAGACCCAAGTCAACATTGACAATATTAGCTCAATTAACTTGACCAAAAACCCAATACAACACTCTAGAACCAAACACATAGAAGTAAAACATCACTTTGTAAGAGATCACGTAGCTAGGGGTGAAATAGTCCTTAAGCATGTAGACTCCAAGTCCAACCTAGCAGACATATTCACTAAACCCCTACCTGAATCTGAGTTTAGCTCACTAAGAAGGCAGTTAGGGTTATGCTTAGTAGAATAGAATCATTTGGTTTTTGGATTTTCAATTTTAAATTGAACTTAAAATGTCTTTTAAAATGTTTTTTGTTAAAAATATTACTTTAACTTTAAAAAGTTTTTTTACTTAGTTTTATTTCAAAAACTACCCCCTTCAAAACTAGGGCCTCTTTTCGAAATGGAATTAGCCTAGGCTCTAACCCTAGAATTGCATGCACCTATAGACTTAGAAGCCAGCATCTCACAAACACCTTAGGATACTTTTGATTGATAACCTAGAAAGGGTTGAGATGCTTAGGTCTTTGCCTCAATTCAAGATGCTTTAAGTCAGTGCATCGGCAGCAATTGGGGCACTAAATGAACAGCAATCAGGTCAAGTGTCAAGTTTAGACAATCTAACTTGAACAATGCACTTAACTTGACTAACTCTAGCAAAAGCTACTGTTTATAACAGTTAGTAAGTAGCTAAATGGGTTAGACAGGTCCCTAAAAGATTTAACCAGACTTAGGTCTTGCTTTGATTCAGTACAGCACATGCTTTATTATTGCAAATATCCTTTTGTGCATTTTGTTTGATATATGTCAAAGGGGGAGAGTTGGAAAGGAAACAGGGAACAAAAATGTTTTTCCAAATTTCTATTTTTTTTGCTCTGAATTGCTATTAAGTTTTTTTAAAATTATTCTCTGAAAAGCTTTTTCTAAAGTCTGAAATTTTTTTTCAAACCCTGAAAAATTTTCTAAATCAAAAAAAATTTTTTTCCCAAGTCTCAATTTTTTAAAACTGAAAAAGTCTAAAGAGTTTTCCTAAAACTCAAAATTTGCTAAAATGTGAAAACTTCTTCAAACTTAGAATATTTTTTGAAAAACTCAGGCAATACTTAAAAAGTTTTTCGATAATAAAATTTTTCTAAGTATTTAAAGTAAAATCACCTACTTTTGAAAAACCTAGGGGGAGATTACTTCCAGGGGGAGGGAATCCAACTTAGGATTTCAATTTCAGCATTCTTTTTCCCTTAACTTTTTGAACTAGGTTGCCATATATCAAAAAGGGGGAGATTGTTGGTGCAGTATGCACCCAAGTCAAACCTGTGTTTTGATATTGGCAAAAAGGTTCAAAAGTTAAGGGTTAATGGTTGTCTAACGAGTTTCTTGAGTGTACAGGAAAAGCCCTAGTGAAGGAATGCTAGGCACTGGCGAAGGACTGCCAGAATGGAAAAGCCCTAGCGAAGGAATGCTAGGCACTGGCGAAGGACTGCCAGAATGGACAAAGCCCTAGCGAAGGATTGCTAGGCACTGGCGAAGGACTGCCAGAAGAAAAGACCTAGCGAAGGGCTGCTAGGCACCAAGCGAAGGGCAGCTTGGTAACTCAAGACCTGGCGAAGGACTGCTGGGCAAAAGTCCAACTGGAGGATCCGGTTGGCACCAGGTAAAACTCTCCCGAGAGGAGTAGGTGAGGACGCGTTCCCCTCGAGGGAACATTAGGCGTCGGTTCGACCTAGGGCTCCATTTTGGAGACCCAAAGTCAGAACCAAGACAGCTAAGGCTGTGAAAAATCAACTTAGTATTTGCTATTTTGGACTAACCCTGGATGCAGGACCGAAGGACTGTGTTTCTGCAGCTCAGAGGGCCTCAAAGGAGTGAGGCCGCAGCTGAGCAGGGCGCCCCGGATGTGTCGGGCGCCCCAGAGTCAACCCAAAGTCAGCAGAGAAGTAAACCTCCGACAGCACCGCGTTGGGGGGCGCCCCGCGCATGTCGGGCGCCCCTCTTGTCGCGGGCGCCGCGCAAATCGGGCACCGCGCAGATCGGGCGCCCCGCGTGTCTCGGGCGCCCACTGTGCCACGCCACTGAAGGCGGCTGCAGCTCACCCTCGCGAAGCCTCGGTGATAAAGCTTTGACCGGTCAACCCGGGCGCCCCGCCCGCATCGGGCGCCCCAGTCAACTGTGATCCCGAAGTCGAAGCGATCAGTCACGACCGAGGGCTCGCCGGATCATGAGCCACGTGGAGGGCGCCCCGAGCATGTCGGGCGCCCCCTGCCCTATATAAAGAGGGCCTCGACCCTCTTCAAAGAACAACGATTTGCTTCGACAATTCTACGCTCTTCTGCTTCCACGACACGCTCCAGAAAGCTGCCAACTCAAGCCGACGACGTCCCGCTGCTCCAGAACTTCAATCTTCACCGGACGTCGGTAACAAGAGTTGTATTTAAAGTTTACTATTCTGCTTTATTGTAAAATCTATTTGTAAACTTTGCGAACTTATAGAATTGCCCGCAGAAAACGGTCAACGACCGTGGGCCTTGGAGTAGGAGTCGACCCAGGCTCCGAACCAAGTAAACCTGCTATGTTTGCGTTGTTTTACTCTCTTTTATTTCCGCTGCGCACCCGCTCTTTTTAAATCCGAACGAATTGCGACATTCACCCCCCCCCCTCTCTCGCATTTCTCGATCCAACAGTCTTCACAGACTGTAGTGAAGGGATATCATTCCCAATGAGGAGTATGTCATCCACATACAAGATTAGGAAGATAATTGTGCTCCCACTAACCCTCTTGTAGACACAGGGTTCATCTTCATTCTTCATGAAACCAAACACTTTGATTACATCATCGAATCGAAGATTCCAACTTCGAGAAGCTTGCTTTAGCCCATAAATGGACCTTTGCAATTTACATACCTTTTCAGCATGCTCTGGATCTACAAAACCCTCAGGTTGTGTCATGTACACATCCTCGAGTAAATTCCCATTTAGGAATGCGGTTTTGACATCCATCTGCCAGATCTCGTAGTCATGGTAAGCTGCAATAGCAAGCATGATCCGAATAGACTTAAGCATCGCCACTGGTGAAAAGGTTTCATTATAGTCGATACCATGAATTTGTTTGAAACCTTTAGCTACCAATCGCCCTTTATAGGTATGCATGCGTCCATCCATGTCAGTCTTTCTTCTAAAGACCCACTTACACCTAATGGGTTTAATCCCCTCAGGTGGATCAACTAAAGTCCATACTTGGTTAGTGTACATAGATTCCATTTCGGATCTCATGGCCTCTAGCCATTTCTCAGAATCTGGGCTCATCACAGCTTCTTGATAGGATGTAGGCTCATTCAACTCAATAAGCGTAACGTCATTATGGTCAGACAAGAGAAATGAGTATCTCTCAGGCTGATGACGTATCTTATCAGATCTACGAAGAGGTTGGTCTACTTGAACAACTTGTTGTTCCACAACTTCTTGTGCAACAATCTCATGATCCACAACATCTTGTGGTGCCTGTTCAATGCCCATTAAGGCCTCAGTACTATCTGCATCTTGAACTTCTTCAAGATGGATTTTACTCCCACTAGTTCTTCTAGAAATAAACTCATTTTCTAGAAAAACACCATTTCTAGCGACAAACACTTTGCCTTGTGTGGGATTGTAAAAGTAATATCCCTTCGTTTCCTTGGGATATCCTACAAAATAACACTTATCATATTTGGGTCCTAGTTTATCTGAGACTTGGCGTCGAACGTAAGCCTCACAACTCCAAATCTTCATAAAAGACATCGTGGGACTCTTCCCAGTCCATATCGTATACGGTGTCTTTGTGACGACCTTTGATGGAACTCGGTTAAGTGTAAATAGAGCTGTCTCTAGAGCGAATCCCCAGAAGGAAGTAGGAAGGTCTGTCTGACTCATCATTGATCGTACCATGTCTAATAGAGTACGATTTCTCCGCTCAGATACACCATTCCACTGTGGTGTTCCAGGTGGAGTGAGTTGGGATATGATCCCACACTCTGCTAGATGGTCACGAAACTCTTGGCTAAGGTATTCACCACCTCGATCTGATTGAAGCATCTTAATACTCTTGCCAAGTTGGTTTTGTACTTCATTCTTGAATTCTTTGATCTTTTCAAAGGATTCTGACTTGTGTTTCATGAGATACACATAGCCGTATGTACTGACATCATCAGTGAAAGTGATGAAATACTGATAGTCTCCTCTAGCTGCGACATTGAAAGGTCCACATACATCAGTATGTATGAGTCCTAACAAGTCTATCGCTCTTTCGCCGTGTCCACTAAATGGAGTCTTGGTCATCTAGCCTAGAAGACAAGATTCACATGACTTATATGATTCAAAATCAAATGAGTCCAGTAATCCATCCTTATGGAGCTGGGATATACGACTCTCATTTATATGTCCTAAGCGACAATGCCAGAGATATGTTTGGTTTGTATCATTGGGTTTGAACTATTTGGTATTAATGTTATAGATTGAGTTCTCAAGGTCTAGAACATAGAGTCCATTCATAAGTGGTGCATTACAATAGAACATGTCATTTAACATATAGAACAACATTTGTCCTTTATGATAAATGAAAAGCCTTTCTTGTCCAAACAAGATACTGAAATTATGTTCTTAGTCAATGCAGTTACATAAAAGCACTCCTCTAGTTCTAAGATAAGCCCAGTGGTCAAAGACAAGGAATAAGTTCCTACAGCTATGGCAGCGACTCTTGCTCCATTGCCTACTCGTAGGTCCACTTCGCCCTTTGTCAATGATCTAGCTCTTTGAAGGCCCTGCACATTAGTACAAATGTGAGACGCGCATCCGGTATCTAATACCCAAGAAGAAGAGATAGATAAATCGACTTCTATAACAAAAATATCCGAAGTAGAAGTCTCACTTCTTTTCTTCTTTACATCCTCCAGGTAATGTTTGCAGTTCCTCTTCCAATGTCCGGTCTCACCACAGTGGAAGCAGGTCCCTTCCTTAGGCACCTTATCTTTAGCCTTGGATGTAGAAGAGTTGGCCTTGCCTTTGGCTTGGGTCTTACCCTTGCCTTTAGGCTTCCATTTGCCTTTGCCCTTTTGTACCATCAGTACATTACTGGTTTTGGTTTTCTTGAGATTAGGTTCAACAGTTCTTAACATGTTGAGTATCTCAGGCAAAGGCTTGTCAATTTCATTCATGTTGTAGTTCATGACAAATTGATTATACCCCTCCGGCAACGATTGCAAGATAAGGTCCGTTGCCAATTCTTGGCCCAGTGAAAATCCTAGTCTTTCAAGGTTCTCGACATACCCAATCATCTTGAGTACGTGAGTTCATACAGGAGTTCCTTCTTGCATCTTGCATGCAAATAGGGCTTTAGACACCTCAAATCATTCGTGCCTAGCTTGCCCTTGATATAGTTGCTTTAGATGCTCAACCATCTCATGTGCATTCATGTTCTCATGTTGCTTCTGAAGCTCAGAGTTCATGGTGGCAAGCATAAGGCATGATACATCAAGTGCATCATCCTGATGCTTCTTGTAAGCATCCTTTTCGGCACGGGTAGCGGTAGCGGCGGGTGCTTCTGGAAGAGATTGCTCTAGGATGTACAGTTTTCGTTCTTGTTTGAGGACTATCCTCAAGTTTCAGTACCAGTCAAGAGAAATAAGTCGAATCTGAATTTATCAGAGGCGCATCGGAAGCTTAAAATGGCTAAGTCTTTTGAAGGCTTATTGGGCGAATTAAATGAGTTTAATTCGCGAGGGGATTGGCTTGGTGTGGCCGGCCAAAGAGGGTGCCCACCCTCTTTGGTTTGGCCGGCCACAATAAAGAGAGAAACCAATTTAATTGGTTTAAATTATAAAATAAATCAAGCGCGATTTGTTTTATAAAATTATGGATAAATAAATTAATTTATATAAAGAGATTTATATAAAGAAATTTATATAAAGAAAATTGTAGAAATTTATTCTTTTTATGGAAATTGAAATGAACCATGAATTGGTTTAATTTTAATTTATAAAATCAATTATGAATTGATTTTTTCATGATAAGAAAATTTCATACAAATTTTATTCCATAATTAAAAGGAGAGATGTATTTGTTTTATTATAAAGTTAGTTATAATAAAACTTGGCATAACGGAATAATTCATAAGAGAATTTATGAGATAAATTTCTTATGAAAATTTATTCCGTTAATTCCGTTAAAAGGGAGACTTGGCAATAGAGAGGCTACTATATAAAGGAACCAAAGGCAAGCCTTGAATTCCAACAATTAATCAAGAGATTAAGAAGCTCTCTCTCTCTCCCTTATTCTCTCTCTCTCTAGGGCCGGCACCCCCTTTCTCTCTCTAGGGCCAGCGCCACTTTCTCCCTCTAGGGCCGGCGCCATCTTCCCTAGCCGTGAGCCACCACCAAGACGAAGCGGGACGCGTCTCCTTCCTTCCTTTCCTCGGAATCTTGATTCCGTTACTTGGTGGTTAGTTTCCATCTTTCTCTATTGATATTCTAGTTGTGCTTTTGAAGAATCTAGTAGTTCTCGTCGGCACAAAACTCGTGGCTTTGCGAAGTCATGCCGAAGAGAACTCGGCGTGGACGCGAATAGAGGCGGAGCTTCCAAGGGACGCTACGGTTGGATCTCGTCCCTTACTTCGAGTTACGCGAGGTATTGAGTAAATTAGTTTACTTTCTGCAAAATTTTAATTCATGATCATGTCCACACATCATAAGGTTGCATGCTAGATACGTGGTTAAAATAATTTGAGAAATTATTTATGCTAATTCTTCCGCTGCACGTAATTATTTTTTTTAAATTACGAACCTGTATCCATGTCAACATGCACCCGGTCCCAACAGTGGTATCAGAGCCGGTTAGTGTTCAACATAATCATATAATTGTTTTGCGGAAAACTTTGTCATAATCTCAATTTTGGAAAATCTTTCAATTATGGAAACTTTCCAACTATGATAAATTTTAGATTTAGGAATTTTAATGTTTGGAAATCCTCATGAAATTTCGCAAACTTTTGAAATTTCCTAGTTTCTGAAATTTTATAATAATTGTGAAAACTTCCCATCTTTGGAAACTTTCTAATCTTGGAAATTTTCTATTTTAGAAATTTTTCAATTTTGGAAATATGTAAGTTTTCTTTTTACCAGAAACTTACAATTATTCTGAAAACCTATTATGAAATCTCGCAATTTTGGGCACTTTCTTTCAAGAAAGTCTAGACAAATTTATGGACAATTAATTGACAATTAAATTCGAATTGGTTTTAAATTATCAACAAAATTCTTTATTTTGGATTGAGCCTCGGGGAGCCGTCCAATTTAAAGTTAGTTGTTGTAATTTAATTTCCCAATTTTGAATGAAATTGTCATGTTAATTTGGTTACGCTTCAGAAGCGGACCAAATTGGATTTATGACAAATTTCTTTTCTTTGGGTATCTGAGCCTCGGGGAGCCACCCTTAGAAAACAATTTGTTGTAATTAATTAAACCCATGAATAAATATGATTTAAGAGGTGATGCTCTTACATATTGTTGTCTCCAAAATTAATTAGGAAAATGGTTTCCTATAGAGCTTTTTTAAAAGAGATTTTCATGAAAATAATATGTGGTTGAATTAAGGGAATTACCTCTTAATTTAATAAGATTTGATTTAGAGAAATCAAAGTCTTAAATATATTATTTCCGAAATTGATTATGACAATTTAGGAAATTGTTTCCCAAAACAATTCCTTGAATAAAGTATGAAATTAGAATTAGGAAATCCGGTTCCTAATTCAATTAATGAGACTTGATAAATTAAGTCACATACATACTTTATTAAGGAAATCGTTAGTCATGACATAATTATATGTCATGAATGTGCTTTGAAAAGAAAGGATGAGACCCAAAACCCCTTACAAAATATTAAGGCCAATACCTTCCATTAATATGGTTAAAATCGGAGTTTTGTTTCTCGTTTGGGTTGATGGACACATCCATGCCCGGCTTGAACCTCAACATGTTCAAACCATAGAATTAGTTTATGAATAATATAGTTGGAGTCAGAGGTCAATCCTTAGTTTTGGTTGTTGGACACATCAAGCCTGACTAAACGGTTGAATGAGCTCCAACCATATTAAAACTATTTCTTGATTAATGGATCAGCCTTAAGCTTGGAGCATCGATTTGTTGTGCCACAGCCAAGGTCGATGTAAAGAGAGGTGCAGTTGGGTGCTATGTATAATGTTGCATACTTGTTAATGAGTTAACAACCCAATGATTTATGCAAACATTCAATTAGTTGATAGCATAAAGTGATAGTTACATATATGTGATATGTAATCGGTATAATTACCTACCTTCATAGCTAAGAATAACTTGATGGCCACAGCCATGGTGGTTCTTATTGTTGGTGCAGAATGCACCTAAGTCAAACCTGTGTTTTGATAATGGCAACATAGATCAAAAGTTAAGTCCTACTTGTGTTCTAACAAGTTAATCAAGTGTGCAGTGAAAGCCCTAGCAAAGGACCGCTAGGCACTGGCGAAGGAATGCCAGATTCAAAAGCCCTAGCGAAGGACTGCTAGGCACCAGGCGAAGGACAGTCTGGGACTGAAGACCTATCGAAGGACTGCTAGGCACCGGGCGAAGGGTAGCTCGGCATCCAAGCCCTGACAAAGGACCGTCAGGCAAAAGTCCAACCAAAGGAGCGGTTGGCAACAGGTAAATTCTCCCGAGAGGAGTAGGTGAGGACGCGTTCCCCGTCGAGGGAACAGTAGGCGTTGGTTCGACCTAGGGCTCCATTTTGGAGACCAAAGTCAGAACCAAGACAACTAAGGCTGTATAAATTAATGCTTTATCTTGTTTTCGGACTAACCCTGGATGCAGGACCAAAGGAACGTGTGTCTGCAGCTCAGAGAGCCTCAAAGGAGTGAGGCAGCAGCTGAGTAGGGCGCCCTGAGTGTCTAGGGCGCCTCCACGGTGAACAAGAAACAAGTAAAGGCAAAAAGGAGTTCGGCAAACCACTGGCCGGGGCGCCCTCTGCATCCAGGGCGCCCTCAGCAGTCAGGGCGCCCTGAGCGCCCAGGGCGCCCTGAGCGCCCAGGGCGCCCTCAGGTGCTGAGGCGCTTTGCGCCAATGCCAGCGAGGCCGATCAAAGCTATCCAGCCGAGAAGACCGGGTCAACCAGGGCGCCCTCAGCGACCAGGGCGCCCCAGAGGTCAAACCTCATCCCTATTCAGATGGGATAAAGCTTGACCGAGCGGAGTGCGGATCAGGTGACACCTGGCAGGGCGCCCACGACGTCCAGGGCGCCCTAGGGGCTATAAATAGCACCCCCTCGACCCCAAGCACAACATCAACTTGATTCCAAAGCTTCCACGCTCTTCTACGCTCGTGCCTTGCTCCAGAAACGCCCCACCTCGAGCCGACGACGTCCCGCTGCCCCGAAAAGAGTCGATACACTCCGGACGTCGGTAACGAAGAGCTTAACAGTTCATTATTATTTTATTGCACTTTCTTTGTAATTGAAATAATTGTAACCTCTTTGTGCGAATATAGAATTGCCCAAAGTAAACGGTCAACGACCGTGGGCCTTGGAGTAGGAGTCGACACAGGCTCCGAACCAAGTAAAAATCACTGTGTCTTTGTGTCTCGTATTTTTATTTCCGCTGTGCACTTACTCTTAGTTTTCCGAAAAAGAGTGATTTCCGATATTCACCCCCCCCTCTATCGGTTTTTCACGATCCAACACTTATCTATGGTTGGATATCAACCTATTTGGAGATGTTCCTACGATCTCCCGAATTAATAAAAAGGGTTATTCAATTTGAAAAATAAATAGGATTTTATTAATGTATGTTGATACATTCTTTATCATTCTTCTCACATAAGCTCAATTTGTATTTCTAGGTTAATCACTCGATCATGTCTTCTCTGAATTTGCGTTCCATTTTAGACACCAATAAACTGACCGGGCCGAACTTCATGGACTGGCTTCGAAACCTGAGGATAGTCCTCAAGGCAGAGAAGCTTGCTTATGTCATTGAAGATCAACTTCCCAACCGTCCTCCTGAGGGTGCAACTCCAGACCAGATAGTGGCCTATCAGAAACATGTGACCGATTCTGAACTTGCGAGTTGCATCATGCTAGCCTCTATGGTACCTGAGCTGCAAAAGCAGCATGAGCATATGGATGTTTATACCATCATCTTCCATCTTCATGAGTTATTTGAAGAGCAGGCGAGATCCGAAAGGTTCGAAGTCTCCAGACTCCTCTTCACCTCTAGGATGCAGGAAGGCACTTCTGCCTCACAGTTTGTGTTAAAGATGTTGGGGTACATTGAGCGACTGAGCACACTCAGTTTTGCAATGGATCATGAACTAAGTATTGACTTAATTCTGCATTGTTTGCCCAAAAGTTATTCACAATTTGTGATGAACTATCGGATGAACAAGTTGGAGACTACCATTCCTGAGTTGCTCAACCTGCTGAAGACTGTAGAGCCTTCTGTAAAGCAGGATCAAAAGACGGTACTGTTAGTTGGTTCCTCAAAGAAAGGTTCTAAGAGGAAGGCCAAAGAACAGAATAAAGGAAAGAAGAAAAAGGCCAAAAAGACTGAAAAGACACCAAAAGGAACTTGCCATCACTATGGCAAGGAGGGTCACTGGCGAAGAAACTGCAAAGTTTATCTTGAGTCCTTGAAGAAGAAGGCATCCGATGCCCCATCCTCTTCAGGTATCTTCGTTATTGAATGTCACTCTATTTCCTCAAATACCTGGGTACTTGATACTGGGTGCAACTCACATATATGTAATGACATACAGGGGCTAAGGAATAGAAGAAGACTCGTCAAAGGAGAAGCGAATTTGCGAGTTGGAAATGGAGCAAAGATTGCTGCTGTTGCCATCGGAACATATTTGCTAAAGCTCCCTACTGGACGTGTCTTAGAATTGGATAATTGTTATTTTGTTCCTTCGTTAATAAAGAACATTGTATCTATTTCATGTTTGAATGAAAAAGGTTATCATTTAACTTTTAGTAACAATTGTTGTTACATAACTTTAAATGGTGTTCTTTATGGGAATGGAACTTTGTGCAATGGTATCTACACGTTAGATTTATCCGGTGACGTTTTCAATATCGAAGTTAGCAACAAATGTGCTCGAATAGATAATCGAATAGACTCCTACACGTGGCATTGTCGTCTTGGCCATGTAAGTAAGAAACGCATGACCAAATTACACCGATGTGGAATTTTGGAATCATTTGAACCCGGTTCATTTGATACATGCGAATCATGCTTAAAAGGCAAGATGACCAAATTACCCTTTTCCGGAAAGGGTAATCCAGTGGGAGAATTGCTTGATCTAATACATACTGATGTATGTGGACCAATGTCAACTCTTGCACAAGGACGCTATAGCTACTTCATCACCTTTATCGATGATCACTCACGATTCGGGTATGTGTTCTTGATGAAACACAAATTTGAAGCTTTTGAGAAATTCAAAGAGTTCAGAAATGAAGTAGAGAAACAGCTTGGCAAAAGTATTAAGATACTTCGATCCGATCGGGGTGGTGAATACTTAAGTCAAGAGTTTCAAGATTATCTTAGGGACAATGGGATATTGTCCCAATGGACTCCGCCGTATACACCACAGCATAATGGTGTATCTGAGAGGCGCAACCGAACCTTGATGGACATGGTTAGGTCGATGATGAATCATGCAACTCTTCCAAAATCCTTTTGGGGCTATGCACTTAAGACAGCTGTTTACTTGCTAAACAGAGTCCCGACCAAGGTAGTCTCTACTACTCCATATGAGACATGGAATAGTAAGAAACTTCACTTAACTCACCTTAAGATATGGGGTTGTCCTGCTTATGTGAAGCGGACTATATCAGACAAATTGGATGCTAAGTCTGATAAATGTCTATTTATTGGATACCCTAAGGAAACGAAGGGTTACCAATTCTATCATCCCTTGGAACAAAAGGTGTTTGTTTCAAGGCATGCTGTATTTCTGGAAAAAGAATTTCTTTTACAAGAAAATAGTGGGAGTGGCATTGAACTTGATGAAGTTCAAGAAACTCCAATAGACATTACAGAGACACCTAGTCAAGACCCACAACTAATAACTCATAATGATGAGCTATCAGTTGAACCTAAAACAACACCACCTCTTCGTAGGTCTGATAGGACACGCAATATTCCAGAGAGATACGGATTTCTCATAAGTGAATCGAACGACGTGTTACTCATAAGCGATGACGAACCTATCAGTTATGAAAATGTTCTGAAAAATTCAGAAAGGGACAAATGGCTTGAAGCCATGAAGTCGGAAATGGATTCCATGTACGAAAATCAAGTATGGGACTTGGTTAACCCACCTGAAGGGATTAAACCCATAGGGTGTAAGTGGGTTTTCAAGAAGAAAATCGACATGGAAGGTAATGTTGTTACCTTTAAAGCTAGATTAGTGGCAAAAGGATATCGTCAGAAATAAGGAATTGATTATGACGAAACCTATTCGCCAGTAGCTATGCTTAAATCCATTCGGATGCTCCTAGCCATAGCAGCTCATTATGATTATGAGATATGGCAAATAGATGTGAAAACAGCTTTCCTTAATGGAAACCTACTTGAGGATGTATACGTGATACAACCTGAAGGTTTCACATCGGTTGATAAAACCAAAGTATGCAAGCTTCGACGATCCATATATGGACTGAAGCAAGCATCCAGGAGCTGGAACATTCGTTTTGATGAAACAATCAAAGAGTTTGATTTCTCACAAAATCCTGACGAACCTTGTGTGTACAAGAAGGTTAGTGGGAGTGCAGTCGTATTCCTAGTATTATATGTCGATGACATATTACTTATAGGAAACGATGTATCAGTTTTACAGACAGTTAAAATTTGGTTGTCCAAAACTTTCTCCATGAAAGACCTGGGAGAAGCAACCTATATCCTTGGGATTAGAATCTATAGAGATAGATCAAAACGATTGCTTGGTCTTTCGCAGTCTACATATATAGACCGAGTGCTAAAAAGGTTTAGCATGTCGGAATCCAAGAAAGGTTACCTTCCCATCAGGCATGGGATCAACCTTTCAAAGTCTATGTGTCCGCGTACAGAAGACGAGAGGATTTGCATGAATAAGATTCCTTATGCATCCGCGATAAGATCTATCATGTATGCTATGTTATGTACAAGGCCCGATGTATCGTATGCTCTGAGCGTCACAAGCAGATACCAGTCGGATCCAGGAATGGATCATTGGGCGGCTGTCAAGACAATCCTTAAGTACTTAAGAAAACTAAAGATGTGTTCCTAATATATGGAGAATGAGATATGGTAATACGTGGGTATACAGATGCCAGTTTCCAGACAGATAAGGTTGACTCCAAATCCCAGTCTGGATACGTATTTACTTTGAATGGAGGCGCAATAAGTTGGAAGAGTTTCAAACAAGACACCGTAGCGGATTCTACCACGGAAGCGGAATATATCGCAGCTTCGGAAGCAGCAAAGGAAGCAGTTTGGATCAAGAAGTTTGTCTCCAAACTTGGTGTGGTTCCAACCATTGATGAAGCAGTGCCGGTTTACTGCGACAACAATGGAGCTATTGCACAAGCAAAGGAACCAAGGTCTCATCAGCGATCCAAACACGTGCTTCGTCGCTATCATCTGATCAGAGAGATTATAAGTAGGAATGATATACAAATTGAGAAAACTCCCACTGAAAGGAATTTAGCGGATCCTTTAACTAAGGCCTTGCCTCAAAGCAAGTTTGAGGGTCATGTTAGAGCCTGTGGTATTGGATACCGTAGCGATTGACATTAGGCCAAGTGGGAGTTTGTTAGTAATATGAGAGAAGTGTCCTAAGGCAATCGCCTTATGATTGTAAACATTTATTTTAATAAATGAAAATTCACTATTTGAGTATACATGTTTGTGTATTTGATTGGGATCTTAAACTCATTTAATGAATGTCCGCAATACAATTCACAGCATGAGAGAATTTGTGATGAATTCACAACTAGTGATTATCTCTACATGTGCAATTGTGAAGTATTAAAAATATCCCTAGTCGATGAATTGATAAATACGGACACTATCAATTCTGTTGAGACCAGCATGGGTTATTCTCTAATCAGCTGATTCTCACTGGCTGGTGACATTGGGATGTCCGGAGATAAACATGAATGCTAGTTAAGGGAACTAGTTCATTAGAGTGACTGACTGTAAAACTTCACATGGTAGTTTATATATAGACATGACAGTGAAGTTCTTACTGCCGCTTAAGTGCGATGTTCCTTTGACTTGCGGTGTTCAAGTCATCTTGGTCATGGAGACTTATACTTTAACATCTTAAGCAAGCATCTCCAAGGAGGTGTGGACCCAGGATGATTGGGTATAAGCCGAAGTGCCCGAAGATGTTTGAACAGCCTACAAAGGATTCACCACTCCTTGCGAGGAGATGTATACCCAGGCCTATCGTCGGATTGTTACTCAAAGCCTCTGGCCAGAGCATGTCATGTTTAGAGTATGAGTCTCTTAAATACATGAGAGTAATTAGAAATCCAAAGGACGAGAGAATGTTACTTGGGCTAGGTGTGACGTAGTCAGCCTAGTGGGGACTGACACACACAGACCATGTCCTGAACCAAGTGGGTATAAGATGGTGAAGGGAATGAGGCACGATTCATTAGAGCTGCTGAAGGGTTTCAGAATTATTTCTGAGGTCAACCGTTGATCTTTCGATTAATTGGGGGTCATGATGTACTACTAGGTGCCACTCATGATCGTTTATAATTGGTTGATTATAGACGGCCAACATAAATCGAAAGCCTATTTAGTCACACGCACTACGAGTAATCCGAGGGATTTAAAACGAGTTGAAAATTAGATTTTCCAATCAAGAGAAATAAGTCGAATCTGAATTTATCAGAGGTGCATCGAAAGCTTAAAATGGCTAAGTCTTTTGAAGGCTTATTGTGCGAATTAAATGAGTTTAATTCGCGAGGGGATTGGCTTGGTGTGGCCGGCCAAAGAGGGTGCCCACCCTCTTTGGTTTGGCCGGCCACAATAAAGAGAGAAACCAATTTAATTGGTTTAAATTATAAAATAAATCAAGCGCGATTTGTTTTATAAAATTATGGATAAATAAATTAATTTATATAAAGAGATTTATATAAAGAAATTTATATAAAGAAAATTGTAGAAATTTATTCTTTTTATAGAAATTAAAATGAACCATGAATTGGTTTAATTTTAATTTATAAAATCAATTATGAATTGATTTTTCCATGATAAGAAAATTTCATACAAATTTTATTCCATAATTAAAAGGAGAGATGTATTTGTTTTATTATAAAGTTAGTTATAATAAAACTTGGCATAACGGAATAATTCATAAGAGAATTTATGAGATAAATTTCTTATGAAAATTTATTCCGTTAATTCCGTTAAAAGGGAGACTTGGCAATAGAGAGGCTACTATATAAAGGAACCAAAGGCAAGCCTTGAATTCCAACAATTAATCAAGAGATTAAGAAGCTCTCTCTCTCCCTTATTCTCTCTCTCTCTCTAGGGTCGGCGCCTCCCTTTCTCTCTCTAGGGCCAGTGCCACTTTCTTCCTCTAGGGCCGGCGCCACTTTCTCCCTCTAGGGCCGGCGCCATCTTCCCTAGCCGTGAGCCACCACCAAGACGAAGCGGGACGCGTCTCCTTCCTTCCTTTCCTCGGAATCTTGATTCCGTTACTTGGTGGTTAGTTTCCATCTTTCTCTATTGATATTCTAGTTGTGCTTTTGGAGAATCTAGTAGTTCTTGTCGGCACAAAACTCGTGGCTTTGCGAAGTCATCCCGAAGAGAACTCGGCGTGGACGCGAATAGAGGCAGAGCTTCCAAGGGACGCTACGGTTGGATCTCATCCCTTACTTCGAGTTACGCGAGGTATTGAGTAAATTAGTTTACTTTCTGCAAAATTTTAATTCATGATCATGTCCACACATCATAAGGTTGCATGCTAGATACGTGGTTAAAATAATTTGAGAAATTATTTATGCTAATTCTTCCGCTGCACGTAATTATTTTTTTTAAATTACGAACCCGTATCCATGTCAACATGCACCTGGTCCCAACAATTCATGCGAAAGAAAAACTCATACAAAGTGATTTACAATTCCTATCTTATAGGAATACCTTTGTCGCGTGCCCTTCGCTTATCCCGCTAGTCCTTTGGTTCGCCGGATCTCTTACACGTTCAAGTGTTTGTGCCTCTATGCGTATCCACACAAACACGATCTACGCCTCAGAGAGGAACCACCTTTGTTGTGCTAGCAACTTAGGATGGTTCACAAAGCACAAGAACCTCCACTAGGGAGTTATGGACAAGGAGGAAGAAAGAAGAGGAAGAGAGATGCACCCTCTAGCCTTTGACAAGGGGGGTATTTATACTCATCTAATGAATACCAAGGGTCTATGTCCCTTGAGCTCCTCTCATCTTAATGCTAATAAAACCCAATGAATACCAAGCCTCTTGGTATTCCTTGAGACTCTTAATATTCTATTCATCTAATGAATAGAATGTCTCTTAATCTTCCTCTTAAATAATATTTTATTAAACCCTTTAATGAATATTATTCATAATTAAGTGGTTGAGTCTAATCTAGATGAATCTAACTCAAATTAGACTCAATCCCATAATCTAATTGGATTCACTTGAGTCTAACTCAATTAATCAATTCGAATCAAATCTTAGTCAAACCAAGATCAATTAATCTCCGAAGCATCGTGTCCTTAGTGTGTGACCCAATAGGTTCTCGTAACGTTGGCAATGTGCCTAAACGCTTTAGATACATAAGCAATGAGCGACATCTAGCAATGCATCATTGCTACCCAAGTAACAAGAAAAGTCGAGATCCGACTAAACCTCCGTGACTATGATAATGTATCACCTTGTCCTTCTATCCTCGATATCTAGATTGACCAATGAGGCATAAACCGTGTCATCCTCAGTCAATCTTGTGTTTCTTAAAAATCCCCGAGTAGACTCACTCAAACAAATGAGCTCAATATCTCATATTGACTCATTTGAGCATGGTCATGCGTTTTAGTAGTCCTACTCAATCAAGGGGCTCATAGATATCACTCCCCTCATATGGGAGGGATAGATCTCATCTACATCACTCACATCCCTCCGCATAATTCATTACATACCCAGTGATCGCCTTTATAGTCCACCCTGTTACGGGTGACGTTTGACGATACCAAAGTACATAACTCCTTATGTAGGGAACCGTAGTGACTTCAGGTCTAAGGACTATTCATACTAATAGTCACATGAGAAACTTTATGACACTCATATGACAATCTATGAAACTTTCTCATGGCGGGTCAATTCAGTACACATTCTCCAATGTATACCCATGTGTCAACTTGATATCACATATCCATGACTTGTGAGCTCAAGCCATCAGTTGACCTACATGCTAGTCTCCATACATTAATATTGTCCTTGAATATTAATACTTGACTAGGAATGGTTTAGTGTAGTGTTCTCTACATTATCTTACTATCGATTCATCCAATCGATATAATGTAGATAAGAACCTACTACCCAAGGACATTATTATACTTAGTTATTTGACACAAATACAAAGTAAGTATAATAACCAAACATGTCTTTATTAATAATAGAATATGATACAAAAAGTCTTTAGTCAATCATCACATAATTGACTCTAGGGCTCCTACTAACATTTAGATACGGTGAAGGGTGGCATGGAGGTAAGCCGTGAGCTTGTGTGCGTATCTGAGGGACCATGGACAAGGCAAGGATGATGAGCCGAGGGACGCGGACTTCGAGGCATGCGTGAAGGATGGCATGGAGGCAAGCCGAGGGCTTGTATGCGCATCTAAGGGACGGAAGCCGAAGATGAAGAGGGTGCGAAGGCAACAGATCGAGACTGCTGGATGAAGAGTCAGCTAAGTCGTGAGGGTATGAGTGCTGAGTGAAATATACTCAAGAAATCCTAGGGTTCGAGTGCTGAGAGAAATATACTCGGGGAAGGAAAACCTTAGGGTTGGGAGTGGACCAGTCGACTGGTGTTTGGACAGTTGACTGGTAAAGACCACAGTAAGATCAGTTGACTGGTACTGGACCAGTTGACTGGTACTGGACCAGTGGACTGATGGCACTTGAAAAATCGAACGTTAGGCTATAACGGTCGAGTTTAAGTGGGACCAGTCGACTGGTAATGGACCAATGGATTGGTAGTGGTCTTTTCATCCTCGAGCTCTATTTAAGGGAGCTCGTTTAAGGCTGTTTCTTCTTGGCGAAACTTGCTTGGGTAAAGCTTGTTAGTAGCCTATAGTGCTCAGGGATTGTCCAGAAGTTGTGGTGAGGTTCTCCACCCACAAGGAGCGACAAGAGCTAGCCAGAGGTGCTCCGGGGAATCATCCACCGAAGGATCATGATCGTACACCTTATGGACAACTGTGGAGTAGGAGTTTCATCTCCGAACCACGTAGATCAGTTTGTGTTAGCATTGTTTTTGTTTTGTATTTAGTTTTCCTCTTGCGCATGCTAACGTTGTAGGTAGAAAAATCGAGAAAAGCTATTCACCCCCCCCTCTAGTTTCACGGTAAGATCCTAACAAGTGGTATCAGAGCGAAGGTTCGCTCATCTACGGACTAACCGCCGAGAGAGCAAAAGCTAGAGGAGATGGCGATTGAAGAAAAGCTGGGTGATGACATCAACATTCCGCCTCCATATAATCGAGAGGATTTCGATTATTGGAGGATGCGGACGAAGACATGGTTTGGCATGGATTGGAACTACATGGTTGCGCTTGAAGAACCATTCAAAGTTCCAAGAGATAAGCATGGAAAAATGATCCGACCAAGATATTAGAATAAAGAGCAACAAGCACAATCAAAGACAAACGAAACGGTAATTTCAATTTTAGTTAATATTTTGCCTAATATAATTAGTGGTGTAGGTGAATACCAAAGTGCACATGAGTTATGAAACAAGGTGATAGCATTCCATGAAAACCTTACACAAGCTCAAATAATGGAAGAGCCAAAGGAAATAAGTTCAATGGTTCAAGAAGAGGAAGAAGAGGTCTCCACTTTAAGAATTGAGGGGAAGGAAAGACCCTCTTCAATACCAGAGCAAGAAAAAGCATCTACCTCCATCAAAGCAAGGACAAAAGATCACATCATTTGCTTTGGATGCAACAAGAGGGGGCACTACAAGGACAAGTGTCCATTAGATAAAAAGGAGGTAAACCCTAAACCCAAGTCAATTCTTTTGAAATCTAATATGGGTTGTAGGGAAAAGGATGAGAAAAAACACATTAGATGCTTCACATGTGGAGAGCTAGGGCATTATCACACCAAATGTCCAAGAAAAGGAGAGCTCAAGAAATTGGAGCATTTGAGAAGATGGGAGAATGAGGAAAAGAAAAAAAGCTCACATCAAGGGGGAGCTACAAGGGTAAGGAAGGTAATCCCTAACTTTAAGAATGTTTCAAATTTCCCTATGTGTGCTAGAAATAATGAAAATTGCTTGCCTATGCGTAATTTTGATTTTAAATATGTTGATAGGAATAGGATTAATGTTGTATCTCAAAACCCTAAGAAAATTAGGTATCATGATAAACCTAGGATGTTTGAACCTAAGAACCAAGGCATTAATCCAAAGAAGAGTAGGCACATGCCTAGACAAATTGGTAGAGCTAGAAATGTTCAAAATTGACATGGTGATACTAAGGGTAAAAACCTAGAAAGGGAAAATTAAGCCTTGAGGACAAGGCTTGATAAATTGGAGAAACCCCTAGATAGGCTCACTAGTGGATCTAGGGGCTTAGACATGGTGTCAAGGAGTCGAAACCATGACAATGATAGGTCGGGGCTAGGATATCAATCTAGGAGATCAAATGATAGTAGAAAATCATATGCAAGGATGTCATATGATTATAGAAAAGGGAATGCCAAAAATGATAAGGAGAAGAAAATTAAAGGATAGAAGAAGGATTTAGTCAAGGAAAAGGTATATAAAGTCAAGAAGGTTAGAGTTGTAGGTCAAGAAGCACCGAAGGTACACCGGTGTGGTCTTGCTATTGTGGATGAGTCACCTAGGGAGGTGACTAAGGCTAAGAGCTCAAGGGAGAGCTCTAGAGGTCAAGATGGGATCCATGGTCAATGAATCTCAGGAGGATTTCTCTAAGAGGATTAGATGGACTGTGGAATGTGCCAAAGGGTTTGGAAGACTAGTGTGAGTCTTAATCCTAGGGAGTTGGCACATTAAAAGGGAGTTTTATGGATGAAAAGATGAAAATGAGACTATATTGCTTAAAAATTTATTTTCAATGTCTAAATGTCACATAAATCAATGCTAGGGATGCATTGAGGTTGAGAATGAGAAGACCCATCAAGAAGAGATCAAAACTAGGACTTTGGGCCAAGAATAATTTGAACAAATTAGATAGGTTTGAATTTTGTGTCAATCTTGAGATTGGGGATAGATTTATTCAAGAACATATTTTTCCCAAGTAGACATGAGTGCCACAAATCTCTCCATAAAATTTCAGATTTTTTGGAGATATGTGGAATTAATTATGCATTTCTGAAATTAGGACTGAAAAACTCAAATCAGGGTACCAGTCGACTGGTTCAAAATCAGTCGACTGGTCTAGTGCAAATCAGAAACTAAGAATTTGAAATTACCAGTCAACTACCCCTGGGGCAGTTGACTGATCCGCGAGGGTTTTAAAAGAAACAAGCCACCGGGGGGTTGCCGAACCTAGGGTTTCAGTGCCACCACCTGTGAGTTCTTCTCTCCCTCGACCTCCCCTCTTACTCCGAGCCTTCCTAAAGCCCTAAGATCACCTTCCTAGCCTCCCTCTACCTCAGATCTACGTCTAGGGTTGAAAGAACTTCTCTTCTCAAGTTAATCTTCATCAACCTTCACAATGCAACGTGCGGGAAAACGATAATCACGTGTGTAGTTTATATTTTTTTTCACATTTAGTTCATGATTTGGAACTAAATTGTCCCATTTTGCATGTTTTTCTTTCTTTTCCTTTGTCATGGGGTCATTTTTGGTACATGCATGGGTAAATTGCATTCTAAGGTTGCACAAAAGAGGAGAATGGGTGAGGGATCATCCCGGCAAGGTCATGTAGATCCTGAGGCATCTCGGTTCCGTTCCGAGGAATGTCGGTAGAGATTTGCAAATAGCGATTTTGTAATGATGAACTGTCGGTATCTTAACCGAACATACTTTCAAGAAACCCCCCCCCACATTGCTGAAATGATCATCTATTTTGGTCTAGAGCAGCTGATATATTGTCAGCACTATGTTAACCTTGACCTGTGTAAAGAGTTTTATGCTAACCTCACATGCATTGGTCCCAATGATGGGACTTATGAGTCCATGGTGGCAGGAGTCACCATTCTCTTTTCATCTGTAATCTTAGGATCATTTTTAGAGTGTAGGGCTTCCAACAGTGCATTCACATGTTTTCCAAAAATTATCGAGCCTTTTGATTTTCCTAATGTGACCCTAGACCAAATCCATCAGCATTATTTTGCAAGACATCGATGTTCTACACAGCGTATTTTTGAAGCTAACCGCATGACTCCTATTAGTAATGTGTTGTATAAAATTGTCTTGGATTGCATTTTACCCATTGCCAAGGGAAGGTCAAAGATTCAACTGCCTCACTTGGTAATGATGTACGCATTAGAGAGAAGATTAGATATTGACATCACCCTGCATGTCTTTGCCTCCATTGTCCTTTTTTCCCATAAGGTCAAGGGAAAGATCTACATGCCCTTCTGTCATGTCTTGATCGAGTTCTTTAGATCTAGAGGCATTTGCACTACAAGGGGTCAGGTACATCTTCTGTCCAAGGACTACGACCAGATCGGCTCACGACAGCTGTCCTTGGCGGGGATTGAGTGTCGACAGGGGGTGATGGCCTGGAGACAGCGTTCTGATTCCTCCAATTCTAATTAGGAGGTTGTTGCTGCTGGGGTTACACAGGAGCAATTCGGCCTACTGCAGTCAGAGGTTCATGAGATTAGGGAGGAGGTTTATGGGCTCACGCAGTCTTTTCAGGGGTTCCAGTAGAGACAGGATGACATCTACGAGATGATGCAGTGCTAGAACATATGTATCAGGCCCCTCCTCCTCCTCCTCCTCCTCCTCCTCCTCCTCCTCTAGGCGATGACATGTGATTCAGCTGATTTGATGATGAGGGTGTTGAGAGTGAACTTAGATCGAGCTTATTTTATTTATCTCTCAAACACTTATTTTGACATTGTAACATTTGATAACTTCGGGGCCATGACCCTTGTGATATTTTCTTTTATGCTTGGGTTTGAACTTTGTATAAAACTTTGAATTCATGCTTTGGTATTATTTATATGAATGTTTGGCTCATGACTTTGATATTGCTTGTATTGTTGGTAATTCATAACTTATCTTGCTAAGTATGGGTATAAGTAAATGCTGATATATATATATGTCTTTAGTTAAGGGATGAGAAGGGTGAGGTTTTATCATGTACCTTATTTGGAGAATATATATAAAGAAAAGGGGAGATTTGAAAATAATTCTATGTTGGAAATGGTATAGCATAGGTCTGGCAAACACATAGAATCAAATATAGGTTTGAGAGTTGATACAAAATGATACATTTTTTAAAGAATTGGAGTTTTTGTCAAAAATCAAGCATATTTGGTATTTTTCACGAAGCTATATTTTTCTAGGGTAGAATATATCCTAACAAATATGCTTGCAAAGTTTTAAATTTTTTCGAATTTTGTGAAATTTTCTAGGAGTTTCTGAATTTGGGCTGAAATTTCAGAATTATAGTGTATCAGTCGACTGCCCTGGGGCAGCCGACTGATGTTTCTGTGGGTTTGCGAATTGAAGGCATCAGTTGACTGATGCTGGATCAGTCGACTGATCCTTTTGGTTGTTAATTTCTGAAGGTTTTTCAGAAATGGAGACTCATTGACACTAGGGTTAGGGTTGCTTGAGGCAATCTTTTTGATGGTGTCAAAGGGGGAGAACTTGTGATTTTAAGTTAGGTTTAACTTAATTTGGTGTTGTGGAAAATTGGAAATTATGTGGAGGGCATAGGTTAAGGGGGAGGTTGCCTCTTTTTTTGCTATGTCTATAATTTTCAATTGTTGTTGTTTACCTAACTTAAACATATTGTCACACATCAAAAAGGGGGAGATTGTTGGGGCAATCGGCCCAAGTATGATCTGGAGGATCATGGGTTTTGATGTGTGTGTCAATATGGTTATGGTATGATTTTATATTATTTTAATATGTGTATGTGAGTGTGCAGGTTTGTAGGATATACATAGGCTTGGTTGGAAGTCTTCAGGTACGGTGAAGGGTGGCATGGAGGCAAGCCGTGGACTTATGTGCGCATCCAAGGGACCATGGACAAGGCAGGGACGATGAGTTGAGGGGCGCATACTTTGAGGCATGCGTAAAAGATGGCATGGAGGCAAGCCGAGGGCTTGTGTGCACATCTGAGGGATGGGAGCCGAAGACGAAGAGGGCGTGAAGGCAACAGATCGAGGTTGATGGATGAAGAGTCAGCTGAGTCGTGAGGGTACGAGCGCTGAGTGAAATGTCCTCGGGAAATCCTAGGGTTCGAGTGCTGAGAGAAATGTACTCGGGGAAGGAAAACCTTAGGTTTGGAGTGGACCAGTCGACTGGTGTTTGGGTAGTCGACTGGTAAAGACCACAGAAAGATCAATCGACTGGTACTGGACCAGTCGACTGATGGCACTTGGAAAATCGAACGTTAGGTTGTAACGGTTGAGTTTAAGTGGGACCAGTCGACTGGTAATGGTAATGGACCAGTCAACTAGTAGTGGTCTTTTCAGCCTCGAGCTTTCTCTAAGGGAGCTCGTTTAAGGCTATTTCTTCTTGGCGAAACTTGCTTGGGTAAAGCTTGTTAGTAGCCTATAGTGCTCAGGGATTGTCCAGAAGTTGTGGTGAGGTTTCTCCACCCACAAGGAGCGACAAGAGCTAGCCGGAGGTACTCCGGGGAATCATCCACCGAAGGATCAGGATCGTCCACCTTACGGATAGCCGTGGAGTAGGAGTTTCATCTTCGAACCACGTAGATCGGTTTGTGTTAGCATTGTTTTTGTTTTGTATTTAGTTTTCCGCTTGCGCATGCTAACGTTGTAGGTAGAAAAATCGAGAAAAGATATTCACCCTCCCCCCCCCCCCTCTAGCTTCACGGTAAGATCTTAACAAAATTGAGTCACTTTGCTTTGGCAAACCCAACTACAATCGATCGAGGTAGTAGTGAGAATCAAACTTTGTGGGCATATTCAATCAACCTAATTATGAAAAATTTATCATCTAAATATGCATCACATACACACATTGCATATATCAACATATAAGTAGTAAATTGTGACATGGTTATGGCCCGTATGCTATTATTTTCTCAAGCTAATGAGAAAATTGATGATCAACCTAGGGATAACATCTTCTTCAAGTGCATCCTTCGGTCATCATGTGTCATCGACATCTTTCTTGTAACTTCATCCTTCAATGGACATTCCACTCCTCATTTTGTACATTACAAATTGGGAAAACTCAAGTTGCGTTCGAGTCTAAATCTATTTTACAACTAGAAAAATAAAGATAAGACACGACACATAGGTCGTATTATGAATTATATTACAACATCCACACACACATACATCCAATCACATTGGGGTTAAGGTCATAACCATGTTTTATGTCATCAATCACACATAATAGATCTGGGACATTAATTTTATTATGAGTGCAAAAATCGCTCATGAGCAGAAACCTCACGGCGGTCCCTAGCTAGATCTATCAAAAGAGAATCTGAGACCCTTCTTGTTTCGTTGATGCATCCTTGCAATAAAATCGCGCAATCTGATCACATCATATCATGAAAGATTTCACAATCCATTCTTAATAGATTGGCACAACTTCATCAACACGAACACCATAGGTTATAAATTTTTGTCAAATACAATCGGACTATAGCGTGTTATCATATGAATGATGATGTTATAGCATTTTAGTTTGATCAACATAAATTTTTGCATAAAGATAAAATACTCATACAACTATGTGCAACCCATAACAAAAACTTGCCCTACATTTATATCACAAACAAAAGTACATAAAACTTTGTACAATCTTTCGCAATCCACTGTTGGGATCTATAGGCATAAACATTTTAAAATCACAGCAGATCCCACGAGCGATTCATGCAAAAGAAAAAACTCATACAAAGTTAGATCTACAAATTCCAATTGGATTCAATTGGATTCAATTGAATTTAACTCAATTAATTTAATTCGGATCAAATCAATTAATCTCTGATGCATCATGTCATTAGTGTGTGACCCAATAGATTCTCGTAACATTGACAATGTCTCTAAACCGCTTTAGACACATAAGCAATGAGCGGCATCTAGCAATGCATCATTGCTACCCAAGTGATGAGAAAGTCGAGATCCGACTTAACCTCCGTGACTATGACAATGTATGACCTTGACCTCTATCCTCGATATCCAGATTAACCAATAAGGTATAGACCGTGTCATCCTCGATCAATCTTTGTGTTTTTTGATTCTTGAGTAGACTCACTCACACAAATGAGCTCAATATCTCATATTCACTCATTTGAGCATAACCATGCATTTTAATAGTCTTATTCAATCAACGGGCCCACAGATATCACTCCCGTCATATGGGAGGGATAGATCTCATCTACATCACTCACATCCCTTCGCGTAATTCATTACATACCCAGTGACGCCTTTATAGTTCACCCTGTTTCGAGTGACATTTGACGATACCAAAGTACATAACTCCTTATGTAAGGAACCGTAGTGACTTCAGGTCTAAGGAGTATTCATACTAATAGTCACATGAGAAAGTTTATGACACTCATATGACAATCTATGAAACATTCTCATGGTGGGTCAATTCAGTACACATTTTCTAATGTATACCCATGTGTCAACTTGATATTACATATCCATGGCTTGTGAGCTCAAGTCATCAATTGACCTACATGCTAGTCTCCATGTATTAATATTATCCCTGAATATTAATGCTTAACTAGGAATAGTTTAGTATAGTATTTTCTATATCATATCGATTGGTTCAACCAATCGATACGATGTAGATAAGAACCTACTACCTAAGGATATTATTATACTTAATTATTTGACACAAATATAAGGTACATATAATAACCAAACTTTACCTTTATTAATAATATAATATGATACAAAAGTCTCTAGTCAATCTGTTGGATCAGTTGGACCGGCTAGAGGGGGTGAATAGACGGGGGGAAAAATTAAAATGGAAGGCACTCGTCTTTTAAAAAAAACTTGGTCACAACTAAGAACGTTACTTCCAAGGCAGTGGATGCTCAATAAAAATCTCCTTATGGCGGAGAAGTCTTACAACAACAGCGCGCTAAGAGATTTTACAATGAATTGATTTAAAAAGCTGAAACTCTAAGCCTATTTATAGCCTAAGAGAATTGTTAGTGATATGAGAGAAGTGTCCTAAGGCAATCGCCTTATGATGTAAACATTTATATTAATAAATGATAATTCACTATTTGAGTATACATATTTTGTGTATTTGATTGAGATCTTAAACTCATCTACTGAATGTCCGCAATACAACTCACAGCATAAGAGAATTTGTGATGGGATCACAACTAGTGATTATCTCTAATGTGCAATTGTGAAGTATTGAAATTATCTCTAGTCGATGAATTGATAAAAACGGACACTATCAATTCTGTTGAGACTAGCATGGGTTATTCTCTAATCAGCTGATTTTCACTGACTAGTGACATTGGGATGTCCGGAGATAAACATGGATGCTAGTTAAGGGAACTAGTTCATTGGAGTGACTAGCTGTAAAACTTCATATGGTTATCTATAAAGATATGTCAATGAAGTTCTTACTCCAGCTTAAGTGCGATGTTCCTTTGACTTGCGGTGTTCAAGTCATCTTGGTCATGGAGACTTATACTTTAACATCTTAAGCAAACATCTCCAAGGAGGTGTGGACCCAGGATGATTGGGTATAAGCCGAAGTGCCCGAAGATGTTTGAACAGCCTACAAAGGATTCACCACTCCTTGAGAGGAGATGTATACCCAGGCCTATCGTCGGATTGTTACTCAAAACCTCTGGCCAGAGTATATCATGTTTAGAGTGCGAGTCTCTTACATGAGAGTAATTAGAAATCCAAAGGACGAGAAAGACACTACTTGGGCTAGGTGTGACGTAGTCAGCCTAGTGGGGACTGACACCATAGACCATGTCCTGAACCAAGTGGGTATAAGGTGGTGAAGGGAATGGGGCACGATTCATTAGAGCTGCTGAAGGGTTTCAGAATAATTTCTTCTGAGGTCAAACCGTTGATCTTTCGATTAATTGGGGATCATGATGTACTACTAGGTGCCACTCATGATCGTTCTATAATTAGTTGATTATAGACGGCCAACATAAATCGAAAGCCTATTTAGTCACACGCACTACGAGTGATCCGAGGGATTTAAAACGAGTTGAAAATTGGATTTTCCGATCAAGAGAAATAAGTCGAATCTGAGTTAATCAGAGGCGCAATGGAAACTAAAAATGGCTAAGTCTTTTGAAGGCTTTTTGGGCGAATTAAATGAGTTTAATTCGCGATCGATTCGGGTCGGTTTTGGCCGGCCAAAGAGGGTGTTAACCCTCCTTGGGTGGCCGGCCAATAAAGGGAGAATAAACCAATTTAATTGGTTTAATTAATAAAATAAATCTAGCGCTATTTATTTTATAAATTATGGATGAATAAATTTGTATAAAGAAATTTATATAAATAAATTTGTAGAAATTTATTCTTTTTATGGAAGTTAAAATAATCCATGAAATGGTTTATTTTAATTTTATAAAATCAATTAAAAATTGATTTTTCCATAATAAGAAAGTTTATAAATTTCTTATAAAATTTATTCCATAATTTAAAGAGAAGAGGAATTTGTTTTATTATAAATTAGTTATAATAAGACTCGGCTTAAACGGAATAATTAATAAGAGAATTTATAAGATAAATTTCTTATAACTAATTCCGTTAATTCGGTTTAGAGGGAGACTTAGCAAAGGAGTTGCTACTATATAAAGGAACCAAAGGCAAGCCCTTATTCCCAATCAACTAATCAAGTTGTGAAGAGCTCTCCCTCTCTCTCTCTTCTCTTCTCCCTCCCCTCTCCTCCCTTAGGGCCGGCGCCCACTTGGTGACCTAGGGCCGGCGCCCTTCATCCATCTAGGGCCGGCGCACCTCATCCACTTCCTTGGGTTGTGGCGTGAGCATTCAAGAAGAAGGAGAACCCGAACAAGAAGAAGAAGAAGCGGATAGCGACTCCTCTCTTCTCGGAATTCGATTCCGTTACTTCGTTGGTTAGTTTCCCTTTCCTCTCTTGATCTTTCTTGTTGTGCCTATAGAGAATCTAGTAGTTCTCGTCGGCACAAAACTCGTGACTTTGCGAAGTCATCCCGAAGAGAACTCGGCGTGGACGCGAATAGAGGCGGAGCTTCCAAGGGACGCTACGGTTGGATCTCGTCCCTTACTTCGAGTTACGAGAGGTACTTAGTAAATTAGTTTACTTTTCCGCAAAGTTTTATTTTATGATTATGTCAACACACTATAAGGTTGCATGCTAGATACGAAGTTAAAATAATTTAGGAAATTATTTTATGCAAATTCTTCCGCTGCACGTAAAAATCTAAAATTTTACGAACTCGTATCCTTGTCAACATGCACCCGGTCCCAACAAGAATAAATCTGAATTGTTGATTGTTGATGAATTTCTCTTGGCCGTTGATTCATGGATGTAATTTGAACGGTTGATCTTGGATGTGATTAAATCCATTGGATCTGATTAAATGATAAGATTTTATCTTTTAAGACTTTATCTTCTGCTCTAGACTTCGCTGTTGTGATCTTCAAGTAGTAACATCGGCAATTGCTTGTTGAGATAGCTTGTTATCCCAAGTGGTAACCATGGCAACATTTGTTGGTTGAGGTCTAGGGTTCGAGTCATTTTAGCAACAAATAAATCCTCTTTTTTTCGGGCGCCTAGTTTGACTTGGTCAAATTGACCAGTCTTTTAGTTCTTCGTCTTCTGGGTGATTTCCGTCCAACCGGAGTTAGGCTCACCCGAACCCGACTCCGGTCTTTCACCCCTCAAGCGTGCTTCCTCCTGGCTTCCCATCCCTCGGGCGTCGCGTACATCCTTTTCGATCCACCGGTGTACTCTTCCGCAGCTTCCACATCCCTCGGATTGTACCGAGCCCGTCAGCTCACTTCCTCGCACAATCCTTCTCATCCGCTACGTCTTACGCTCGACTTCCTCCGTACCTAAGCTGCTGCACACTTAGCAGAGGGATTAAATACACCAGGACCTAACTTAAATCGGTTGATCACATCAAAACCAACTAGGGGTACTTACACAATCATCACATAATTGGCTCTAAGACTCCTACTAACAACATGAGCATACATTAGAGAATGTATACTGAATTGACCAGCTATGAGAAAGTTTCATGGATCGTTATATGAGTGTCATAAACTTTCTCATGCGACTATTAGTATGAATAGTCCTTAGACCTGAAGTCACTACAGTTCCCTATATAAGGAGTTGTGTGCTTTGGTATCATCAAATGTCACCCGTAATAAGGTGGACTATAAAGGCAATTACTGGGTATGCAACAAATTATGCGGAGGGATATGAGTAATGTAGTTGGGATCTATCCCACCCATATGACGAGTGTGATATCTGTGAGTCCCTTGATCGAGTAGGACTACTAAATGCATAACCATGTTCAAATGAATCAATATGAGATATTGAGCTCATTTGCTTAAGTGGGTCTACTTGGTGATCAAGAAACTCAAAGATTCATTAGAGGATGACACAGTCTATGCCTTATTGATAAATATAGATATCGAGGATAGAAAGACAAAGTCATATATTATAATAGTCGCAGAGAGGTTATGTCGGATCTTGACATTCTCGTCACTTGGGTAGTAATGATACATTGCTAGATGACGCTCATTGTTTATGTATCTAAAGTGATTTATATACATTGCCAATATTATGAAAACTTATTGGGTCACACACAAAGGGCACGATGTCTCGGAGATAAATTGAATTTAGTTCGACTAAATTGTGATCTTAAATTGGATTAATTAAGTTAGACTCTAATAAATCCAATTGAGTTGAGGGATTGAGTCTAATCCGAATTAAACTTTTTTAGATTAGACTCAATCACTTGAGAATGAATAATATTTATTAAAAGATTGATGAATATTATTATTAGAGGAAGAGAAGATGAAAAAACTTAATTGAACTATTTTCTTCATTAGATGAAGAGAAGATGAAAAAATCAAATTGAAGTATTCTCTTCATTAGATGAAGAGAAGATGAAAAAACTAAATTGAATATGTTTTAGTATTCATTGAGTTTTATTTACATTCACACTAAGTTCATCTTCACTTGAATGACTATAAAAGAGTCTCTTGTGATGAGACTAATGGTCATGTTTCTTCTTTCTCCTCCCTCTCCCTCTTTGCCGAAACCCTTACTTGGGGGTTTTGGTGTTTTGTGAGTTATCCCAAATTACTAGCACAACTAAGGTGATTCTTCTCTGAGGCATAGATTGTGTTTGTGTGAATACTACTAGAGGCACGGACACTTGAACGTACAAGAGATCTGGCAAACTGAGGATGAGTAGGATAACCGAAGGGTACGTGACAAAAGTATAACCCTTAGTTAGATAGATCTAACTTTGTATAAGTTTTCTTTTGCATGGATCTCTCAAAGGGAACTCATTTTTCCTTACGTTTTTAAATGTTTTTCGCCTAAAGATCCCTACAAGTCAAACTCGGCCGCCCCCATTCACTCGGGTGTCCATGTTCCCGGGTGCCTGGAACCACTCGAGCGCTCGTGTGACCATACTCTATCCAAAAAGTAGCCGTTTCGCGACCGTTGTGACGTGGATAAGCATTGACCACGTGTCGGGCGCCCATATGCACTCGGGCGCCTAAGAAACGACACGTTAGCATTGCGATAAGTATTCACAGGGGTTATAAATAGACCCTAAACTCAATTTATTCCATCAATTCGAACTATAAATGACATTTATATTAGTCTTATTCTTTCTTTGAGTTCTCAACTGTGTAAAAGACTTCTCCGCTTATAAAGAGTATTTTAGATATTGTGCTATATTACCTTGGATTAGCAACCACTCAGGTTACAACCAAGTAACTTATCTATGTCATTTTTTTTTTGATTAGTTATTTTGTTTATGTTATTTATTTATGATAAACTAATCTTTATCTTTGTTTAAGAAGTAGATAAAATATTATTTTTATTTTTCAGAGGCAATTCATCCTCCTCTTATCGACTACAAGATCCCCAACATTGGATATCGACTTTTGACTTTTATGTCAGAAATATTATATGTCTATCATCTAATTAATCCCTGAGAGCCTCACTCATGATTTAGAGATCCTGCTCTATGGTGTCATAATAATGGTCGCTTATGCTTGAAACGTTTCCATGTATAACCACTTTCTCAAAGTAGTAACAAGAGTTTCAAATTATTATTATTATATGTTTAGGAAAAGTGAAAAAAAAATATTCTATAATGTTTTTTACGAAATATTCTTTAAGACATATATATTCTTTTCAATTCTCTTAAATATTATTATTTTATTTAATATTATTCTTTAGATCCTAATTAACAAACCATGAAGTAAATAGAGTTTAAAAATATTAAAAATTATTTATTTTAATTTTAAAGAATATTTTTTAAAAGAATCTTTAAAAACTTGAGGGTTAATATTTTTTTTCTAAGTTTCAAAGTGGACCAATTAAAGTTTAAAAATATTAAGAAATATTTATCTTTTTAAATTTAAAGAATATTTTTAAAAATAACATATTATTTGAGGATAAAATTTGATTTTAATAATAAATTTTGAAGTATACGATTTACAAGAAATTTCAGATTTTCAAAAGTTATAAATAACTATAAAAATTATAAACCCATGCTATCCAATTGAAAATTTTGAAGCTCAAAAAAATTTAATAAATTCTCTGAGAGTTTTAACATATGATGAAAAAAATCAATTGGATAAATTCAATAAATTCATATCCGTTCTTTTCATAAAATATAACTAAGATAATTGATGATCAATGAAAAATTTTCGTAGAATTTGATCAATCATTTCCTGTAGAATTTAAAAATTCCAACCTGAGCCTGTTTTAAATCATATCAGGTCAAACATGACCTGACATAATTCTATATAAGACCTACGAATTTAAAAATATATAAAAAATTATATTTTAAATTTAAAAAATATTTTTTAATAAAATTCTATAAAAACTTGAAAGTAAAATATTTTTTTCTATGTTTCGAACCAATTAAAGTTTAAAAATATTAAAAAAATATTCATCCTTTTAAATCTAAAGAATATTTTTATAAATAATATAAAATTTGTGGACAAAGTTTGATTTCAATAATAAATTTTGAAGAATAAGATTCAACAAAAATTTAAGATTTTCAAAAGTTATAAACAATTATAAAAACTATAAACTCATTTAAGCTAATTCAAAATTTTGAAGCTTAATAAATTTTTAATAAATTCTCTGAGAGTTTCTACAATATGACGATAAAATTGAATTGGATAAATTCAATAAATTCACATAAACTCTTATCATAAAATATAACTAAGATAATAGATGGCAAAAATTTTTTAGAATTTGATCAATTATTTCTCATAAAATTTAAAAAATCTAACCTGAGCTTGATATAAATCATATCAGGCCCAAATTAGACATGATATAGAATTATATCAAATCTAACATGGGTATGATATAATTTATATCAGACCTAAGAGAGTTTAAAAATATTAAAAAAATATTTATTTTTTAAATTTAAGGAATATTTTTTTAAAAAAGAAATCTTTAAAAATTTGAGGGCAAAATAATTTTTTTTCTAAGTTTCAAAAGTGAACCAATTAAAGTTTAAAAATATTAAAAAATATTTATCTTGTTAAATCTGATTATTTTTAAAAATAATATAAAATTTAAGGATCAAATTTGATTTTAATAATAAATATTGAAGAAAAAGATTTAAAAGAAATTTAAAATTTTCAAAACAACAATAAAAATTATAAACTCATTCAATCCAACTTTAAAATTTTGAAGCTTAATAAATTTTTAATAAATTATCTGAGAGTTTTTACATATGACGAGAAAATTGAATTCGATAAATTTATATCCATTCTTATCATAAAATAGTTAAGATGATAGATGGTGGTAGAAAATTTGTATAGAATTTGATTAATTGTTTTCCTTAAAATTTAAAAAAGTCAATTCGAACCTAATATAAATCATATCAAGCTCAAGTTGGATTTGATATAAAATTATATCAGGCCCAATCCCAGAGAGTTTAAAAATATTAAAAAATAATTATTTTTTTAATTTAATGAATATGTTTTTTTAAAAAAATCTTAAAAAACATGAGGGCAAAATATTTTTCTTTCTGAGTTTCAAAAATGAACCAATTAAAGTTTAATAATATTAAAAAATATTTATTTTTTTAAATCTAAAGAATTTTTTTTGAAAATAATATAAAATTTGAAGATAAAATTTAATTTCTATAATAAATTTTGAAGAATAATATTCAAAAGAAATTGTAGGATTTTCAAAAGTTATAAACAATGATAAATATTATAAACAAATTCAGTCCAACTCAAAATTTTATAGCTCAATAAATTTTTAATAAATTCTTTGAGAGTTTTTATATAGATAAATTGAATTGGTTAAATTCATATCAACTCTTATTATAAAATATAACTAAGAAAAAAAATGATGAACCAGGTAGTAGACAAATTAAACCTGGGATGACCGGTTCGACCCTACGGAAGTTTTCCACCGGTCACCAGGGTAAAGCGGGAAGCGCTCGCGGTGGTCAGTCTAGAAGCCCAGCGTCCCAAGGTTCGCGCCCCATTTGGAGAAAAAATTCCTGTAAAATGTGCCGTAGCCGGGGATCGAACCGCGAATGCCTGGGTTAACTACTAGTGACCTTACCACTGCATCATAGCCCCGGGGACATAAAATATAACTAAGATGATAGATAGTCAGTGGAAAATTTCTGTATAATTTGATCAATTATTTCTTGTAAATTTTAAAAAATCTAACCTAAGCTTGATGTAAATCATATTTGGCCCAATATGGGCCTGATATAATTTCATATTAGTCCTAAGAGAGTTTAAAAATAATAAAAAAATATTTATTTTTTAAATTTAAAGATATTTTTTTAAAAAAAATCTTTAAAAACTTCCCTTACTTTTCTCACCTATATGCTTTTTCAGTCTACTGGTTCAACCTATATTAGACTTTCTCATATTCATTTCCTTTAATGCAGATTGCACCTTTAGGAGATGCTGCCAACATCCTACTAAATACTTCTGGCTAGTCAAAAACCAATATTAAATACCTCTCCTATGAAATCCCTGCCTAGTGTACAACTCCTGTGGCATAAAGTACCTACGTGGCAAATCGCTTGCACTTGAAAAGAGTAAAATATTTTTTTTAAGTTTCGAAAGTGAAAAAATTAAAGTAAAAATATTAATCTTTTTAAATCTTAAGAATATTTTTAAAAATAATATAAAATTTAAGGATAAAATTTGATTCCAATAATAAATTTTAAAGAATAACATTCAAAAGAAATTTAAGATTTTTAAAAGTTATAAACAATGATAAAAATTATAAACTCATTTAATCCAACTCAAAATTTGAAGCTCAATAAATTTTTAATAAATTCTCTGAGAGTTTTTATGATAAAATAGAATTGGATAAATTCAATTAATTCATATCCACTCTTATCATAAAATATAACTAAGATAATAGATGGTCGATGAAAAATTTTCGTAGAATTTAATCAATCATTTCCTGTTGAATTTGAAAAATACAATGGAAAATTTCAAAAATCCTATATAAAATTCATTTAGGAATTTTCAAAATTTAACGATAAATTATTGAAAACTCGTCAATCACAAACTTTTCTTTGAGTTCACTCTCCATATAGGGTTTAATATTTAAATGAAATAAGATTCCCTAAAATAATAGAAAAAACAAATTAAGGTAGAACCAAAAGAACTAAAATTTAAAGACAACATTAGACCTAATATGGTTATATTAGGGAAACTATATCAGACCCAACGTGGACCTAAACATGTCCATCAGTGGGTTTCGATAGAAACTGACTGATGGACCTAGACGTGTCTGATTGAACACATTTTAGATTCTGTGGATTTCTAAGGCTACAAGGAATAAAACATTGTTATCTGTTGCTTATTTTGACTTCTCAAGAGGTGTTAAAATGTTATTAGAAGAATCGACTAAAAAATCCAACGCGAATCTAATATAAATCATATTAGGACCAACTTAGGCCTGATATGGAATTATATCAAGCCAACATGGGCTTATATAATTATTCTTTTGAATGTTTTTGGACATTTTAGAATGTAAGCTTAGTGAGGCATGAACACATCCTCCTTGCAATAGATTAGAATTATTTTAGCAACCAAGATAAGATGGAATTGAGATGAAATTTTCATTGGATGGTAAAAAAAAATACATAGATTTTATTGTAGTAATCCATCTATCAACTAAGTGATTAGGTGAGTTATACAATGAGATCTGAATTCTCATGTCAACTTCACAATCCTTGTACTCGTTTATCCATAGTAAGGTCAAAATATAAGTTGCAGAAAATCACATAGGAATAATCATACACGGATACATTTATTGAAAATATTTTTGTGATATAAAATGATAATTTCTGTATAATATTTGTGGTTTTTATGTATTCAAGTTCATTATAGTGGATTTATTGAAAGAATCGACTGAAAAATCTAACTCAGACCTAATATGTCAAGCTCACGTTAGGCTTGATTTGGATACATATCAGACCCACGTTAGGCTTGATATGAATTATATCAGACTTAATGCGACTTTTAAATTATGCATGCATGCATACAAAAGAGGGAGTGAGAAGAGAGGAGAGTAAAGAGAAAATATGTTGCATACACATGAGAGAGAGAAGAAAAAGAAGAGAGGTTACATATATAAGAGAGAGCAAAGAGAAGACAAAAAAAATGATAGAGAAAAAAATAATAAAAAGTCAGATTTATCTAAAACGATAAGAGCATTAGAAAAAATATATATTTTTTTTGATAAATACCAAAGTAGCGTATGCTCTTTGATCAATGCAAAAAGTTACATGCGTTCTTTGGTAAATTGCCTAGAACATTATTAAGGAATAAAACATTTAGTGTAATTAGTAAATTTAAAAGAAAATTTATTATTATTTTTGAATAACTTATAAAATGAGTTGGTAAACTAGTAGAATTTAGCAGGTTAAGTTAGACACATCAAAATAGCTTGATCGGAGCTGAGCACGACTCAAGCCTGGTCAGTCCATTTACTTACCATGTCAGGTTGAGCTTAGTCCGATCTATCACATGGCTGCTTGACACGGGTCAGATCCTCGGTCAGTCATGCCTAGTTCCACATGGGCACAAACTCATTTTTTTTATATAATAAAAAAGTAATTTTTTTGAAAATAGTATATATATACATATGATTTTTATTAAAAAAATTGATATATTTAAAAATTTCCTTTTTATTTTTTAAAAACATTTTTTTTATTTTAAGTACTTAAGTTGGGCTTGACATGTAGACGATGTTCGCCACGGGTCGTATTGGGCTCGACACAATTCTTGATTGGGCTAAGCCGAAGCTAAGTTGGGCTTGGCACAAGATAGTTTTGCCGTGCCGTGTTCGACACGACATACTTCATGCTAAGCCAATGGATAAATTTTATTCATCTCGTTATAAACAACTCTTAATCACTCAATTATCACATTAATGATAGCGGTCAAGAAGTTCAAAATAATAATTAGTTAAACTAATCTTCCAAAAATAAAATTTATGGAGATTGTGCGACTACGAACAATAATAAAATTCACGCGAGGAGGAATAAGGAATAATTCTATGCAAAAACAAACAAAAGAGTCAAGCCAACAATTATTAAAAAAAAACAAAACAAAATACAAACGTGTTACACTCCAAAACTTCTTTATCAATTTAATTAATTTAATTGATTATTAAAAATTTATTGCACATACAATCATTAAAAAATCTCTTTTAAAAATTATTAAGATAACACTCTCTTTATCCTTTTTTTCAAAATATCTTTAATCAAATTATACCTTTAAAATAACCTATTTCTAGATTAGAACCACTTTAGTAAAAAATTCTTATATAATATTAATCAAATCTAACCTATTTCTAGATTAGAACCACTTTAGTAAAAAATTCTTATATAATATTAATCAAATCTGTTTTAACACTATATGGTTAACTAATGGATGTCCAGACATTTTTACGGGATAAATTGATGACTAATATATAGGATATTGTCATCGTAAAATTTAGAGATCAAATTTGGATGAAGTTTGGTATTTTCTTTTTTTATGTATTAGTTACTATTTTGATTAATAATTAGATGATTTATTTTTTTCATATTTATTTAAAATAAATTGACGAAAATATTAAAATAAACAAACAATGTTTAGCACCTCAGATGGATGTCCAGCCTCTCAACCATAATAAAGAATTCACAACGAGAAAACCTCTCAATCTATGACTCAAAGGAGTAATAATAAAAGAATTTAATATTTGAATTTGAAGGGAAGGAATATCCTAGAAGTCGATTTTGAGTGGGTATAAATTGTGTTTCGAATCTATATTTCACTATGGGGGCGTTAAGTCGTTTAAAGTTTTAAGGTCATTTGATGCGGCCCCTCGTCGCAGTGGATTGCGATCGGAGTCGCGTAGTTCTTTTTCTGCTCGTGAAACCACTAAAACCCTAGTCCTTCGAGCTCCGGGTTTCCATTTCCACGGCGAATAAGCCTTCGCGATCACCGCGTTTGGGGGTTGGAGCTGGAACATCAGGTCGCTTTGGGTGGAGGTGAATCGGAGGGGAGTAGAGCAAAAAGGGTCTTGTTCGCAGATCGGGTGCGGACTTCACCGTGGCTTGCGAAATCTGGCTTCGGAGGTCGAAGCCAATGGGATTCCGTTCGAGAACAGGTAGATTGCGACTAATAAAAAGGGGGGGAAAATTGCCCGAGGCGAGGGAATAGGACAACAAGGGAAAGGGAAGAGGAGTATAAGAAAAAAAAATTATGCCCAGGAAATGGGAAGTGGGAGTTTGGTGGAACATGGAGTGGAATTTTATATAAGAACAAGGAGTATTTTAATGGTAGCTGATCCTAAGTCAGCATGCGTATAGCCTGGCTCGGTAGCCTAGTGCCTAGTCAGAAGGAATATGGTGGATGGGCTGAAAAAGCCTGTCGGATAGGCTTCGTCCGGATCAGGGCTCTGGATCGAGCGCGTGGCGGTCCACACTCCTCAAGATTGGTCTAACCCAAGCTTAGACGTTCACGCTCCAATACCCCTCTAGGTTTGGCTCCCAGCCGACGCGTAGCGGCCCACGCTCCTGGGATAAGCCCAAGATGGAGGAGGCGCCACTCAACACATCGTCATATAGTGCCCCAGTCGGCACCCTCATAGGCCCTCAGCCGACCTCGTCATGCAGTGCCTCAGTCGGTACCCTCATAGGCCCTCAGCCGGCCTCGTCATATAGTGCCCCAGTCGGCACCCTCATAGGCCCCCAGCCGGCCTCGTCATGCAGTGCCCCAGTTGGCACCTCGTAGGCCCTCAGCCGGCCTCAACAGGCAACACAACCACTCCCTGACACCAGACCACCAGAAGTTGTACGGGGTCGGCGCAGGACTGGAGCTATCCTGGGCTCAAACGACGGATATCTTGCCGAGGTGTTGATCTTCCTGCCACACCCTGTCCTCCCGTACCACAACCATATACACTGATGTCGGGCCAAGCGGCGTCAAACGACGCCAGCCATTAAGTTGATAGTGTCCCTTTCCTTAACACAGTATGCGCTACTGTATCCTGCCACCTCTGGGCATGCATCACCTTGCCCTCGCTATATGGCAGCAGATGGCAGGTGAGAGGCAGGAGTTGTCAGCTTCCTCGGCTATATAAGCCTCCTCACTTCGCATCTCTCAGACACGCGCAATAGTGCATTTGCATACTGTTCTATTGCTTTCCACTGCCACCGTCAAGTACTGACTTGACCGTCGGAGTGTCTGGCCGGGGACTTTTCCCGGCGGGTTCTAACGGTCTTTGTCTCGCAGGATAGGAGTGAGCCAACTCGGTAGACCAGCTCAGCGATCTCGCGCTCCCCGGAGACCCGTCCAGCTGCAGGGGCGTCCAGCTCGCTTCGCGACATGATCAAATTTGGCGCTAGAAGGAGGGCATCTTGCCTGATCGAAAGCGAAGATGAAAGACCCCAATCCGCTAGTGATGACTGTCTCCCGCAAGGAGTACGAGGTCCTAATAGCTACGCGAGCTCAAAGGGTTTCTCAAAGGCCCTCGCAAGACGACAGCCAAGTGCCTCAGGGCCCTGAGCCATTGGTGCATCGACCTTCTGGAGGACAGGGAAGACCGTCCCGACCTGAGGGCGGCTCTGCACCTCCCCCTGCGGCCGTCCCTCGAGGCCGAGGTGATGAGGCCCATTCCCTGTTGGCAGAAGCCTCAGTGTCCAATCCGGTGCATGGGAGGCGACTGGACAAGGGGAAGGCCCCGGTCGACCCTGTTTCGACTACCTCGGTACGCAGTCCCTTTGCCCCATGGGTCTTAGAAGACCCAGTTCCTCGCCACCTCCGTTGCTTTACCATACCTGAGTATGCGGGGGCTACAGATCCGGAGGAACATTTGATGAAGTTTGAGAGCACGACTCTGCTTCATCAATACCCGGAAGGCGTCAAGTGTCAAGCTTTCCTGACAACCCTCTCCGGCACAGCCCAGAGATGGTTCAACCGACTTCCCGAGGGGTCGATCATGAACTTTGAGGAGCTCAAGAGAGTGTTTCTGCAACACTTTGCCAGCAGTCGGAGGCACCACAGGACGAGTCTTAATCTGTTCGCCCTGAAGCGGGGTCCGAAGGAAACCCTCCGGGCCTATATTAGGAGGTTTAATGGCGTGGCGTTAGATGTGCCAACTGCCTCACCTGAGGTCCTGGTCAGCGCCTTCTCCCAGGGCTTGCAGGATGGGGAGTTTTTCCGCTCGCTGATCATGAAGCCCACAAAGGAGGACTTCTCGGCAAGGCTGTCAAATACATCAATGTGGAAGAGGCACAGGTTGATCGCAAGAAGGAGCTGGTTGTCCCATCACCTCCCAATCCCGTTCAGGGTGCTAGGCCCCCAGAGGGGCCTATTCGTAGCCCACGTGGGCCCGCCGAGCGTGCGGGTATGGAGCGGCGGCATGTACAGCAGGTGGCCTAAGGGTGTTTCCCCGCCCGATGGAGGCCCTACTGCACCTTCCATCAGAGCCACGACCACGCCACCGAGGAGTGCCACCAAGCTGGTCGGGGCCTAGCCCCTGCCCCCAGGAGACGAGGACGACAGACACTTCCTGGATGAGGTGCAGGTCAGGGTGGCCCAAACGTCGACCCAGCAGCTGAAGAGCTCCAGAGGAACCCCCAGTTGCCCGCAATCTCTTCCCTCAGGGGAACCGGGCTGGGGATGAGGAGACGGACGAGGAGCAAGCCAACCGGCAGAATGTCATCCTAGGAGGTGTAAATGTCATCTCGGGCGGACCGACGGGAGGAGACTCCAACCGTGCCAGGAAGGCACAGGTGCGCCGACTGGAGATCCATCAGGTCGGCACTAGCTCGGCCTAGGCAGAGGGGCCCCAGATCAGTTTTGGGCCTCAGGATTTGCAGGGGCTGGAGGTCCCACACGATGATGCGCTGGTCATTACAGTCGTCATCGCCAACTATCAAGTCCACCGCACCATAGTGGACACCGGCAGCTCGGTCAACATACTCTACAAGAGAGCATTCAACCAGCTCCAGATCGAGAGGTCCCAGCTGGACCTGGTGGCGCCCCCGTTGTTCAGTTTCACGGGGCACCAGGTGCAGCCTATTGGCTAGATTCGGCTGGCCATTTCCTTAGGCGAGGAGCCACTGAAGAGGACTAGATGGCCCACTTTCTTGGCGGTGGACGCTCCTTCGCCCTATAACACCATTTTGGGCTGACCGGCCCTCAACGAATTTCGGGTCGTCGCTTCCACCTTCTACCTGAAGGTTAAGTTCCCAGTCGGGGACAAGGTGGAAGAAGTCAAGGGTGACCAAAGAGTGGCCCAGAGATGCTACGTGGACGACGTCCAGGTAGAGAGTCGCAAGGCTCCGTGCCCCTTCCCTGACTGCAACATGGTTCAAGCCTCCCCTTGGTCCAAGTTGCATGAAGATAAGGAGGAGGTGCAGCTCCTCCCAGATAGGGAGGAAGCCTGAGTCAAGGTCGCAGCAGGGTTGCCCGAGGAGCTGAAGAAGCCCTTGTTGGAATGCTTGGCTCGGAACCAAGACGTTTTCGCCTGGTCAGTCAAAGAGCTGAGAGGCGTCCGACTGGAGGTGGCGGAGCACCGCCTCCACGCTTATCCTCATGCTCGGCCCGTGAAGCACAGGAAACGGGACTACAACACCGAGCAAAATAAAGCGATCCGAGCCGAAGTAGAGAAGCTGCTAGAGGCCGGTCACGTCCAGGAGGTGCAATTCCCGGCCTGGTTAGCCAATGTAGTGCTGGTGCCCAAGCCGGATAATAAGTGGCGGATTTGCATCGACTTTCGGGACCTTAACAGGGCCTGCCCGAAGGATTGCTATCCTTTGCCTTGAATCGACCAAATGGTGGACTCGACAGCTGGCAGCGAGTTCATCTCCATGCTGGACGCCTACCAGGGGTATCATCAAGTACCCCTGGCCGCGGAAGACTAGGAGAAGGTCAGCTTCATCACTGCGGACCTATTGTTACACCGTCATGCCGTTTGGGCTGAAGAACACTGGAGCCACCTACCGACGTATGATGAATAAAGTCTTCCGATCCCAGATCGGAAGAAATGTCGAAGTATATGTGGACGACATCCTCATCAAGTCCACCCGAGCCGAAGACTTGATAGCTGATGTCGAAGAGACATGCCAGACACTGCGCAAATATGGGCTCAAATTGAACCCCGCCAAGTGTCTCTTCGGTTCCCGGAGTGAGAAATTCCTGGGGTACATAGTGACCGAGCGGGGCATCGAGGCCAACCCCAGTAAGGTCAAAGCTTTGCTAGACATGCCCCGCCAAGAAATCTCAGAGAAGCGCAGCGGCTCACAGGGCGGATCATGGCCCTGTCTTGGTTCATCTCCCGATCGGCCTAGAGAGGGTTGACTTTCTTTAAAACCCTCCTCAAGGCCACCCAATTCCAGTGGGATGCCGACTATGATAGAGCGTTTGAAGAATTGAAGGCCTACATCGCTGAGTTGCCCATGCTATCCAAGCCAGAGGTCGGGGAAGTCCTGTATCTTTATCTGGCTGCGTCAGCTGACTCGGTTAGCATGGTCTTAGTCAAGCAAGAAGCAACCGAGCAGCATCCCGTGTATTTCTTTGCGTATCTACTAAAGGGAGCCGAGTGCCGCTATACGACGCTCGAGAGATTGATGTATGTGTTATTATTGGGCGCTGGGAGGCTCCGACTTTACTTCTTGACACACCCCATCGTGGTTGACGAACAACAACTTGGGTCGAGTGGCCTCTAATCCGGAAGTGTCTGGGCGGCTGATCAAATGGACCACCAAACTAAGTGAGTACGACATTCAGTACCAACCCCGGCCAACCATCAAGGCTCAGGCCCTCGCTGATTTTCTAAGTGAATTGCACGCGGACGAGGTTGAAGAAGCCTAGCAGATATATGTGGACGGCTCAGCAGCTCGATCTGGTAGCAGGATTGGTATCCTGATGATCTCTCCGAAGGGAGAGCAGATGCACCTGTCCGTCCGGCTGGAGTATCGGGCCACGAACAACGAGGCAAAATATGAGGCCCTCATATCCGGACTGCAGGCTGCCAAGCATGTGGGAGTAACCCGGGTGATGCTTTATTTCGACTCCCAACTAGTCACACAGCAAGTGGCTGGACGATTTGAGGTCAATAGTGGCCGGTTGCAGGCCTTCATCGAAGCCTATGAGAAGCTGAAGGCTGAGTTCCAAGAAGTGCAAGTATGGAAGATCCCAAGGGAGGATAAATTCAAGGCAGATGAATTGGCTAAGCTAACCAGCTCGGTCGGCTCTTGGGTGCTTCCCCAGCCGGGCATCCCAGCACTGCTAATCATGCAAATAGAGAGACAAGCTAACTTAGAGCTGGAGTCCAACTAGCGGACCCCAATCATTGCCTACCTCACAAGGGGGGTTTTGCCGGCCGACCGAGAAGAAGCTCGGTGGCTTAAGAAACATGCAGTTTGGTATACCATGGTCGGTGACGTGCTATACAAAAGAGCGTTCTCCCGACTTCTACTCAAGTGCCTGGGCGACGAAGATGCAAATTATGTGCTGCGAGAAATTCACTTGGGGATCTGTGGAAACCACGTCGGGGCTCGTGCAACGGCTCGAAAGGCACTAATGTCGGGCTATTATTGGTCGACCTTGCAGAAGGACACCAACGAGCTGGTCGCCACCTGCTTATCCTGCCAGAAGCATCACTGCCTACCACATCGACCCACAGAATCCATGAAGGCATCGGCGGTCTCCTGCCCTTTTGATCAGTGGGGCATGGACATTGTGGGACCATTCCCGACAGACGCCGCTCAGAAGAAGTATTTGCTGGTGGTCGTTGACTATTTCTCCAACTGGATAGAGGCTGAGGCTCTACCGCGTATCACCGAGCAGGTGGTGATGAAGTTCTTGTGGTGGGACATACTATGCCGATACGGAATCCCGCACAAACTTGTCTCGGACAACGGAAGGCAGTTCCAGGGTTGAAGGATACAAGAGTGGTGCTCGAGGTATGGTATCAAGCAGGCTTTCACCTCTGTAGCCTATCCCCAAAGCAATGGCCAAGCAGAGGTGGCCAACCGGGAGATCCTTAAAGGATTAAGGACTAAGCTGGATCATGTTGGGGGAACGTGGGTAGATGAGCTCCCAAGCATTTTGTGGGCCCTGCGGACTACGCACAAAGAAACCACGAGGTGCACACCATTCCAGCTAGTCTACGGGAGTGAAGCGGTCATTTCGGTCGAGGTTGGATGTGAATCGGATCGACGAGCAGCCTATGACGAGGATAACTCAGAAAGGAGGCGGCTAGAGCTGGACCAGGTCGACGAAATCCAAGACAAAGTAGCCGCTCGGATGTTCGCGTATCGGCAGAAGATGAAGCAGAAGTATGATCGGAAGGTACTGCCGAGGACGTTCCAAGTGGGAGACCTGGTCTGGAAGAGAATTAAGCCCATCGGAGATATGAGTAAGTTGAAGCCACAGTGGGGAGGACCCTTCAAAATTATTCAAAAGCTCGCCTCAGGGGCTTACTACTTAGAGAATGAGAAAGGAAAAAGGTTGGATTGACCATGGAGTGCGATTCACCTTCAACCATACCGAGTTGCTGAATGAGAAGTTGTAATGTAAATATAAAACACTCAGGATAGTGGAAAAACATAGTCCTCACTCCATTCGCAGGTACTCCAGTACTCTCGTCTCCAAACGAGCTACTATCCCGCAGATCGGCTTTCAGTCGGATGCGTGGCGGCCCACACTCCCTGAGTCTTGCCCGACCATGTGCGTAAAACTCTTGCCTCGCCAGCAAGTTATAAGTGGACCAGCTTCCACGCCCCACTCGGTTCAGTGTCTCCGATAGGATGTGTGGCGACCCACGCTCCTGAGAATCGGCCTGAACCAGTGTCCAGACTCTCGTCTCCGCACGAGTTACATCTATCCCGCGGATCGACTCGCAATCGGACGCGTGGCGACCCACGCTCCCTGAGTCTTGCCCGACCGTGTGCGTAAAACTCTTGCCTCACCAGCAAGTTATAAGTGGACTAGCTTCCACGTCCCACTTGGTTCAGTGTCTCCGATCGGACGCGTGGCGGCCCACGCTCCTGAGAATCGGCCTGAACCAGTGTCCAGACTCTCGTCTCCGCACGAGTTACATCTATCCCATGGATCGGCTCTCAGTCGGACGCGTGGCGGCCCACGCTCCCTGAGTCTTGCCCTACCGTGTGCGTAAAACTCTTGCCTCGCCAGTAAGTTATAAGTGGACCAGCTTCCACGCCCCACTCGGTTCAGTGTCTCCGATCGGACGCGTGGCGGCCCACACTCCTGAGAATCGGCCTAAACCAGTGTCCAGACTCTCGTCTCCGCACGAGTTACATCTATCCCGCGGATCGGCTCTCAGTCGGACGCGTGGCACCCACGCTCCCTGAGTCTTGCTCGACCGTATGTGCAAAACTCTTGCCTTGCCAGCAAGTTATAAGTAGACCAGCTTCCACGCCCCACTCGGTTCAGTGTCTCCGATCGGACGCGTGGCGGCCCACGCTCCTGAGAATCAGCCTGAACCAGTGCCCAAACTCTCATCCTCATGAGTTCTAAATCGGGAACAGTTCTCGCACATCCCCTCGGTTCGACTTATAGTCAGGTTCAGGGTGGCCTACACCCCTTGAGCAAGCCCGAATGAAGGCACCATTACGAACCTTTATGGGGCCCGCAACTCGGTAAGGGTAGTTTAAACTGCCCGAGCTGTCAACTTCACTCAATTAACCCAGATGGGTTCTCCAAGTACTAAATCACTCGTTTTCGCCCCGGCAGCTGGCGCTAAGAAGCTGTTATGCTTAAGCATTTGGATCCACCGTTCGCAGAATATGGATTATCCCCCCCCCCCCCCCCCCCCCGCCCGAGTGGCCGATGCGCAGAAATCGTCATTCTCGCATGTTTTGTACACTCACTCGGCAAAACGGATCCGGGCCAGAGTACCCTCACTTGGGTCGTTTACGCCACCTGGATTCCCGACGCATAAACATAACGAAGACACAAGAGATGGAAGAAAACTGACATTTCTAATAGCAAAGCAAATACAAAAACGAGGCATAGCCCCTCTTCGACAAAAGAAAGATAAAGGAAACATCCCTCATAACAATTATTCATGATTCATGCTGCCCGACAAGCTTTTCCTTGGGATTTGTCTTGGCGCAGGGACTCCATGTAGGCCTTGACATTTTGTAGTCGCCACCGAGTCGCCTTTAGCACCGACGTCTGGACGTAATGTTTTTGTCTGAGTTTGCTAAGCTCAGTAGAGCAGGCAGCCCGCTCCCCCTCTTTGGCCCTCAGGTCAGTCCGGAGAGCGGAGATGAGGTGACGCGCCTCCTGAAGCTGGGCCTTGAGCGTGACAAGTTCCTCAAGGCCCCAGATTGGGCGTGCAACCTACAAGAAAGATAGCAGGGGTTAGAATCAAAAGAGAGAAGCATAACTGAAAGGAAAAACAAATCTGACTAGCCCTCGAGACGAAGGGGTCAGTGCGCGGAGCGGGACTTCGGTGGTGAGCCATTTGGAAAACGCTCGCCGAGTGAGCCATACGGATTCATCGCCCGAGCCTACTCCTTAAACGAGGACTTGCATCTAGGGTAGTAGTTCGTCGTAGGGTCAGCTCGGGACGACATTGCCAAGTGCAGGGGCTGGTTGATAGTAGCCCCTCCAGCATTGGCTCAGGCGGTCTGGCCGACCGACCTGCCAGGAGAACCGCCTTGGGTTGTAAAGGGAGAACTAGCAAGAGCGCCTACCGTAGGGAACAACATAGAAAAAGAGGAAGCCCCGCGAGTTGTAGTGCTCGGGGAGACCACCCTTGTCAAAGGAGAGAAAACACTAGTTCCCTCTGCAGCAGAGGACGCTGGAATGAAAACCCTCGACTGAGGAAGGGCAACCCCACAAGTTGGTGGAGGAAGAGAGGTCACACGGGGAGATGAAGGAGCCGCAGGCTTGGAGGTGATCGAGGCCACGGCGGAGTGCTCTGCATGAGCCAGCAGCCGGACCTTCTTCAACAAGTGGAAGCTAGCATTAGCTCCAGGTGAAGATAGGGGATTTGCTGATCGAAGCAGCTGACGCCTGGTTTCTAAGGGCAAGTCGTCCATATCAGCGATTCCCAGAGTGGGAGCCGGCTCCTCCCTCGCAAGTTCTTTCTCCTTATGTGAGATAACCTTAGTGGGGGAAGTGGTTGCCAGAAACACCCTCAGCGGAAGCGGGGAGCCAGGAGAAAGCATCATCTCAAGGAATTCTAAGTCTAAGTCTTCTGAAGAAGACATCTGATAATGAAGGAGTGCCGAGGAAGATGGTCGGAAAAGGGAAAGGGACCGAGTTCGGGTGTGCTAAGTGGCGACACAGGAGTATTGATTTGTGGTGAAGAGAACTGGCAGTCGCACCTACATATATAGAGGAAGACGAGCGATCTCAGCCGTTCCAAGAAGGTCTCGGTAAATGACGGGATCGAACGGTGGCCCTCCGGTTATGTGAGGGAGGAATACCGAGGCTCGATGTGACAAAAGCATGCTCTCGGCGATGGACGGTTCATCGCCCGAGACCACTAATAACCGGTGATTGATGCTTCGCTACCCGATGCGTCATTCACCCATTGATACATCCACTCACCAGTTAATGCAATCGTCAGAGACTGGGATACGAATCGGCCCAATGTGACAATCAGAGAGATGTAGACTGGCCAGTCGAACGACTGAGCCAGCGAGGGTTGACCTGACCCAGACCCTCATTGGATCACAAATCCTTTGGTTCGGGTACTGGAAGGACGTGTGGCGGCCCACGCTCCCCGGGTCTGACTCAGCCGAGTGGCTAAATCTACACAGACGTGCTAGCTCCCGCAAATCCATTAGTTCGGGTGCCGGTTGGATGCATGGCGGCCCACGCTCTCCTGGTCTAACTCAACCAAGTGGCCAAATCTGTATAGGCATAATCGCTCCAGATCGGGTGCGTGACGACTCACGCTCCCCAAGCACTATTCTAGGAAAGGGTTTATCTTTCACTATGACTTGATAATAGACGGCCCTACAGTCTTCTCTCGGATGGTTGCTTAACTCTTAGTCAGTTGGCCTGCGAGACTTACAGCTTGCAATTATCATACCCGGATATACCGATCGGGCACCAGCAAAGTCTGGCTGGTCGAGCATGCTCTCTCCCGTATGACCGGCCTTGAGAGGTTGTTCGGCCTGAGCCACTCAGCCCAGTGGCTCACACAGCAGAGACATATCCCGAGCCTAACGTGTGAACGACTCTCACTCGGATCACCGGCACTCGGCAGTAAAAGCAATCACAATAAGCCCGAGTAAAAAGAAAAGATTTCAACAGAATAAAGGAGTTACATAATCAAAGGTCGGTCACCCTTACCCACACAACGAGAAAGAGACAAAAACAGAAGGCTCGATCCTCACTTGAAAGGCTCTTTGGTTATGTCGGGCAAGTCGGGGCACATATCCAGCAGATGGATGGCAGTGGGGGCATGTCGGGGGGTAGATACCCGCCCCGCTTAAGTTGCCGAAGCGTACTAACTCCTTGATGCGCCAGCATGGCTCGAAGCCGCTTGGAAATCTCAGCGGAGTGCGCCGGGGCATTAAGGCACTCGATCCAGTACGCCTCCAACCTTTCGGCTTCCGACTCCTTGTAAGAGCGAAGCTCTGCCAGTTCTGCTCGAGCTGCCTCCTACTCGGCCTTCTCCCTGGTTAGCTGCTTATGCTCATCCTGGCGGTCCTGTAATGACCGATCCTTGGAAGAGAGCTCGGCCTCCAGTTCATCTATCCTGTCTGCCTGCACCAGGGCCTCGGTGTCTTTGGCTTCCAGCTGGGTCTTGAGGGCCTCAGCGGCAGTAGATGCCTCCTGTAGCTGAATCTCTGCCCGAACCAGTTTCTCTTGGGTCTTCGCTTGAAGAGTCCAGGCCTTCCGCTCATTGTGCTTCAGAGAGGAGATTCGGATGTTCGTTTGGGACGCAGCCTGGTTTGCCGTCTCGACCTGGCTGCGAGCAGCTTCAAGTTGTTCCTCAGAATGAGCTAAGCGGTCCTGCAGGGCCTGGACCTCGGCTCGTAAGCTGCTCAGAGTCGGCTCATCGGAAACCAGATGGGAGTGTGTCAACTGGGACTCCAGGTGCTCCACCTTCCTCTCGGCCTTCGCCCGGGCTGAGGACTGAGCTAGAAGCGCCATCGGAACGCCCTGGCAGGATCCCCAAAATTACGAAGCAGGTACCAACTTTAACGGCAGGAGATAGAATATTCACTAAGGGACAAGAGTAGTCCCACACGTACCTGAGTGGCTCGGAGGAAGAAGGCTTCAGCATTGCTCTGGGCCCCTCGAAAGTGAGGGTCCTCGAGCCCTTGGGCATAACGGTCAACCACCAACCCATACATGCGGATATCCTGATGCAGGGTTGGTAGCTCGCCCGATGGCATCCCCAGATGACAATCCGACCGGGTGGGTACCAAAAGATGCAGCATGGGGCGGTCGACCAGGTCCTCCGTGGACGGGATTTGCTCACCCTCAGGTAGTGATCGGTCAGAGGCGTCTGAGGAGGCAAGTAGGGTGGCCTCTGGTGTAGTTAAGGGTGAAGGGACAGAGGGGTCGGTAGCCGGTGCAATAGTAGGGGGGTCGGCAACGGAGTCATGCACAAGGTCGGCGGCAGGAGTAATCGCTGGCGGATTGGCAGAGGGGGCATCAACATGTATAATGGCAGAAGAATCAGCGACAGAGGGCACAAAGGGGATAATGGCGGTGGAAGTAGGAGGAGTTCCAGAGTCTGGGGCTGTTCTCTTCCTTTTCTTCTTCTTCTCTAGGCATTTACTGGAGGAAGGATGAGGCGAGCCTCCGGTCGGGGAAGAGGCTCATCGACATTTGGACGGAGTACGCTGTTTGGCGAGTGTGGGTGGCGCTATCTCAGAAACAGCGGGCGTCGACTCCGGGACGGCCGTGTTGGGTTCTCCCGGCACAAAACAATAAAAACGCAGCGGAAACAAGAACCCACGAGCGATCCATGCTAAAGAAAACTCATACAAAGTTGATCTACATCTACTTCTAAAGAAGATATACCTTTGGAGCATGCCCTTCGTTTATCCCGCTCGTCCAAGATGTGCCGGATCTTTTGCACGTTCAAGCGTCCGTGCCTCTATTTGTATCCACACGGACACAATCTCTCAACTTTGGGAGAGCTACCTTAGTTGTGCTAGCAACTTAAGGTAGCTCGCAGAACACCAAGAACCTTACAATAAGGTTTCGGCCAAAAAGGGAGGAGAGGAAGAAGAGAGGAAGGGAAGGGGAAAAGCTAAGGCAAGAAGAAGCCTTCATCCAAAGTCACAAGGCCCTCTTTTATAATCATCCCATGAATATGAAGAGGTTTGTGTCTCTTTGGCTTCCCAATAAAGAGCACATCTTTTTATGTGGCTCTTTATCATTTCCCATGCAAGAAAAGAATCTTTTCATCCAATGAAGAGAGACTTTTCTCTTTCTTTCATGCAACTCCGACCGGGCCTCTCGGGCTTCCTACTTGGTCTCCTGACCAAGTCTCCCGAGTGGCGAGCTCCCGACCCAGTCTGCCAAGCTCTGACCCAGTCTGCCGAGTGTTCTCCCGAGTGGCGAGCTCCCGACCCAGTATGCTGAGCTCCGACCTAGTCTGCCGAGTGTCGACCCAGTCCGCCGAGTTCCAACTCAGTCCGCCGAGCTCCGACTTGGTCCGTCGAGCTCCGACTCGGTCCGTCAAGCTCCGACTCGATCCGCCGAGCTCCGACTCGGTCCGCCGAGCTCCGACTCGGTCCGCCGAGCTCCAACTCGGTCCGCCGAGCTCCGACTCGGTCCGTCTCGAGTTCCCAACTTGGGCTCAGGTCTCCCGAGTTCCCAACTTGGGCTCAGGTCTCCCGAGTTCCCAACTCGGGCTCAGATCTCCCGAGTTCCCAACTCGGGCTCATATCTGCCGATTAACTTTCCTGAAGCATTGTGTTCTTTGTGTGTGACCCAATAGGTTCTCGTGACGTTGGCAATGCGCCTAAACACTTTAGACACATAAGAAATGAGCGGCATCTAGCAATGCATCATTGCTACCCAAGTAACAAGAAAAGTCGAGATCCGACTAAACCTCCGTAACTATGATAATGTATGACCTTGTCCTTCTATCCTTGATATCTAGATTGACCAATGAGGCATAGACCGTGTCATCCTCAATCAATCTTGTGTTTCTTGATCCCTGAGTAGACACACTTAAACAAATGAGCTCAATATCTCATATTGACTCATTTGAGCATGACCATGCATTTTAGTAGTCCTATTCGATCAAGGGGCCACAGATATCACTCCCATCATATGGGAGGGATAGATCCCATCTACATCACTCACATCCTTCCGCATAATTCATTACATACCCAGTGATCGCCATAATAGTCCACCCTATTACGGGTGTCGTTTGACAATACCAAAGTACATAACTCCTTATGTAGGGAACCGTAGTGACTTCAGGTCTAAGGACTATTCATACCAATAGTCACATGAGAAAGTCTATGACACTCATATGACAATCTATGAAACTTTCTCATGGTGGGTCATTCAGTACACATTCTCCAATGTATACCCATGTGTCAACTTGATATCACATATCCATGACTTGTGAGCTCAAGTCATCAGTTGACCTACATGCTAGTCTCCATGCATCAATATTGTCCTTGAATAATTGATGCTTGACTAGGAATAATTTAGTATAGTGTTCTCTACATTATCTCACTATCGATTCAACCAATCGATATAATGTAGATAAGAACCTACTACACAAGGATATTATTATACTTAGTCATTCGGCACAGAATACAAAGTAAGTATAATAACCAAATATGCCTTTATTAATAATAGAATATGATACAAAATGCCCCTAGTCAATCATCACATAATTGGCTCTAGGGCTCTTACTAACAGGCCGGAGTCGGGGGTCGCCAATGCATCCTCTGCGAGGCACCTCCCCTTGCCTCCAGCTCGGCGGCGACCCGAGCCCGAAGCTCGCCCTCATCTAGTCTGAAGTCTTCGCTCAGGGATGCGGATAGCAGCAGGGGAACTTCAAGAGTAAAAGGGGACTCAGTCGTTGTTAAGAAGTATGCTAGGAGGGTGTCGTGATACTTATCGACTTCAGACACCGAGGGGATCGGCCTGGGGCTGAGACCGAAAGCAGAGAGAATCTCCTCCTTCAGCAGGTGGCCTCCGTGAAAGTGCCTACCCTCTAGCTCGGCACTAACGGTCTGGTAGGCCACAGAGGTGCGGTAGTTTTTGGGAAGGAGATCGAGGGTATGAAGCTCCTCGATCTAGGCCATGGGCTAACTCGGGGCCAAGGTGGGCTTGACGAAGAAATAACGCTCTTTCCATCCCTTGTTGGAAGTGGGAAGATTCAAGAGGAAAGAAGCTTTGGCTCGGGCTTGGAAGAAAAAGTCACCCGACTCTTACTGTTTGGGGTAGAAAAAGTAATGGAAGTGCTCGGGCTCTAGGCGAATCTTGTATACGGTGAAAATGTTGACCGAGCCGCACATTAGGTGTACTGCGTTCGAAGCTAGTTGAGATAAAGGATTTTGAAAGTGCTCGTAGATATCGAAGATGAAAGGGTGAATGGGAAAGCGGAGACCGGCCTGTAGGTGGTCTCGAGATAATGTAATGTAGCCCAATGGAGCGGAGTTGGGTCGATCAGTTGATTTCGGTAGGCGCAGGTGGTGGTCGGAAGGGATTAAGAAGTCCGACTGAATTTGGTCCAGGTCAGGGGCGGTATAAGATCAGTTACCATGGCTGAGTACCATGATAGAGAAGGGGAGGAAGACGAAGAAGGAGAAGCCATCAGATAAGAAAGAGAGAGGGGACTGACCAAGGGAATGAGTCGCTGGAGAAGGTAGCCAGAGAGAAAGAGCGGGCAAAACCCTAGCAGCGCTATAAGCGGCAGAGAACGATGTCAAAGTGAAGACGCCGTAAGCGGAACAACCATGCGAGAAGCCTATTTATGGGGATAGAAGGAGTATGCCAGTCATCCGATGGAGAATCAAGAAAAGCATGCGACCCTGCTGAACCGTCAGATCAGGATCGGATAGTCCTTGGGATGTTTGGCCATGCGTGTGGGTCGAACATTCGAGAAGAGGGGTGGCATATCCCTCGGTATGCAGATGCAAGTGATTTGGGAAAGCGAGTCCCGGGTCATTAAGGCGGCAATTAATGAGAAGATACGCCATGATTGCAAAGGGTCTCGAAGAAACAATTGGCCTAGCTGATGATTCCTCTGGGTGAGGATGACTACAGAACTTGATCACGCAGATGCGCTAGGCTCGAGCCAGAGTCGGGGTCCAGTCAGTCGGACTGGGTGCCTCCTTCGACTAGACTTGAGGGGGATGCTATGATCCCGGGCCAGCTTGCGTGTAGCCTGGCCCGGCAGCCTGACGCCTAGTCAGAAGGAATACGGTGGATGGGTTGGAAAGGCCTGTCGGATAGGCTTCGCCCGGATCAGGGCCCTGGATCGGACGCGTGGCGTCCCACGCTCCTCAAGATTGGTTTGACCCAAGCTTAGACGTTCACGCTGTTGGATCGAGAGAATACGATAGAGGGGGGGTGAATATCGTAAAACGTTTCAGATTCGGGATTAAGAGAATTAGCAGCGGAATTTTAAAACACAATGCAAAGAACTCAAGCGATTTACTTGGTTCAGAGTCACGGTCGGCTCCTACTCCAAGGCCCACGATCGTTGACCGTTTACTGCGGACAATTCTATATGTGCGCAAAAAGGTTTACAGACAGATATTACAGTTGAAGTATAGTAAACTTAAAAAGTTAGCTCTTTGTTACCGACGCCCGGTGTGGATTGTATTTTGGAGCAGAGGGACGTCGTTGACGCTTGTATCTCAAGTTGGGAGGTTTCCGGGGCAGAGCGCTTGAGTAGAAGAGCGTGTTGGCGTTTGAAGAAGTGATTCTGAAGCCTCAGGGGTCGAGCCCCTTTTATAGCAGGTCTGGGGGCGCCCTGGACGTTGGGGGCGCCCTCCACGTGTTCTCCGATCCATAACCCTCTCGGTCAGCTCTAATCCCTCCAAAATCGGGATCGAGCTTTGATGGGGGCGCCCGGGAAGCAGGGGGCGCCCGGCTTGACTCAGTCTGCTGGCTTCTTGCTGGCTTGAACCTTATCTGCCTCGTTAGCTTGGACCCAGGGCGCCCTGAGCATCCGGGGCGCCCGGGAGCACGGGGGCGCCGGGGAGCATGGGGGCGCCCCGCCCAGTGAACTGCCGAAGCTCATGTTTGCTTAACTTGTTTTGCCTTGCCCTTGGGGGCGCTCGGGACACCGGGGGCGCCCTACTTAGTTGTTGCCTCTCTCCTTTGAGGCGTTCTGAGCTACAGAAACTCATTCCTTCGGTCCTGCATCCAGGGTTAGTCCAAAACAACACAAAGCAATCAAGTATTAGGTTTATACAGCCTTAGCTGTCTTGGTTCTGACTTTGGGTCTCCAAAATGGAACCCTAGGTCGAACCAACACCTACTGTTCCCTCGACGGGGAACGCGTCCTCACCTACTCCTCTCAGGAGAGTTTACCTTTTGCCAACCGGCTCCTCCGGTTGGATTTTTGCCCGATGCACCTGACCAGGTCTTCGTACCCACCTTCCGAGCAGGTCTTCGTGCCCACCTTCCGAGCAGGTCTTCGGTGCCCAGCTCCTTGCCAGGGCTTCGTGCCCAGTCCTCGACCAGGACTTCGTGCCCACCTTCCGAGCAGGTCTTCGGTGCCAGCTCCTTGCCAGGGCTTCGTGCTCAGTCCTCGACCAGGAGTTCGTGCCCAGTGTACCTAGGACTTCTTTTCCTGTATACTTAGTGAACATGTTAGATCAACATAATATCTTAACTTTTGAACCCTTTTACCATTATCAAAACACAGGTTCGACTTGGGTGCTGTCTGCACCAACAATCTCCCCTTTTTGATTTATGGCAACCCGGTTCAAAAAGTTAAGTTAATCAAGAACAGGTGATATAACAGTTTAGTTTCCTCCCCCTGGAAGGAATCTCCCCTAGGTTTCTAAAGGTTCGTGGGGTTTGAAAAATTTCTAAGTTTAAGATGGAACTAATTTTTCAAATACTTAGAATATTTCGAAAAATATTTTCCACGATATTTAGAGACGTTTTCAAGTCAATAACTTAGAAAATTTTCTAAAGAAAAGTTTGAATCTCTTTTGAAACTTTTCTATTTAAGATAAGTACTTAGAAAAATTTGAACCTAGCTTGGGTTGAGTATGCAGACAAATTTTGAGCCTAGCTTGGTTTAAGTACTTAGATAAATTTTTGAAAAAACAGCTTGAGTTTAAGTACTTTACAAAAACTTTTGAAAATAGCTTAAGTTTAAGTACTTTACAAAACTTTTGAAAACAGCTTAGATTAAGTACTTTTTGAAAAAAAGGATAAAGTTTTTAAAATTTTGAATTTGACAAAAATGTAAAATTTTAAAGCTTCTCTCTCCTTTTCCTATCTCTCCCCCTTTGCCATATATCAAAAACAAGGCAATATAGTAGAAAAAATAAATTGCATAAGTATATAACAGAGTAATGTGCTGTACTGAATCAATTCAAGATATAAACTGAACCAAAGCAATTTCAATTATCTCTTTAGGGTCCTATCTAACCCAATTAGCTACTTACTAACTGTTATAAACAGTAGTTTTCGCTAGAGTTAGTCAAGTTAAGTGTTCTGTTCAAGTTAGATTTTCTAAACTTGACACTTAACCTGATTGCTGTTTAATTTGTATTTAGTACCCTAATTACTGCAGATGCACTGATCTACATCTTGAATTAAGGCAAAGACCTAAGCATCTCAACCCATTCTAGGTTATCAGTCAAAAGTACCCTAAGGTGCTTGTGAGATGCTGACTTCTAAATCTATAGGTGCATGCAGTTCTAGGGTTAGGGCCTATGCTAAGTCCATTGCGAAAAGTCCTAGTTTTGGAGGGGGTAGTTTTTAAATAAAACTAAGTCATTTATGGGATGCAAAGGCTAATAAGATCCTAATGGACTCAAGTCTAGCTACCGGACTATTTCACCCTGGCTACATGGCATAGGTTTCGTCATAATCTAACCCTTAAGAGTGTGCTACTTGGCTGAACATCCTTTTGTGGATAGAGCTACTGTTGTTTTCTGCTGCACCAACTTAGCGGGCTTTATTTCTGACTATCTCTCCTCCCTACATGATCATTTAACTTATTCCTAAAAACAGGTCTGCTGGCTGTAAGGTATAGTAGACCACTAAGTGTCAATGACGGATTACTTACCCATTTTAAATTTCTCAGGGATTGATGGACATACTCCCTAGTTCCTAGAAAAAGTTGAGCTTGCTCATTTCAAATTCATTTTCCATTATTTTAACGAATTCTTTTAAAAAATTTGAGTTGGTGGACCCAAAGATTATGTCATCGACGTAGATTTGGGCAATAAAGATTTCTTTTCCTAGGGGTTTAATAAATAGAGTTGAATCGATTTGTCCTTGTTTAAATTCTTTAGAAATTAGGTAAGTTGATAAGCGTTCATACCAGGCCCTAGGTGCTTGTTTTAGTCCATAAAGTGCTTTAGTGAGTTTGTAAACATGGTCAGATCTTTCTAAGTCCTCAAACCCAGGGGGTTGTCCTACATAGACCTCTTCCTTAATGAATCCATTTAGAAAAGCTGACTTTACATCCATTTGGTATAATTTAAATCATTTATGGGATGCAAAGGCTAATAAGATCCTAATGGACTCAAGTCTAGCTACCGGGGCATAGGTTTCGTCATAATCTAACCCTTCTACTTGGCTGAATCCTTTTGCTACTAAGCGGGCTTTATTTCTGACTATCTCTCCTTGATCATTTAACTTATTCCTAAAAACCCACTAAGTGTCAATGACGGATTTACCCTCAGGTTTAGGTACTAGTTCCTAGACTTGGTTTCTCTCAAATTGGGCTAACTCTTCTTGCATAGCTATGATCCAATCAGGATCAGGTAGAGCTTCCTCTATAGTCTTAGGTTCAATTTTTGAAATCATTTCTATCTGACTAAGATTCTATAGGAAGACCTAGTTCTAACTCCTAGAGTTGGATCACCCACAATTTGATCGGTTGGGTGACTGAGTCTGGGTTTCTTAGTTTTTCTAGAACTTGGTTCAGCCTTAGGTCCGGCTGGTCGATTTGGTTCACTATTTGATTCAACTATTTGAGTGTTGGGTTTGGCTTGGCGGGTTTCCTAAGCGAATACCTAGTCGATCTGAGAGACCTCTCTATGCCTACGGAATAAAAATTAATCCGAGTGAAGAGCCGTCTCCCATCGACCATCTCGTGCCGTATCGAACGATTCAAATTGCAACTTAACCAATAACCAAAATTGGTATTGCAATTTGCTCGACCGTTCGACCGCGGAAAAGGCGACGAGTTGATCGCCGGCTTTTGTGTTTATGGTCGGGGTCTAGTTAAATAATTATTGACTATGATTCACAATCAAAATAATTAAATAACAAACATGACATGACGAGGTAAATAAGTAAAGCACAAAATACGAACACAAGGAGCCAGGGAAGAATATACCTTCCGTTACCTTACGATCTTCTACCGTATGACCCTCCCCTCTTGGACATCGTGTGGGCGACGATCTACCAAGAACCGTGGTCACCAAGTTGATCCCTTCTTCTTGAGCCAACTAATCCCTTACCAAAGGGATGCCGCCGGTTGCTCCTAGGAAGAAGATAATCCGAACACAAACCCTACTAATCCTCTCCTCTAATACAAGCGAAGCGCCAGAAGATTACGTGAGCAATCTTCTAGCTCCCTTGCACGTCTTCTCCTCCGAATAGCAGCCGAAGCACCAGAGGATTGCGTGGGCAACCCTCTTGCTACCACACATTTTCTCCACCGAAGGTAAAAACTGCTCTTTGAGAAGTTCAATCTACGGTGAGCAGATTTTCTCCAGCGAAGCAATTTCTTCTGCTCCAAGAATATAAATTGCCGACTCAAAAATTACCGTGAGCACGACAATTTTTCTTCTTCTTCTTTAATTGCTGAGGCAATTATCGCCTTTTATAAATTGCCGTGAGTGAGGCAATTAAATTGTATGTCTTGCCATCACGACAATTAAATTGCTTGTCGTTGCATGCCATGCAATTAAATTGCTTGCCGTTGCATGCCATGCAATTAAATTGCATGCCTTGCCATGACAATTAAATTGCATGCATTGAATTAAATTGCCGTTGCATGCCTTGCAAAATTGCATGGATTTATTTGTTTTTCATCCAATTCAATTAATTGCCACATGCAATTAATCGGTGGAAAGAAAAACTGCTCCATTACAATTCTAATTGCATGTCGCATGCAATTAATTCGGTGGAGAAGAAATTGCTCTTACCGTTCGGCATCTCACGAAGAGAGAGAGGAAAAACTTAGGATTTACTTGTGTTCCATTAGATCAATCATTAACCATCAACTTGGTTCCATACCACCATGAGGTATTTATAGGGCTACGATAGGGACCATGAGGAGGAGTTGGATATTGGCCTGCTAATGGACCCGGTCCATTAATGAGGATCCATTCCACTAAAGGGCCCTCATTGAATTACCTCACCAACTCCCATATTTACATATGGGCTCCACTTATTACAAGTCGTTCATCCCCCCGTGTTTAAGATTTCGAATGTCCGTTAATTAATTAAATTACTGACAATTTAAATTAATTAACTTCTGGATCCTTGATTAGTACCACTCGACCTTATCATGATGCCGGATCAAATCCACCTGCAGGGTTTAGCATGATGAACCTTTCGAGCTCATCAAGGGGGCATTATCATCCTGACTCACCAGGACACGGATTCCGTCAATAATCATCGGCACATCATATTATTAATATTATCTCCCAACTTACCGGGTCTATCGATCTAACAGAATAGATCTCGCCCATTGGTAAATCAAAGAAATAATAATTAATAATATATGCCCGATATTATTTCGGGATTAAGGGATCGTACTTCATAATAATATCTTGAGATCCTATCCAATTATCGAGTTAGTATAAATTGGATAACCTCGGGTTTTGGTCCTACCCAATGTACTCAAAGCACACTAGTGTAATTCTATGGTCAAGACTAACCACACCTAATTACACTACAACCATCCCGATGGGTTGTCCAATTCCATCTCGGTTGTGGGCCTCTATTTATGCTAAGTAAGGAACCGATAACATGATCTTCCGTGTGACACCACACACCATGTTATCTACAATGCAAAACAATGGGACTTCGTGTATGTACTAATATAAACAGACACCTAGTGTGGTTGTGATTCTCTTTTCAAAATAAAGATGTTCATATATATAAAAGAAGCATGTCTTTCAGTATACACATCTATCAATCTCCCACTTATACTCAAAGACTTTGCTGTTCTCTCACTGTCATACATCTGACTCCCATATCCTCCACATGTTGATCAAAAGCTCTAGCTGGAAGAGCTTTAGTGAAAGGATCTGCCAGGTTGTCCTCTGATGCAATCTTGGTGACAGCCACTTCACCTCGCTTTACGGTTTCTCGTATCAGATGGTACTTGCGCTCTATGTGTTTACTTGCCTTATGGGCTCGTGGTTCCTTCGAGTTTGCAACTGCACCACTGTTATCACAAAAGATTGTGATAGATCTTGGTAAACCAGGAATCACATCCAAGTCCATGATGAAGTTCCTGAGCCATACAGCTTCTTTAGCTGCCTCTGAGGCTGCCACATACTCAGCTTCCATGGTGGAGTCCGCTATGCATTTTTGCTTGACACTCCTCCAAACAATGGCTCCACCTCCTAAAGTAAATACAAATCCTGAGGTAGACTTACTCTTTTCCCTGTCTGACTGGAAATCCGAATCTGTATAACCCACAGGGACTAATTGGTCTGCCCAATAAACCAGCATATAATCCCTAGTCCGTCTCAGGTATTTCAATATATGCTTTACTGCATTCCAATGTCTCTGTCCAGGGTTACTTTGATATCTGATAACCATGCCCACGGCAAAACAGATGTCTGGTCTCGTACACAACATAGCATACATGAGGCTTCCTACTGCCGAAGCATAAGGAACCGCCTTCATTTCCTCTATCTCCTTTGATGTTTTCGTACACATCTCCTTGGATAGAGGAACTCCATGCCTGAAGGGAAGGAAACCCTTCTTGGAGTTTTCCATGCTAAAACGAGCCACGACAGTGTCAATATATGAAGCTTGGGATAAGCACAACATCCTTTTCTGGCGATCCCTTATGACCTTGATCCCAAGGATGTGTCCCGCTTCTCCTAAGTCCTTCATATCAAACTGTTTTGACAACCAGACCCTTACGTCTGATAACACTTTGACATTATTGCCAATTAACAAAATGTCATCTACGTAAAGTACAAGAAACACCACTACGTTTCCGTCACATCTCTTATATACACATGACTCATCCGGGCTTTGAGTAAATCCATATGACTGGATTACTTCATCAAAGCGAATGTTCCATGATCGCGAAGCTTGCTTCAATCCATAAATGGACCGATTAAGCTTGCATACTAGATGCTCTTTGCCCTTTTCAATGAACCCTTCTGGCTGTTTCATGTAGATGGTCTCCTCAAGACTTCCGTTAAGGAAAGTTGTCTTGACATCCATCTTGCATACCTCATAGTCCATATGAGCTGCTATAGACAAGAGAATCCGGATCGACTTAAGCATGACTATCGGTGAAAAGGTCTCCTCATAATCGATACCCTCTTTCTGAGTATACCCTTTCGCAACAAGCCTAGCTTTGAAGGTCTCAACCTTCCCGTCTGATCCTCTCTTTCTTTTATAGATCCACTTGCATCCAATGGCTTTTACACCATCGGGTAGTTCTACTAGCTTCCAGACTTGATTAGAATCCATAGATTCTAACTCAGAGTTCATTGCCCTTTGCCAAGAATCTGCATCCTTATCTTGGAGGGCCTCGTCATAGGTCCAGGGATCTGGTTCATGTTTACCAGAGACCAAGTCTGAAGACTCTCCCAAAAACATGAACCTTTCACGCTCTCTAACAACCCTCCCACTGCGACGAGGCAGCACCTGTGTATCTTCTGTGACACGCGGTGCAGTGACATGTGGTGTATCTTTTTGTACAATTGGTCCTAAAGTTGGAACGTCCCCTCTTAACTCTTCAAGCACTAGTCTACTCTTGGGCTTATGGTTCATCACATAGTCTTCTTCTAAGAATCTGGCATTCGTGCTAACGATTACCTTCTGATCCTTAGGATTATTGAATAGACCACCCTTCGTTCCTCTAGGATAACCTACGAACAAACATACCTCCGTACGAGATTCCAACTTATCAGTATCTCCCTTCAGCACATGTACTGGACTACCCCAAATGCGAACATGTCTTAGACTGGGCTTGCGCCCAGTCCACAGTTCTGTTGTTGTAGAAGGGACTGACTTTGACGGAACCAAGTTCAGTATGTACGCTGCCGTTTCCAGAGCATATCCCCAGAATGAATCAGGTAAGTCTGAATAGCTCATCATTGACCTAACCATTTCCATAAGAGTCCTATTCCTTCTTTCTGCCACACCGTTCTGTTGGGACGTACCGGGTGCAGTCAGCTGGGACTGAATCCCAGCTTCTGATAGGTAGGTCCTAAACTCTCCAGAGAGGTACTCGCCACCACGATCAGATCGTAGTGTCTTGATACTTTTACCTCGATGTTTCTCCACATCAGTCTTGAACTCCTTGAATTTATCAAAGCATTCAGACTTGCGGCGCATCAGGTAAATATATCCATACCTTGAATAATCATCAATGAAGGTGACGAAATATTCAAAGCCACCTCTAGCCTGGATTGACATAGGACCACATAAATCAGAATGAATCAGTTCTAGCACATCTTTGGCCCTATACCCCTTAGCCTTGAAAGACCTCTTGATCATCTTACCTTCTAAGCAAGACTCACAGGTCGGGAAGTCTTCAACCACTAATGAACCCAAGGGCCCATCAGCTATCAACCTCTGAATCCTACTAAGGTTAATATGACCAAGCCTAAGGTGCCAAAGATATGTCTGATTCATCTTAGAAGGCTCCTTTCTCTTATTTAAGTTAGACGATAAGCTATTGACCTCTGTGGGAGTCGTTGGTTCTAGAGTGTATAGATTGCCAATCATAGTACCCGAACAGATAATCTCTCTATTTCTTTTTATAACAACTTTGTTATTGAAAGCAACAGAATATCCATCCATAATTAACTTAGAAACTGAAATCAAATTCTTTCTAAATGTGGGTACATATAAGCAATCTCTCAGAACTAATACTTTATTTCTCTCAAAAGATAAATAAAAAACTCCCACTGAAACTGCTGCCACATTCGTAGCATTGCCCATATAGACCACGATTTCTCCTTCAGCTAGCCGTCGGGTTTCCTGAAACCCCTGCAGAGTATTGCAGACATGGTCAGTGGCTCCCGTATCTACATACCAGGTATTGGTAGATAGCACCGCTAAACATGTTTCAATGACTAAACATGAAGAAATACCTTTATCTTGACGACGAGGACAGTCCGCCTTCTAGTGTCCAGTTTGCTTACACGTGAAGCACTTGCCTTTCGGCTTCTTCACGCTAGTCCGATGTCCCTGCGATGTAGCTGCCTTCTTGAACCCTCCTTGTTTCTTCTTCTTCTTGCCTTTCGGCATAGAAGAGGAAACCCTTTGAGTCACTAAGGCCTGCGAGTTCTGGCGAAAGAGTCCCTCTGCCGACTGGAGTTCTCCCAGGAGTTCCCCCAATGTATACTCATGCTTATTCATGTTATAGTTGAGCCGGAACTGCTCAAAACTCTTAGGCAGAGATTGGAGTATTATATCGACCTGGGATTCCCCATCGATAGATCCTCCAAGAACCTCAATCTCGTTGAGGTGGGTCATCATCTTTAGGACATGATCCCTCACGGGTGTCCCTTCGACCATAGTGGTCGTCATCAGATTCTTCATCGCCAGCTGCCTAGCGGCACGACTCTGGTGCCCGAAAAGCTCCTGAAGGTTCAGCATCATATCACAAGCAGTGGGCATGGCCTGATGCTGATGTTGCAGTACATTCGACATAGATGCCAGAATATAACACCGAGCCATCTCATCTGCCTTAACCCATTTCTTGTAATGCTCCTTCTGCCCTTCACCAGAATTGTCGCTAGGCTTATCAGGACATTTTTCGGTGAGCATAAATTTGTACTCTTCAGCCGTAAGGACTATGTCAAGGTTTCTCTTCCAGTCAATATAGTTGGGTCCAGTAAGTTTATTCTCCTTAAGTATTGTTGCTAGTGGGTTAAAAGCCATTTTGAAAATCCTGAGAATCACAATACACACTTCGTTAGAAATCGAAAATAAATTGATTCCTCACAACAATAAATTTTCGAAATCAACCAACACCTCTAACCACCGAGAAATTCGCATGCCACGATGGTGTGGACGTATACGAATTTCCACATTCGTAAGAGGAGGTTTTACCCATTTATCTTACTATCTTGTCAACCTAACTTTTTGACAAGTAAGATTAATAGTTGGTTCACTTCGGCTCTGCAAAATAATAGCAGTGACTCCGATGGGGAGGATACTATTATTCGCATCTAAGTGTTCACCATTACACGACACTGAGAAAATTATCTCTGATTATGCGCCTTCTGATGGGGAAGTACACATGCTCTTTAACAATTTTCTATAGTCTTTTCCGACCTAGTGAACCGCAGAACAAATCCATCCAATGGGGAGGAAGGTACTCAGAGCCGACACGCAGACTTGTTCGCATCACTTATCGGATTGTAATGGAAGCCATGGGACCCTTAGGGTCCCTCTCCACTTAGTAATTTATCACGAGGAATTTTAACTAGCACAATCACACAACAAGCACATAACCAACATATGAAAAATAGAGAATCCTAGATTTTCCAACTTTCATGGCCTTGGTCTCTAATGCGCCTCCAGTCATGTCGTCACCTCGTCAACCCCCTAGGATTTATTAATTACAATAATTTGCAAAACCATTCACATAATCATTATTTGGCCATGATAAGTTGGAATCTCGTGCCTGCAACACAAAGTTAGCCTACACACATCCACATATCATCCAGCTAAATAAAATGTGTGAAAATGCAAAAATTAACCAATTCTCAAACACACAAAGCCGGAAAACTTTGCTCTGATACCAGTTGTTGGGTTTGGCTTGGCGGGTTTCCTAAGCGAATACCTAGTCTATCTGAGAGACCTCTCTATGCCTACGGATTAAAAATTAATCCGAGTGAAGAGTCGTCTCCCATCGACCATCTCGTGCCGTATCGAACGATTCAAATTGCAACTTAGCCAATAACCAAAATTGGTATTGCAATTTGCTCGACCGTTCGACCGCGGAAAAGGCGACGAGTTGATCGCCGACTTTTGTGTTTATGGTTGGGGTCTAGTTAAATAATTATTGACTATGATTCACAATCAAAATAATTAAATAACAAACATGAAATGACGAGGTAAATAAGTAAAGCACAAAATACGAACACAAGGAGCCAGGGAAGAATATACCTTCCGTTACCTTACGATCTTATACCGTATGACCCTCCCCTCTTGGACGTCGTGTGGGCGACGATCTACCAAGAACCGTGGTCACCAAGTTGATCCCTTCTTCTTGAGCCAACTAATCCCTTACCAAAGGGATGCCGCCGGTTGCTCCAAGGAAGAAGATAATCCGAACACAAACCCTACTAATCCTCTCCTCCAATACAAGCGAAGCGCCAGAAGATTACGTGAGCAATCTTCTAGCTCCCTTGCACGTCTTCTCCTCCGAACAGCAGCCGAAGCACCAGAGGATTGCGTGGGCAACCCTCTTGCTACCACACGTTTTCTCCACCGAAGGTAAAAACTGCTCTTTGAGAAGTTCAATCTACGGTGAGCAGATTTTCTCCAGCGAAGCAATTTCTTCTGCTCCAAGAATACAAATTGCCGACTCAAAAATTATCGTGAGCACGACAATTTTTTTTTCTTCTTCTTCAATTGCTGAGGCAATTATCGCCTTTTATAAATTGTCGTGAGTGAGGCAATTAAATTGCATGCCTTGCCATCACGACAATTAAATTGTTTGCCGTTGCATGCCATGCAATTAAATTGCTTGCCGTTGCATGCCATGCAATTAAATTGCATGCCTTGCCATGACAATTAAATTGCATGCATTGAATTAAATTGTCGTTGCATGCCTTGCAAAATTGCATGGATTTATTTGTTTTTCATCCAATTCAATTAATTGCCACATGCAATTAATCGGTGGGAAAAAAAACTGCTCCATTACAATTCTAATTGCATGTCGCATGCAATTAATTCGATGGAGAAGAAATTGCTCTTACCGTTCGGCATCTCACGAAGAGAGAGAGAGAGGAAAAACTTAGGATTTACTTGTGTTCCATTAGATCAATCATTAACCATCAACTTGGTTCCATACCACCATGAGGTATTTATAGGGCTACGATAGGGACCATGAGGAGGAGTTGGATCTTGGCCTGCTAATGGACCCGGTCCATTAATGAGGATCCATTCCACTAAAGGGCCCTCATTGAATTACCTCACCAACTCCCATATTTACATATGGGCTCCACTTATTACAAGTCGTCATCCCCCCGTGTTTAAGATTTCGAATGTCCGTTAATTAATTAAATTACTGACAATTTAAATTAATTAACTTCTGGATCCTTGATTAGTACCACTCGACCTTATCATGATGCCGGATCAAATCCACCTGCAGGGTTTAGCATGATGAACCTTTCGAGCTCATCAAGGGGGCATTATCATCCTGACTCACCAGGACACGGATTCCGTCAATAATCATCGGCACATCATATTATTAATATTATCTCCCAACTTACTGGGCCTATCGATCTAACAGAATAGATCTCACTCATTGGTAAATCAAAGAAATAATAATTAATAATATATGCCCGATATTATTTCGGGATTAAGGGATCGTACTTCATAATAATATCTTGAGATCCTATCCAATTATCGAGTCAGTATAAATTGGATAACCTCGGGTTTTGGTCCTACCCAATGTACTCAAAGCACACTAGTGTAATTCTATGGTCAAGACTAACCACACCTAATTACACTACAACCATCCCGATGGGTTGTCCAATTCCATCTCGGTTGTGGGCCTCTATTTATGCTAAGTAAGGAACCGATAACATGATCTTCCGTGTGACACCACACACCATGTTATCTACAATGTAAAACAATGTTACTTCGTGTATGTACTAATATAAACAGACACCTAGTGTGGTTGTGATTCTCTTTTCAAAATAAAGATGTTCATATATATAAAAAAAGCATGTCTTTCAGTATACACATCTATCATTGAGTTGGTTCAATTATTGCTTTAATAGTTGGTTCAATTGACTCATTAGTTGGTTCAATAGTTAGTTCATTTATGGGTTCAATTAAATATTCAACAGCTTGTTCATTATCTTCTTGATCAGTATTTGATGAAGTTAGATCTGAATTATCAGATTTTGACTTAATTTCTTCATCAAATATTAGATTGGTTGTTTCTTCAATTTTCTTAGTTTGTTTGTTGTAAACCCTATAGGCTCTACTTGTTGTTAAGTATCCTAAGAAGATGCCTGGGGTTGACTTAGATTGGAATTTACCTAGATAATCCTTGGTGTTTAGGATATGGACTTTGCACCTAAAGACCCTTAGGTAGTGTAGGTTTGGAAGTCTATGGTAGTATAATTCATAGGGTGTTTTATTGAGTCGTTTGTTAATTAGTACCCTATTTTGGATGTAGCAAGTCGTACTAATTGCTTCTTCCCAATATTGGTTAGCTAGGTTAAATTTATTGAGCATAGCCCTAGCAGCTTCCTGTAGGGTTCTATTTTTCCTTTCGACTATCCCATTTTGCTCGGGAGTTCTAGGACATGAAAATTCGTGTATGTACCTATTTACTTTACAAAATTCCTCGAATCGTTGATTTTCAAACTCTCCCCCGTGGTCACTCCTAAGTCTTTTGATTTTAGTATCATTTTGATTTTCAATTAACTTACAAAAGTCATTGAATATGTTTAGGATTTCATCTTTGGTCTTTAGAAACCTAACCCAGGTAAACCTAGAGTAATCATCAACTATTACTAAGCAGTACCGGTTTCCGCTTAGTGACTTGGCTCCATGTGAATCAAATAGGTCAAGGTGCAGGAGCTCAAGTGTCGTTTGAGTTAGATCAGATTGAATTAGTTTGTGATTAGACCTGGTTTGTTTACCTTGATTACATGATTCACATATTAAGTTTTCATGATTTTTAATTTTAGGGATACCTTTAATTAGGCCAAGTTGAGTGATTTTCGAAATTATTCTCAAATTTGTGTGACCTAATCTCCTATTCTAGAGGTTTGATTGTTCTAACTGAGTTAACATGCATTTGGGTACTAGAGGTAGGTTTATAGTGTAAACATTATTTTTCCTAGTGCCCTTAAGCATGATTTCTGAGTCTTGCAGGTTTCTAATTAGGCAGTTAGAATTGATAAAGGTAACTACATAACTAGTATCACACAATTGACTTATGCTAAGCAAGTTAAATTTAAAAATTTCAACCAAAAGAACTTTCTTAATAACAAAGTCAGATTTAAGTTCAATATTACATGACCCAATCACCTTGAGTGTAGCATTGTTGCCAAATGCTACTGAGCCTAGGTTTTTGAAATTGAGTTTGGTGAATTTCAATTTATCTCCAGTCATGTGTCTGGAGCACCCGCTATCCAACATCCATTGGTCCAAATCTTTATGTTCCTACACATAAAGAGTTTTGTTGATTTGGATCCAATTAGAATCACGAATAGCCTAAATTGATTTTCACAGCTTAGTCTATCTCACCTAAATCTAGGGTTATCAATCACGTTTGCCTTATGGGTTTTTGTGAGACAGGTTTTAGTAGATAGAATTATTTTGAAAAATTATGATTTATTTTGAAAAAAGTTAAATTAATTTTGAAAATAATTAATTTTGATTTAAAAAAATATTTGAATCTACAATTAACCGAAAATTTATGTTAGATTCGAATTTGACAAAAAAAAATAATTTGAATTTGAATTTCAAAAATTGGCTTCCAGGTCTTGGCGAGGCACTAGGCCTTCTTTGGCCGTAGCCTTATTGGATCATCAACCCTTTCCTTGACAAAGCTTTTAATGAAATTTCATTTTCAAAACTACTTTTTGACAAAATCTGGTCTAACTAGTTTGGGTCTTGGATCGGTAGCTTCGGCTAGTTTCACCAGTCTAAAGAGACCAAGTAGAGTATACTTGACCTTATTAGAATTGGCTTCCCTAACGTACTATCATCTCACCGCCACCCAATACTATGTTGTTCAAATTTCAGTTAAGTTGGTTCAGTCCTTAAACTAACCATTCCTAAGTCTAAGCATTGTAAATTGCAAAAATTAAATAGACAAGCAAGCATGCAATTTAAAACAAGAATAGAGATTTATCTAACTATGAATATTGTTTTTAATTTGGCTCCCCCTGGACTAAAGCCGCGATAATAGTTCGGCAAGATGTGAATCTTGTCCTTGGGGATCCAATACTGATTTGATCCAGTTTGTTTGTTCAGGCACAGTTTGGGTACCCATGCCTGAACTTTAGGTCTGGACTGGTTCAGTACAGCATAGTAGGATCTTTGTCTAGATTTGGTTCTATAGCCTAATCCGGATCGATTTAGAACTGACTTCTGTTTTCCAAGAATCATGTCAAGACCCTTGGAACCAGAAGTGAATCGTTCTAAGGCAGCTCTAAGATCCTTAACTTGAGTTTTCAAGAAAGAGTTCTCTGATTCAAGTTTTTCAACTTGAGCAGAGGTTCCTTCTTGAACCTTCTCAGTTAAGGGTTCAAAGTCTGCTCTCTCTTTCAGAAGTTTTACTTCCTGTCTGAGAGACTTGACTCGGATTTTGGCTTTTGCCAAATCTCGAGAAAGATAAGAAATTAATTCGCATAATTGAATTCTAGAAAAACCACTTACAGTTATTTCGTCATTTTCTGAAAAAGTGAGCTTGCCGTCATCCGGCTCCGATTTTGACTCGATCTCGATTTCTTCTGAGGCGGTTAGTGCGAGCAGGTTAGATTATGGGACCTCTTCTTCTTCGGAGGAGGAGGACTCGTCCCACGTTGCCTGAAGTGCCTTCTTTCTTCTTGCTTTCTTGACTTCTTTTAGGTTAGTGCATTCGGATTTGAAATGTCCCTTTTTGTTGCACTCGAAGCAAGTCACACTTGATTTGTTCTTAGATGATTCAGCTTGATCTTCCTTCTTTCGGCTGACTTTTCTTCTGTTGGATTGATTCTTCAATTCCTTGTAGTAGTTTCGGGCCAATCGGACTAGCTTAGGTCGATCTCCTTCGTCGTCTTCTGAGTCTGAGTCTGAATCAGACTCGGGTGCAGGTTGAGGTTTCTTCTTGGATATCTTTCCAACTTTACCTGCAATAAAGGCAATGCCTTTCTCGGCCAGGGTGCAGTTAGTCTGCTTATTTAACTCAAGTTCTGAAAATAGTTCATCTAATTTAATTTTTGAAAGGTCCCTTGAAACCTTGTATGCATATACCATAGATGCCCACAAGATGTTTCTCGGGAAAGCATTAAGAGTGTACCTTATCAGGTCACGGTTTTCTACATTGTGACCGATGGTGTGTAGTTCGTTCATTAACTCCTGAATCCTGGCGTGGAGTTGAGCTGCTGTTTCGTTGTCGTTCATCTTGATCGTGTACAGCTTGTTCAGGAGGAGATCTCTCTTGCTGATTCGAGTATCTGAAGTTCCTTCGTGCAGCTCGATCAGCTTACCCCACAGCTCCTTTGCACTGTTGAATGGTCCTACCCTTCCTTGGTCAGGCTGCATTGAAGTGTCTGGGTTGCTTTGGCATCAGCTTCAATTTTTCTTTTCAGAGCGGTATCCCACTCAGCGTAAGACTGTGGCACTCCTTCAGAATTCTTTGGAATCTCCAGGCCAGACTGGATGATTATCCACATGTTCACCTGAGTTTTCAGGTGGACTTCCATCCGACTTTTCCAGTAGGAGAAGTCCTCCCCACTGAAAAGTGGTGGTCTGGCTGTGCTGAATCCTTCTTGCATGGCCATTTAATCTGAAAAATAAGAGTAAAAGAAAAAATATCCCAAGACTTGGTCTTGGATTAGTAGTGCGGGAAGAAAAAAATATTTATCGAGGGGTGTTGCACCAACCTCGATTAACAAGAAAAATTTCGAACGAAAGAGAAAAAAATTTAAAAAGATTTCGTAAAAATCCGAAAAATTCTCAAACTGGTGGTTGCATCAATTTTGAGCTTCCCTGCTCTGATACCACTTGTTGGATCGAGAGAATACGATAGAGGGGGGGTGAATATCGTAAAACGTTTCAGATTCGGGATTAAGAGAATTAGCAGCGGAATTTTAAAACACAACACAAAGAACTCAAGCGATTTACTTGGTTCGGAGTCACGGTCGGCTCCTACTCCAAGGCCCATGGTCGTTGACCGTTTACTGTGGACAATTCTATATGTGCGCAAAAAGGTTTACAGACATATATTACAGTTGAAGTACAGTAAACTTAAAAAGTTAGCTCTTTGTTACCGACGCCCGGTGTGGATTGTATTTTGGAGCAGAGGGACGTCGTCGGCGCTTGTATCTCGAGTTGGGAGGTTTCCGGGGCAGAGCGCTTGAGTAGAAGAGCGTGTTGGTGTTTGAAGAAGTGATTCTGAAGCCTCAGGGGTCGAGCCCCTTTTATAGCAGGTCTGGGGGCGCCCTGGACGTTGGGGGCGCCCTCCACGTGTTCTCCGATTCGTAACCCTCTCGGTCAGCTCTAATCCCTCCAAAATCGGGATCGAGCTTTGACGGGGGCGCCCGGGAAGCAGGGGGTGCCCGGCTTGACTCAGTCTGCTGGCTTCTCGCTGGCTTGAACCTTATCTGCCTCGTTGGCTTGGACCCAGGGCGCCCTGAGCATCCGGGGCACCCGGGAGCACGGGGGCGCCCGGGAGCATGGGGGCGCCCCGCCCAGCGAACTGCCGAAGCTCATGTTTACTTAACTTGTTTTGCCTTGCCCTTGGGGGCGCTCGGGACACCGGGGGCGCCCTACTTAGCTGTTGCCTCTCTCCTTTGAGGCGTTCTGAGCTGTAGAAACTCATTCCTTCGGTCCTGCATCCAGGGTTAGTCCAAAACAACACAAAGCAATCAAGTATTAGGTTTATACAGTCTTAGCTGTCTTGGTTCTGACTTTGGGTCTCCAAAATGGAACCCTAGGTCGAACTGACGCCTACTGTTCCCTCGACGAGGAACGCGTCCTCACCTACTCCTCTCAGGAGAGTTTACCTTTTGCCAACTGGCTCCTCCGGTTGGACTTTTGCCCGATGCACCTGACCAGGTCTTCGTGCCCGCCTTCCGAGCAGGTCTTCGTGCCCACCTTCCGAGCAGGTCTTCGGTGCCCAGCTCCTTGCCAGGGCTTCATGCCCAGTCCTCGACCAGGACTTCGTGCCCACCTTCCGAGCAGGTCTTCGGTGCCCAGCTCCTTGCCAGGGCTTCGTGCCCAGTCCTCGACCAGGAGTTCGTGCCCAATGTACCTAGGACTTCTTTTCCTGTATACTTAGTGAACATGTTAGATCAACATAATATCTTAACTTTTGAACCCTTTTGCCATTATCAAAACACAGGTTCGACTTGGGTGCTGTCTGCACCAACACACACCCCAATACCCCTCCAGGTTTGCTCCCAGCCGACGCGTGGCGACCCACGCTCTTGGGGTAAGCCCAAGACGGAGGAGGCGTCACTCGACACGACACCCTCATAGGCCCTCAATCGACCTCGTCATATAGTGCCCCAGTCGGCACCCTCATAGGCCCTCAGTCGGCCTCGTCATATAGTGACATAGTCGGCACCGTCATAGACTCTCAGCCGGCCTCGTCATGCAGTGCTCCAGTTGGCACCCTCATAGGCCCTCAGCTGGCCTCAGCAGGCAACACAACCACTCCATGACACCAGACCACCAGAAGCTGTATGGGGTCGGCGCTGAACTGGAGCTATCCTGGGCTCAAACGATGGATATCTCGCCGAGGTGTTGATCTTCCTGCCACACCTTGTCCCCCCTACCACAACCACATACACTGATGTCAGGCCAAGTGGCGTCAAACGACGCCAGCCATTAAGTTAACAGTGCCCCTTTTCTTAACACAGTATGCGCTACTGTATCCTGCCACCTCTGGGCATGCATCACCTTGCCCTCGCTATATGGCAGCAAGTGGCAGGTGGGGCAGGAGCTGTCAGCTTCCCCGGCTATATAAGCCTCCTCACTCCGCATCTCTCAGTTGTCGCATTTGCATACTGTTCTATTGTTTCTACTACCACCGTCGAGTATTGACTTGACCGTCGGAGTGTCTGGCCGAGGACTTTTCCCGGTGGGTTCTAACGGTCTTTGTCTCGCAGAATAGGAGTGAGCCAGCTCAGTAGACCAGCTCAGTGATCTCGCATTCCCCGGAGACCCGTCCAGTTGTAGGGGTGTCCAGCTCGCTTCGCGACAGGATCAGTAGCGAACCCTGAACTAAATCCGCCACGCAACTGCTCAGGGAAAGTGATTTTTTCTCAAAAATATTGTATGTTTATCGCTACATTGTGCTCCAGTCGCGGAGGAAGACGAGATTTTATTCAGGGGCGTAGCCAGACTTTCAAACTACATGGGGATACTATGATTGATATAAAAATTTAATTAACTCACAAATATAAATAACATAAAACGTATGTGAATATTAACTTGTAGAAGACATAAAATAAAAATATTCAATCTTCAATACATCCAAAATCATACAAAAATATTATTGAAGTTCTGCTCTTCGGTTCTTCTTAGAATCAAACTCATTAATAATTATATCGTTATCGATATTTTCAACCAACTCCCGTTCAATGTAGATGACCATAGAATCTGTTAAAAACTCTTCTTCCATCTTATTACGAAGAGCTGTTTTAACAAGTTTCATAGCTGAAAATGCTCGTTCCGTTGTTGCTGTAGAGACAGGAAGAGTTAAAACAAGACGAATCAACCTGTCAATTAAATAAATATATTAATCAAATGGTATAGTTATAATATATAAACTATAACAAATAAGAAAAAAATTACCTGTCAATCAAATGGTAGGTTCCTGATTTATTTGTTTCAACTAATCTTCGACATAATTTAGAAATAGTTGATAAATTCTGAAATCTTTCATGACCAATAACATCAACCTTATAGTGATCTAATTGTATTCTCAAGTGATGCAAATCTTGTGCGTCGAAATCAAGAGGATAGAATTTATCAGCAAGTCGATAGATATGATCAACATTAAGAAGTTTAAAATTTTCTTTAGGTTCCAAAGCACAACTAAGCTTAAGAAGTTCGACTGCCTCATCTTTGAAACTACTATTAAGCTCTACAATTTGAAAATCTATTGCAGCAACAAATACATCAAATTGATAATGGTGCGCAACTATGATTGAATCATTTTATTGACAAGAACGACCTGTAGCAGATTTATAACAAGCTTCCATATCAGGTATCTCAATATCATACTTAGCACAAACTTCTTTCACATAACTAAGTAGAATAACAAAATCTTCTTCTTTCAAAGTATAAAGCAAAGTTTTAGTAGTTGAAACAGAGTCCATTGCATTTAAAATGTCTAGAGATTTCTCTTGCAATGCCCGACAAAGCAGATTTGTTAACCCCATTATCTTTTACATCAAGTGTAATATGAATATGAAATCAAAAGTCTTCATCGCAATCAACAAACCACTAGCTTCACCGCGGATGGAGTTAGAAGAGGACCCATCGTGCACTATATTTTCTAGCACAGTAATCACAGTGCTATACATATCAATCATGTTACAAATTGAGTCAAAATTAGAACTCCATCGAGTTTTTCTAGGTCATAATAAATTTCCAATTTGATTGCATCCTCTACCAGTATCACGTTCACCAATAGCTATCATATGTGCAACTTTAACTTTTTGAGCAGAAAGTAACTCAGCTTGGCGTTTAGGAGATGCGTTAAAAAGATTACAAATGGAATTCAATTTTGAAAAAAAATAACCAAATGAATACCTCTTTTTCAGCAGCTGCAGTTAATGCTAGTTGAAGTCGATGAGCGAAACAATGTACATAATACGCACATGAACAATCTTTCAAGAAAAGAGCTTATAATCCATTCCAACAACCACACATATTGCTAGCACCATCATATCCTTGTCCTCGTATATTGTGGATATGCAAGTCATAACGACCAAGAGCATCAGATATTTCTTTCTTAAGTGTTACAGCAGTTGTATCAGTCACATGTATAATGGCAAAGAACCGCTCTCGTAAAAAATCATCAATATCCACAAATCTTAATACGATAGTCATCTGCTCCTTATTAGATGTATCTCTTGCTTCATCAACTAAAATACAAAATTTTGCATCCCCAATTTCTTTACGAATCTTGGTTCTCACTTGATTGGCAAGAATATTCAAGATATCTTTCTGAATATCTGGTGAAGTATACTTTGCATTTTTTGGAGCTTTCTCTAAGACGATATCCCTAATATTCTCATTTATTTTCCCCATAAATTTTATCATCTCGATAAAATTTCCGCGATTATTAGAAGATGGAGATTCATCATGCCCTCTAAATGCGCATGCTTGCAAAGTGAGCCATCTAATACTTTCAATAGTTGTTGTAAGCCTCAATCTGTTCTTCTATTTTTCATCTGAAGATTGTGCATTCATCACTTTGTCAATATGACGAGGTATATTCATCAAATTATCAAGATATTCCACAGCATTATTATGTGGTGAAGTATTGCATCCTATATGCATCAAAAATGCGCATCTATCACCATCGTTAACTCGCTTCCAATATTTGAATCCATCCGTTAGAAATGCAGGATTGCTAGGAGGATGCTTATGATCAAACAAGAAACATAGAAAACAAAATGCAGCATCTTTCGAAGGAGAGTATTTTAACCAAGAAAATTTCTTAACCCAATGACTTTGAAATCGACGATTTTGACTTCCGAATTTGGTCGGTGGATACTCATTCTGAATAGGTTGATATGACCCCATCTTAATAAGCTCGTCTAATTTCATCCCTTTGATTAACAGGATATTTCCATATTGGAGTACGTAATGCCGGATCAGGTTTAAGAGAACTAACATCAATCTCCATTATAGGCGATTTGTTAGGTTGTTGATCACTAGAATTTGATATATTAATATTGGATGAAGAATGCCCTTGACTTGTCGAAGTTTGATCTTTTGCTTTAAAAAAAGAATTGATAGTTTTTCTTTTCTTCATTTCCTGAATTTTCTATATTAAAATGAATAGATACAAAAATTATCATATTCAATAATAAAAAAATATTCTTTATTGACTAATCTAATATAAAATGATGCATATGAAGTCATATAATATTTGTTCTATATATATGAATAGATTTGTTCTATTCCATGGAAGAGAAAAAATAAAATAATCAAAATTTTATAATAAAAAATTACTTGTCAATTTTGTTGTTGACGGCAGAAAATTGAAAGGTCAAAATTTCATAATAAAAAATTACTTACCTATCTTTTGGCTGCAGAAAATTGAAAGGCAGTAGATTGGCAGAAGATTGAAGCTTTCTGTTGGCAGGTAGCAGGATTGAAAGGCAGCAGAAGTTTTCTGTTGGCAGGCGGCAGTTGAAAGGCGGCAGAAGCTGTGGCAGGCGGCGAAAGCTGTGGCAGGCGGCAGGCGGCGAAAGCTGTGACAGGCGGCAGAAGTTGTTCTGCGGGAGGCGGCAGATGCTCTGCCCTCGATCTTCGATAAAAGGCGGGTAGGTCAACAGATACCAGAAAAATTAGGGGCCCAATGTCCAATGAGTTATATATATATATATATATATATATTATATATATATATATATATATATATATTTGGGTTAAAGTGGGTGGGGTTGGAGCCCACCCTAGCCTAAGGGTGGCTCCTTATATTGCTGCTAATTACGTTGCTTCCATCCAAATCTCAATTCTTGAGTTTAAAGTTTTTTTTTTTGTATTTTTAGCTTTAATATACAGAGGGGAATGCAATACCTGGTATCGTCGCCAGTACCAGGGGCGGAGCCACCCTTGGGCTAGGGTGGGCTCCAGCCCCACCCACTTTAACCAATATATATATATATATATATATATATATATATATATATATAACTCATTGGACATTGGGCCCCTAATTTTTTTGGTATCTATTGACCTACCCGCCTTTTGTCGAAGACCGAGGGCAGAGCATCTGTCGCCTCCTGCAGAACAGCTTCTGCCGCCTATCACAACTTTCGCCGCCCTGCCGCCTGCCACAGCTTCTGCTGCCTTTCAACTGCTGCCTGCCAACAGAAAACTTCTGCTGCCTTTCAATCTTGCCGCCTGCCAACAGAAAGCTTCAATCTTCTGCCAATCTACCGCCTTTCAATTTTCTGCAGCCAAAAGATAGGTAAGTAATTTTTTATTATGAAATTTTGACCTTTCAATTTTCTGCCGTCAACAACAAAATTGACAAGTAATTTTTTATTATAAAATTTTGATTATTTTATTTTTCTCTTCCATGGAATAGAAGAAATCTATTCATATATATAGAACAAATATTATATGACTTCATATGCATCATTTTATATTAGATTAGTCAATAAAAAATATTTTTTCATTATTGAATGTGATAATTTTTGTATCTATTCATTTTAATACAGAAAATTCAGGAAATGAAGAAAAGAAAAACTATCAATTCTTTTTTTAAAGCAAAAGATCAAACTTCGACAAGTCAAGGGCATTTTCATCCATTATTGATATATCAAATTCTAGTGATCAACAACCTAACAAATCGCCTATTGTAACGCCCGTTTTTTTTTTACCCCACCTTACGGTGTGGCAAGAGACGGCGTTACGCTAATATACATAAGCATGAAAACATCGTAATGCAGCGGAAACATTTAAAACTTATGCATACATGTACCTAGCACTTAAATCATACATACATATCTTAACTATCATTCCTAACATGGTGACATGGTAACTTAGCATATTAACATCATACGTAGTATCATGACATAAAATTCATATAAGTCATCCATCAGGCAACATAAGTAGCAAGTGTATAATCTTCCTTGAACAAAACCATCCTAATTATAGCATGAGACTTGCAAAAACATAGAGCATGTGACAAGTATAATATTAAAACTTTTCTTTCTGCCATGTCACTGCCACACACACACTCGTGCCCTTCCTGCTGCTTCCCCTAGTATCCTCTTGCTTGATCTGCGGTATAAGAAATAAGACTATAAGCACATAGGCTTAGTAAGACTCTTTCCTACTCACTAAAGCATACATCGCATAACATATACATATCACGTTCTTAACATATACTTAACACATGGCACAGTCCTTGACATATCATAAAGCATATACATACTTGTCATGGCATAATTCCTAGCATGCACATAGGCATAAAACATACTCATCATGGCATAATTCTTAACATGAACATAAACATAAAACATACATAACATGTCATAATTCTTAACATGAACATAAACATAAAACATACTTAACATGTCATAAGTCTTAACATGAACATAAACATAAAACATACTTAACATGTCATAAGTCTTAACATAAACATAAACATAAAACATATCATGGCATAATGCATAACATGAATGCATGCATGAGTCAATGCATATACGTAAAGATGCTTAATTTAAAATCATACTTTTAGATACTTAAACATAAACATAACATCATTGGGGTCCCGGCTTGTACCACATACATACATCATATACGCGCATCCCTAAGTAAATACGAGGTAGCTAGTCTCGACCTACTAGGATAGGAACAACTACGGTAGTTCCAAAAACCGAGGCGTTCTTAAGGTGCCCATCCCTGTTGGACAACTACGGTAGTCCCAGAACTGTGGACAGCTACGGTAGTCCAGAACCGAAGCGTTCTTAAGGTGCCCATCCCTTGGACCCTTACTTCGGTCCGGTACAAGCCCATTCATAAAGTAAAATAACTTTGCATGCTTCATCATTCATGGACATACATAACATATCTTAGGACATAAACATAATCTTGTTACATGGAGCATGACATAAGAGTAGGAACAACTACGGTAGTTCCAGAATCGTGGACAGCTACGGTAGTCCAGAACCGAGGCGTTCTTAAGGTGCCCATCCCTTAGCATGACATAAGACATACTTGACATTTCATCATTCATACTTAATTCATAACATCATTATGCCTTCATCATCCATACTTATCATTCATACTTATCATTCATACTTAAGGCATAACATTATCTTCATTCATCTTCTTCATTCATAAAACATGACATACATACATAATCATAGTATCCATCATAGAGCATGCATGGGTAAAATTCATATGAACAGGGTACATACTACTTAGATTCATGGCATTCTACATTACTTAGGTTCATGGCATTCATTATAGAGCATGCATAGACCTTCACAAATGTATATCCCTTATAGGCATTTAACAACATACCTGCATTATTCTATATACCAGGAAGCCTACATCAAATACATGTGTTCATGGTATATGGTTAAAAACATTCATGAATAACATAGCACATAACCTAAACATACAAAGTCATGACATATAACACATAAGACTAGGATTTTAAGTAGCATAAAAATTCTTACAACATACTTAACACATACGTACATCATAGTAAGCTATAAACAAGTATCCTTGAAACCTTAACCCAACCCAATCCCTAGTTCATGGACTTGGCTGAAAGTTCCTTTGGGGAGGGTCTCATCATTCAAGCAACATGAAAAGGTCCCATAGGTAAAAAGGAAACTCATACATTACATACAATGTCATAGTAAGCCATTGGACCCCATAATTAGGGCTAACCCTAAATCCTAGACCTCCCATTTGTCTTTGGCCGAAACCCTAATGGGTCACCAACACATGAAAAAATTCATAAAATTCCTAATTTACATCTCATAGGAATCCATTAGAACCCTTGCTTGGAGTTAACCCTAACTTCTTGCCCTATAACCCATCTTGTCCGAAACTTACAAGGACCATAAGTCATGTAAAAATCCACATAAATCATCCTTAACATCCCTTGCATCATGAGAAACTATAAGAAACATCATTAGGGAGTTAGAACTAATCGGAGTCATGGTGGACGCCGAAACCCTAGAAGCCACCTTCATGGATTTCTCAACTTAGATCTTGAAACAAAGACTTAAATCATGATAAACATCAAAGGAAAACCATTATACCACAGGTGAGGGAGTCTTACCCTTGTTGACTTGGTTTTTAGACCTTAACTAGAGAAGAGGATGAAGACCTTGTTGTCCCTTGATCACCCTTAGCCCTTGTAGCCTTGTAGAAGCCTTGGATCTTCAAGAGAAAGTCCCCTTGTGAAGCTTTCCCAAGGGAGGGGAGCCTTGGTGGGTTTCGGCTAGGAGAAGGAAGAAGAAGAGAGGAATGACCTTGGTGGAAGAAGAGAAGAAAAAGAGTAACTCCTATGTCTCTTCCTCTTTCATCTACTCTTTTATACCACATGAATGGGGGCAAGTGAGGGTCATGGTGCCTCTTCTCTTGATGACTCTTCACTCCCCTAAGCCTTAACCAAAATCCACTTCATTTTCTACTAGCACTCCCTTGCTAGGTGAATTGGTTAGTACATGCATGGTGTTATACTAGGTCCAAGGTTCAATCCTTGGTGCATGCACTTTATTTTTATTTTTATTTTATTTAATTTTTTTTTAATTTCGGCAATGCCCCCTAAGGCCTACCAATAGCTATGCTAATATTCCTAATTTAAACCCATTTCTATTTATATTAAATTCTACCTAAAATCCATTAATAACCATGGTATTAGAAAAGCCCATGTAAGGCCCCTTAGCAATTATCTTCTTATTTTATATCGAAAATCATGGATCATCATGCTAAGGTTTATACTAGTGTCCCTATGTTCCTCGAGAATCTGTCTAGGCATGGTCAATATTTTTAAAGAAAATATTGAGAAAATTTTCCGGGTCGTTACACCTATAATGGAGATTGATGTTAGTTCTCTTGAACCTGATCCGGCATTACGTACTCCAATATGGAAATATCTTGTTAATCAAAGGGATGAAATTAGACGAGCTTATATTAAGATGGGGCCATATCAACCTATTCAGAATGAGTATCCACCGACCAAATTCGGAAGTCAAAATCGTCGATTTCAAAGTCATTGGTTTAAGAAATTTTCTTGGTTAGAATACTCTCCTTCGAAAGATGCTGCATTTTGTTTTCTATGTTTCTTGTTTGATCATAAGCATCCTCCTCGCAATCCTGCATTTATAACGGATGGATTCAAATATTGGAAGCGAGTTAACGATGGTGATAGATGCGCATTTTTGATGCATATAGGATGCAATACTTCACCACATAATAATGCTGTGGAATATCTTGATAATTTGATGAATATACCTCGTCATATTGACAAAGTGATGAATGCACAATCTTCAGATGAAAAACAGAAGAACAGATTGAGGCTTACAACAACTATTGAAAGTATTAGATGGCTCACTTTGCAAGCATGCACATTTAGAGGGCATGATGAATCTCCATCTTCTAATAATCGCGGCAATTTTATCGAGATGATAAAATTTATGGGGAAAATAAATGAGAATATTGGGGATATCGTCTTAGAGAAAGCTCCAAAAAATGCAAAGTATACTTCACCAGATATTCAGAAAGATATCTTGAATATTCTTGCCAATCAAGTGAGAACCAAGATTCGTAAAGAAATTGGGGATGCATTTATATTTTAGTTGATGAAGCAAGAGATACATCTAATAAGGAGCAGATGACTATCGTATTAAGATTTGTGGATATTGATGATTTTTTACGAGAGCGGTTCTTTGCCATTATACATGTGATTGATACAACTGCTGTAACACTTAAGAAAGAAATATCTGATGCTCTTGGTCGTTATGACTTGCATATCCACAATATACGAGGACAAGGATATGATGGTGCTAGCAATATGCGTGGTTGTTGGAATGGATTATGAGCTCTTTTCTTGAAAGATTGTTCATGTGCGTATTATGTACATTGTTTCGCTCATCGACTTCAACTAGCATTAACTGCAGCTGCTGAAAAAGAGGTATCCATTTGGTTATTTTTTTTCAAAATTGAATTCCATTTGTAATCTTTTTAACGCATCTCCTAAACGCCAAGCTGAGTTACTTTCTGCTCAAAAAGTTAAAGTTGCACATATGATAACTATTGGTGAACGTGATACTGGTAGAGGATGCAATCAAATTGGAAATTTATTATGACCTGGAAAAACTTGATGGAGTTCTAATTTTGACTCAATTTGTAACATGATTGATATGTATAGCTCTGTGATTACTGTGCTAGAAAACATAGTGCACGATGGGTCCTCTTTTAACTCCATCCGCGGTGAAGCTAGTGGTTTGTTGATTGCGATGAAGACTTTTGATTTCATATTCATATTACACTTGATGCAAAAGATAATGGGGTTAACAAATCTGCTTTGTCGGGCATTGCAAGAGAAATCTCTAGACATTTTAAATGCAATGGACTCTGTTTCAACTACTAAAACTTTGCTTCATACTTTGAAAGAAGAAGATTTTGTTATTCTACTTAGTTATGTGAAAGAAGTTTGTGCTAAGTATGATATTGAGATACCTAATATGGAAACTCGTTATAAATCTGCTACAGGCCGTTCTTGTCAACAAAATGATTCAATCACAGTTGCGCACCATTATCAATTTGATGTATTTATTGCTGCAATAGATTTTCAAATTGAAGAGCTTAATAGTAGATTCAAAGATGAGGCAGTCGAACTTCTTAAGCTTAGTTGTGCTTTGGAACCTAAAGAAAATTTTAAACTTCTTAATGTTGATCATATCTATCGACTTGCTGATAAATTCTATCCTCTTGATTTCGACGCACAAGATTTGCATCACTTGAGAATACAATTAGATCACTATAAGGTTGATGTTATTGGTCATGAAAGATTTCAGAATTTATCAACTATTTCTGAATTATGTCGAAGATTAGTTGAAACAAATAAATCAGGAACCTACCATTTGATTGACAGGTAATTTTTTTTTCTTATTTGTTATAGTTTATATATTATAACTATACCATTTGATTAATATATTTGTTTAATTGACAAGTTGATTCGTCTTATTTTAACTCTTCCTGTCTCTACAGCAACAACGGAACGAGCATTTTCAGCTATGAAACTTGTTAAAACAGCTCTTCGTAATAAGATGGAAGAAGAGTTTTTAACAGATTCTATGGTCATCTACATTGAACGGGAGTTGATTGAAAATATCGATAACGATATAATTATTAATGAGTTTGATTCTAAGAAGAACCGAAGAGCACAACTTCAATAATATTTTTGTATGATTTTGGATGTATTGAATATTGAATATTTTTATTTTATGTCTTCTATAAATTAATATTTATATACGTTTTATGTTATTTATATTTGTGAGTTAATTAAATTTTTATATCAATCATAATAGTCCCATGTAATTTGAAAGTCTGGTTACGTCCCTAGCCAGTACCAAATCGTAACTGGACTCGCCAATGCTTTGCATTTTTTAATGGAGGGAGATAACAGAGAAGAAAATCAGAGAAAGAGATAGGCGAGCTGGCTCTCTGCCTCATTGTCATTGGTGTAAGCGAGGTTTTCTACCTTTTCAGAAGGTCTTAACCACGCCGTCATCCTCTTTCCCGCAAATCAACACAAGAATTGATGCTATTTGCTCGGAGCTAAGCCAAGCTAACCCGCAGATTGGACGCTTCCCTGCCGCAGAGTGAGAAAGCAGATCCAAAGGTGGGAATTTTGCGAAAGGTTGGTGCGACTTTGAGTTGGAAAAAGGAAGTGGGCACTCATGGCGGCCGGAAGGATGAGTACGTGGTGTTGGAGACGGAAGGCGGCGGCGGTCGCCGGGGTGGCGATTGCGGTGAGCGTGTTCCTGGCGTCGCACTGCTATTTCCGGAGGGAGAACATGATCAAGGCGGAGGAAGTGCTGGTGAGCATGTGCGAGGAGCGTGCGAGGACGATCCTGGATCAGTTTGCTATAATCGTCAACCATGTGCATGCCCTCGGCATCCTCATCTCCACATTCTACTACCAGAAGCAGCCCCCATCCCTTGATCAGGTGGGACAAGTACAGGGCTTTGTCATATTAATTTCCATATTTTTGTCAAAATCTTCTTCTGTTTCTTTTGTTGGCTGATCTTTTAGTTCTTTCTTTCTTTTTCCTCTCTTTTGGAAGCCTAACGATGGAGGCAGAGGTTTCTACTAGTCTTTCGCTTGCTCTTTGGTTGTCGGCCATGTTTGATGGTAGTCCCCTTTTTGCTTATTAACCAAGACATTATTCTTTTGTCTTACTTCCTTTTGTTCTGAAAGGCTATGTCAGAATATTTTCTTTTACTACCCATTAAATTGGCAAAAGCAAGATTCTGGTCTCTCCACCAAATAAATTAGGCTGTTTTGGTTCTATCCATTTCCTGGAGGAGTATTGTGCTTGAGTTTGAAACTTTGATTGCAGGAGACATTACCATGCTACCTGTGATTCTTCGTGTAGGAAGAATATTTTACTATTTCATATTGTTTAAATCTGTTTTCTATTCTTACCTTCTTAAGTATAAATCTCATATCAGTGGTTCTTCCGTATAGGAAGAATTCCTTACTCGTCTATATGACGTTTTCTGTTCTGGCTTCTCGAGCATTGTGCTTGACTTAACTGGAGACATTTGCATATTACACTGCGAAAACAGCTTTCGACCTTTGTTAAATGGGGTAGCATATGCTGTGTGAGTTGTTCGTTCCCAAAGGGAAACCTTTGAGACTAGGCAAGAGTGGACCATCATGACCATGAAAAGGGAGCCATCATCCATGCAGGATGAATATGCTCCTGTAATTTACTCCCAGGAGACTGTATCTCACCTCGGTGCACTTGACATGATGTCCGGCGAGGTTTAGCACTTGATAACTAAGTAATTCTGCTGATGCCTTTGTTCCTTTGGCTTTCGTTGATTCCTGCATCTTTTACAGGAGGACAGAGAGAATATTTTACGGGCAGGGGCGACTGGGAAAGCTGTTCTTACAAAACCTTTTAGGCTTCTTAAGTCGAATCATCTTGGTGTGGTTTTGACCTTTCCAGTTTACGCAGGGCTTCCTGGGGATGAAACAATAGAACAATGTGTGCAAGCAACTGCAGGGTGAGATAGTTGCTTATATGTGTACTTAGAATTTATTTCAATATTGTTTCCCTTCGATTTCTATTTCCATCATCACTAAATTCTATCTTATTTATGGTTAATCCCTTCGGGTATTTAATATCTAATGTAGATTATGATTTGCCTTGTGTGAAAGCCTGTCTAACAAAGATGAAATTGACAAATCTAGGCCATATCAATGATGGCATTCATTTGTTCTGAATGGGTTTAGAATTTTGCCATATCATTCTAAAACAAAAATAAAAAAAAAATATATCTAATTTCCCAATAGAAATGGATATTACTCGAATGGTAGGAGGAGATTCAGGTAGCTTCCAAATAGTTGGGAATCACAGCTAATTGCTGTATTGCATATATCTAAATTTCAATGTGTCAATCTGTTAATCTTGTATTAGCAATATTCCTTTATTATGTTTTGCTAGATACAACCTACTTTTTATTAGTTTATCTTTAGGTATATGCCCTTTGCCATTGTCGTTCACCTTGACTTTCTGCTTAGCAGATATCTTGGGGTGTATTTGATGTAGACTCACTTGTGGAAAATTTATTGAGGCAACTTGCTAGCAGTCAAGATATTATGGTAGCGAGACTGGTTCGGGCGTCTTCAGTCGAGACTGGTTCAGGAAGTGTTGCTTCCCCTCCCTACCGGGTAGGTGACGAGCCTCGTTGGAGAGTGGTGCCGAACTCCTCAAGGTTGGAGGAACTGAGGGTGGGAATTGGTTGTCAAGTTGGAGTCGTGGCCGGAAAAGGAGGTGTTGAAGCTGAAGGGAGGTATCTAAGTGAAAGCTTGGTGTCTGCAAGAAGGCAGTGTTAACAAGTGGACTGTCATCTGTGGGGTACTAGGCTGCTGGAGCCGGTGTGTTTCCGGAGCATGGTGACGGTAGTAAGCAGAGTCGTCGGCGTGCACTGTAACGGTAGGAAGGGTCGCCAGGGAGAAGAGGTTAAGTGTGACTGATTGCGACTGTGATTTGACCTAGAGGGGAAGTTAGCTTAGCTGTGGTTTGAATTTGAATTTGGGATTCAAAAGATAGTGGATGCGGGCCTGCGGGTAACGGGTAGACAAGGAACCCGATAGCATAACCCGATAACCAATACCTAATTCATAAGGATGAGGGCACGGACTGATGCGTGGGTCATTGCGTCGAAAGCTGCCGCTGTGGCGAACACTTGCTCCACGCCGAGCGTTAGATCGCAGAGATGGGGAGCGCTGGCCGCTGCGGGGCCGACGGCAGAAGTCAGGCAGTGCTGGTTGGGTGTCTCTAGATGATGGAAGAGGCTACAGCCGGGCCAGAGTGTCAGACGGTTCTGAATCAGCTCCAGAAACAGCTAGGGCTCCAGAGTTACGAAGAGTCTATGGATTGCAAAGTGCAGATGGGGTTACTGATATGGTTAGAGTCCCTGAATCGGGCAGAAGATCTGTGGCAGCTAGAGCTTCAGAGGTCACTAGGAGTTTGGTGGCAACCACGACTCAAGGAGTTCCGAATGCAGAAGGGGATACTGATACAACTACGATTCCTAACCCAAGTGGAGGATCGGGGACAGCTAGAGTGTCGGATGCAATCAGGGCAGCTAGGGGTCCAAGCGAGGTCGTGCCTGATATGGTGCCACAATCTGAGTTACCTGGGGTTGCTGAAAAGAAACGGTGGGTGGATCTATTTAAGGATAATCGCCATTATGATGGAAGCATGGCACTACATCGAGTTCATAATGTAGATGCACGGGTACCCCTTCAGAAGGAAGACATGCAGCCTATGGAGAGTGCTATGGGTCACTGTTTGGTTGGCAGATTTATAGGAGGTTCCCAGGATGGCAGGCACTGAAAGATCTCACAAGGCGATGGAGAGCACCACATAAGATGTTTAACCACCATACACTATGGTTGGTCTTCAAGTTTGAAACCAAGGAAGATGCGGAACGTGTAATGCAGAATGGGCCGTATGTAGCCTACGGCTGTCCACTCTACCTCAAGGCGATGCCACCATGCTTAAGCTTTCAGCTTGAGTCACAGAGCCAAGTACCATTATGGATGTAGATATTTGGGTTGCCAATTGATTGTTGGACTGCCTCGGGTCTAAGCAAGGTGGTATCAAAGGTGGGCAACCCTCTTTACACGGATCGGGTTACACAAATGAAGGAGCGTATCTGTTTTGCCCGAGTCCTGGTTGAAATGGATATAACTGAATCATTACCTAGCTTCATACCAGTCCGGCTACCGGATGGTCGTGATGTTGATCTGCAAGTAGTATTTGAGTCTCCTTTAAAATTGTGCAGCCAATGCAAGCAGTTTGATGTAGACCAAGGAGCTGTTCATCAAGACCGGGTTAAAACCGCAAGAGATCATTTGTCACTTCCTGAAGGGCCAATTACAAGACTTCAAGCAAAGCGTTTCAAGGAAGCACTAAACGGGCTAATCCAAGAACAATGGCTTGGCTATGAGAAACGAGAAACCAAGTTAAGCCCAAGTACAAATCAAGGCTTAACCCATGTGATCGGTCTTATTCAACCATGACTCATCCCTTGCATGATGGTTGGAAAAGGGAAGGAGAAAAGAAGTATGGAAACTTGAGATTTTGGGGTTTCTAAGTTATTTAATTTCATGCATGCAAAAGTATGGAGACTTGGAGTTGTTTTTTGGGTTTCTAAGTGTTTAAATGCTTGCATGCACCATGGGTACTTGTATTTGTTTGCATGCATGCATGTAGGTACTTTAGTTGCTTGCTCCTATTATATAAGGGAGAGAATTCCGAATTTGTAAGGACTTTGGTTTTGGTAAACATCCTAGTGAGGATTTTGTGATCTCTTGGTTCTTAAGGGAACTTCTGAACTTATCGAGTCTATCTCGTGGCGTTCAATAACCGAAACTTATCACCATCCTGGTGTGGCGTTTCCTTCTTTCGTAGTCTTTGTTCGTGCCAGTCTTGGTTGCGGGTAAAGACTCAAAACTCTTGTCATCTTGTTCTTGGGGTTCTATCCATCTTTGTCTCGGGTTTATCACGTCTGTTGGTGGGGTTCGTTTCATCTGGTATCAGAACTTCGTTTCAAAAGGCAAGTGTTCAATTTATCTTTTCTTGCTGTTTGATATAGTGAAAAAAAAACAAAACAGAAAAAAAAAATTAAAAAAAAATTCGTGGGAAAAAAAATTCAAAAGAAGAAGAAGAAGAAGTTGATGGTGCAAGTCAAGTTTCTTTGAACCCTTGAAGTAGTTTCACCTTCCATTTCTTTGTATTCGTCATCTTGTGCTTTTTCTTTTCTCTTAAAGTTTTTTTTGCCATTTCTTAAAGTTTCGGTTGGATTACTCTGAATTGTCACATGATATTTTGATTTGCTCTCGAAGTTTGATTAAGAACTAAAGAGACACAATTGAGTGAACAAAAAAAGAGAGAAGAGAGTGTGTGAGACCACTACTAGTGAGAGTCCCCAAATCTTGAGAATGCTAGAGGGAGTGCTTGTGAGGTTTCTTCTATTTTTTTGCAAAAATGTCCAACATTCCAGAGGATGATATAACTGAGAACGCTAGACAACTTCCAAATCTTCAATTGCAAGCATTAATGGGAGAAATGCAGCGTATGATGAGGGCGGAATTGGAGTTAATACATGAGAGGCTGGATCGAGTTGAACCGGAAACACCTAGGAGACTACAGCAAGGGTATCCTAATGTGCAATAGCAAAGACGTGCTCCGAGGGCTGAAATAGAAGAAGAAGAGGAGTTGGAAGGATTTGGTGAACAAAACTACAATCGGGGTTGGAATGGTAATAGAGAAGAAAGGAGGGGCTATAGAGATCGGACTGAGCATAGGGAGGATCGGATTGGTGGAAATAGAAGAGTTAATGACTTAGGAAGCGTAAAGCTGAAGATTCCATCCTTCCAAGGTAAAAATGATCCAGAAATTTATTTGGAGTGGGAAACCAGGATAGAGATGGTGTTTGATTGTCATGAATTTTCAGAACATAAGAAGGTTAAGTTAGCTGCCATTGAATTCACTGATTATGCTATTGTGTGGTGGGATCAAGTAGTTATGAACCGGCGACGAAATGGAGAGCGGCCTGTGTCCAATTGGGAGGAAATGAAGATGCTCATGAGAAAAAGATTTGTACCCAGTCATTACTATAGGAGTTTATATCAGAAGTTGCAAAGGTTATCCCAAGGCACCAAAAGTGTGGATGAGTATTTTAAGGAGATGGAGGTTTCCATGATACGAGCTAATGTGGATGAAGATCGAGAAGCCACAATGGCTAGGTTCTTGCATGGTTTAAATCCAGAAATTGCTGATATTGTTGAATTGCAACATTATGTTGAGTTGTCTGACATGGTAGACCAAGCAGTAAAAGTAGAGGAACAACTAAAGAGGAAGAGGCTTACTAGAAGGGGACAGCCAGTGACTAGCAACAATACATGGAGGCCAGCCCCAAAACAAGAGGAACAATTACAAAGCAAGCCAAAATTTGAACTCTTCAAGAAGCCCAAACCAACAACATCCACAACCCCAGGTATTAGCGAGTCCACTACTTACAAAACTCGTGATATCAAGTGTTTCAAATGTCAGGGGCGTGGTCACATTGCTAGCCAATGTGTGAACAAAATGGTGATGATTATCAATGCCCAAGGGGAGCTTGAATCAGAAGATGAGGATGAAGTTGCTGAAGAAGTACCACAAACGGAGGACAGAGATGATGAGCAACATGCTGTTGTTGGAGACTTATTGGTGGCGAGACGAGTTCTAAGTTTACAAGCTAAGGAGGAAGACGGTAATCAACGGGAAAACTTATTTCATACTCGTTGCTTTGTGAATGATAAGGTTTGCAGTGTTATTATTGATGGAGGAAGTTGCACCAATGTGGCAAGCACTGAGTTAGTGGAGAAATTGTCGCTACCGACCCTGAAACATCCATGTCCCTATCGACTACAGTGGTTGAACGATTGCGGGGAAATCAAAGTGACAAAGCAAGTCTTGGTATCAATTGCTATTGGCAAATATGAAGACGAGTTGTTATGTGATGTGGTTCCCATGCATGTATGTCATCTTTTGTTGGGAAGACCTTGGCAATTTGATCGGAAGGTAACTCACGACGGGTTCACAAATAGGTATTCTTTTACTCTGAAAGGACATCCTATTTCGCTTGTACCCTTGACTCCACGACAAGTTATGGAGGATCAACTAAAATTACAAAGAGCCCATGAAAAGAAGAAAGAAATAGAAAATGAAAAAAAGAGAGAAAAAGAAAGTGGGAAAAGGAGAGACAAGGAAGACGTGGGAAAAGAAATTGAGTGGAAAGAATCAAAGGGAATTGAGAAAACTGCAAAAAAGAAAGAGAAAAACTTTTATGCAAAAAAAAGTGAGATCAAAAGAGCTTTGTTCTCAAATCAGCCACCTCTTATACTTTTGTATAAGGAGGCACTTTTTAGCACTAACGATCTTAACAATTCTTTGCCAAGTGTTGTTGTTTCTCTTTTACAGGATTTCGCGGATGTTTTTCCCGAAGAGGTTCCACCTGGCTTGCCTCCGATTCGAGGCATTGAACATCAAATCGACCTTATTCCTGGTGCATCAATCCCAAATCGACCTGCATATAGAAGCAACCCGGAGGAAACAAAGGAACTCCAAAGGCAAATTGGCGAACTATTAGAGAAGGGGCATGTTCGAGAGAGCCTAAGTCCTTGTGCTGTTCCAGTGTTACTAGTTCCTAAGAAGGACGGCACATGGAGGATGTGTGTGGATTGCCGAGCCGTCAACAACATAACGGTAAAATATCGTCACCCAATTCCTAGACTTGATGATATGCTTGACGAATTGCATGGCTCTTGTGTGTTCACAAAGATAGATCTTAGGAGTGGATATCATCAGATTAGGATGAAGGAAGGTGATGAATGGAAGACTGCTTTTAAGACCAAGCATGACCTATATGAATGGTTAGTAATGCCTTTTGGATTAACTAATGCTCCTAGCACTTTTATGCGTTTAATGAACCATGTTTTACGTGCTTTCTTAGGAAGATTTGTAGTTGTGTATTTTGATGATATTTTGATTTATAGCAAAAATCTAGAAGAGCATGTTATACATTTAACATCTGTATTAAGTGTGCTCAAGGAAGAGAAGCTCTTTGCCAACCTCAAGAAGTGCACCTTTTGTACGGAGAGGGTTGTGTTTCTTGGGTTTGTTGTTAGTGCTAAAGGGGTTGAGATGGATGAAGAAAAGGTGAAAGCAATCCAAGTATGACCAACACCTACAACAATCAGCCAAGTAAGGAGTTTCCATGGATTGGCCAGCTTCTATCGACGATTTGTGCCAGATTTTAGTAACATTGCAGCTCCTCTTACTAACGTCATCAAGAAAAATGAGTCCTTCAAGTGGGGAGAGGAGCAAGAGAAAGCATTCAACACCTTGAAAGAAAAGCTAAGTTCGGCTCCTTTATTGATTCTACCTGACTTTTCTAAAACATTTGAAATCGAATGTGATGCTTCTGGTATTGGTATAGGTGTTGTGCTTATGCAAGAACGGAGACCCATTGCTTACTTCAGTAAGAAGTTGAGTGGGGCAGCTCTCAACTATCCAACGTATGACAAAGAGTTGTACGCATTGGTAAGGGCATTGGAGACGTGGCAGCATTACCTATGGCCAAAGGAATTCGTGATTCACACGGATCATCAGTCACTACGACATTTGAAAGGGCAGCACAAATTGAACAGACGCCATGCAAAATGGGTAGAGTTCATTGAAACATTTCCTTATCTGATCAAATACAAGCAAGGAAAAGAGAATGTGGTAGCTGATGCTTTATCTCGATGGTATGCTTTACTTTCCACGTTAGATGCGAAATTACTTGGATTTGAATACATCAAGGACTTATATGCCAATGATACTGATTGTTCTGATGTGTTCAAAGCATGTGAGAAAGTTGCATTTGGAAAATTCTATAGGCATGATGGATTTTTATTTCGAGGAAATAGATTGTGTGTACCCCTATGTTCATTGCGTGAATTGTTTACTAGGGAAGCCCATAGTGGTGGAGTGATGGGGCATTTTGGTGTCACTAAGACTTTAGGGGTTTTGTAAGATCATTTTTTTTGGCCTCATATGAAACGTGATGTAGCGAAGATTTGTGAGAAGTGTATCACTTGCAAACAAGCTAAATCTAAGTTGAAACCACATGGATTATATACTCCTTTGCCTATACCCAAAGAACCCTGGACTGATTTTCAATGGACTTTGTATTGGGATTACCCCGGACTAAGAGGGGAAGGGATTCAATTTTTATTGTGGTAGATAGGTTTTCTAAGATGGCTCATTTCATTCCATGTCATAAAACCAATGATGCATCCCATATAGCTGATTTGTTCTTTAAAGAGGTTGTTAGGATACATGGCATGCCTAGGACCATTGTCTCTGATCGAGATGCAAAATTTTTGAATTACTTTTGGAAGACTTTGTGGGGAAAATTGGGGACTAAATTATTATTCTCTACTACTTGTCATCCCCAAACCGATGGACAAACTGAAGTTGTTAATCGTACTTTATCCTTCTTACTTCGTGCCATCATCAAGAAGAATTTGAAAACATGGGAGGATTGTCTACCGCATGTTGAGTTTGCATACAATAGAAGCATACATTCTGCAACTCAATTTTCTCCATTTGAAGTTGTTTATGGATTCAATCCTTTGTCACCAATAGATTTGATTCCTCTACCTTTAAGTGAGCATGTCAACTTAGATGGAAAGAAGAAGGCTGAATTTGTGAAGCAAATTCATGAACAAGCACGTTTGAATATTGAGAGAAGGACCAAGCAATATATACAGCAAGCTAACAAAGGGCGCAAGAAAGTTGTGTTTGAACCAGGAGAGTGGGTTTGGTTGCACCTACGGAAGGAGCGATTTCCAGAGAAACGACGTTCTAAACTCCTACCTCGAGGCGACGGGCCATTTCAAGTGATAGAATGCATCAATGATAATGCCTACAAACTTGAATTACCAGGTGAGTATGGTGTGCATACTACTTTTAATGTTGCTGATTTGTCCCCATTTGATGTAGGTGATGATTTGAGGGTAAATCCTTTTCAAGAGAGGGAGAATGATGTAGACCAAGGAGCTGTTCATCAAGACCGGGTTAAAACCGCAAGAGATCATTTGTCACTTCCTGAAGGGCCAATTACATGACTTCAAGCAAAGCGTTTCAAGGAAGCACTAAACGGGCTAATCCAAGAACAATGGCTTGGCTATGAGAAACGAGAAACCAAGTTAAGCCCAAGTACAAATCAAGGCTTAACCCATGTGATCGGTCTTATTCAACCATGACTCATCGCTTGCATGATGGTTGGAAAAGGGAAGGAGAAAAGAAGTATGGAAACTTGGGATTTTGGGGTTTCTAAGTTATTTAATTTCATGCATGCAAAAGTATGGAGACTTGGAGTTGTTTTTTGGGTTTCTAAGTGTTTAAATGCTTGCATGCACCATGGGTACTTGTATTTGTTTGCATGCATGCATGTAGGTACTTTAGTTGCTTGCTCCCATTATATAAGGGAGAGAATTCCGAATTTGTAAGGACTTTGGTTTTGGTAAACATCCTAGTGAGGATTTTGTGATCTCTTGGTTCTTAAGGGAACTTCTGAACTTATCGAGTCTATCTCGTGGCGTTCAACAACCGAAACTTATCACCATCCTGGTGTGGCGTTTCCTTCTTTCGTAGTCTTTGTTCGTGCCAGTCTTGGTTGCGGGTAAGGGCTCAAACTCTTGTCATCTTGTTCTTGGGGTTCTATCCATCTTTGTCTCGGGTTCTATCACGTCTGTTGGTGGGGTTCGTATCACAGTTGAGCCATTATCAACAGCACTGCAACCAGCAGATTCACAAGTCCACATTGCAAAAGAGTCCAACAGGGAAATGCAAGGCAGGGAAACAATCAGACAGCAGGAGGTAGGGCGGGGAGAAGGAGAACTTACACCCATTCAAATGAGGCAGGTATCTATCGGAAACAGGTCAGGGCAAGGAGCTCAGAGACAAAATTCAATTGCACAGCAGAGCAATGGAGGTAGTCTGGCTCAAAGAGGTGCAAGGCAGTATCAACAGAGGCGATCAGGGAGACAAGCAGGGTATGCGACATCACCAACAGTAGTACGTTCTTGGATTGCAGTCACACCTCCCTCCAAAAGTATCAAGACAAGCTCACTCAGAGGCCAATCTAATCATGTTGCGTGCAGCAAGGTAACGGGAGCAGAGGCGAGCAGGGGCACTTAAACAAGGCAAACGGGTCATTTGGAATACATCAGTGTGCGCCAATTCAGGAATCAGTCAGGCAGATACCTACAGCTATGGAGAGGCAGACTATAGACCAAGTCCTGGGTACGGGTAATGCTCCGATGGTCAGCACAGCTGTGCAAGGAGCTGGAACTTGCAGTGTACAGATTAGCAGTCAGAAGCACATAGACCTGGAGTCACCTCTAAAGACTAAAACTGTGAAACATGCTGATCAACTAGCATGTGCAGATCCTCAGAACATGGATGCCAATGCAGAGGCAGGCATGGTAGGGCCAGAAGTTACGATGCATGGAATAAATCTACCCATAATAGAATCAGAAATGCAGTGTGATGCAGAGACTGCACAAGCTGGTGTGGAACATATGCAGCAGGCAGGTGATAGTACAAAGTTGCAGATGACACTGAGTGATCATAACATGAGCTTTGATAGTCCTGAGGAGGACTTCACTAAACAGGCGCAGGAGAGGTTGACTTTGTTGTATCAGGAGTTGCACAGCATGGGGAATATACACAGCTGGTGTCGCCCAGAGGAAGGCAATGTCACAGTTGGAGCTGAAGCATTGAATGTATAGAAGGAATTGTAGCTGGAAGCAAGTACAGAGGAATTGGATTCATTCAGTGCAGAGCAAGGGATGAATGAAACGCAGTCCCCTAGCAGTATGGACACACTTGCAGAAGACTGAGGCACAGGTTGATGAATTGCTGGATGGAAATGAAGAGGCAGATCCAACTATGGATGGAGATGGATGGTCTGTTCAGACTAGAGCCAAGGCAGCCAAGAGGAAAGTGGAATTGCGCAGGCATAGATCAAGGGTTGCAGAGCCTGTCACAGCCTTACCAGCCGATGGCTTTTGAAGAACCACTAACAAAGGCAGAAGGAATGAAGAAGCAAACTCTCTTAGAAGGACAGGAGGTAGAGGAGGCAAGGAGAAAGGTGGTAAACACGTGGGCAGTGGCATTAAACAACCCAGCAGGAGATGGTCAAGGCCGTCCTTATCATCATGAAGATAGCGGCGTGGAATGTGAGGGGTCTAAACCAAGGCCCCAAACAGAAGGAAGTAGAGGGCTTCCTTAACAGAAATAGGATGGCAATTATGGGTTTGATGGAGACTAAATTAACTGCCCAAGCATTTACCAGAATGCAACGAAGGAGATTTCACCAATGGGAAATACAACATCACATAGTAGAGTCCACAAGTTCACAGGCTAGCAGAATACTGATTATATGGAACTCAGCAAGGGTCACGGTACAAATCAGTGAGTGGGACAGCCAGTTTGTACATGCACAGGTGTAGTGCAGGATAACTCAGAAACATTTCCAACTTACATTTGTGTATGGTGAGCTTTCAATCACAGGTAGAAGAAGTCTATGGGCAGGACTGAGCCGTATTGGAACAACAGTGGACATGCCATGGTTAATAATGGGAGATTTCAATTCTCCACTTACAGCTGAGGATAAGAAAGGAGGAAGACCAGTTACTCCATATTAGGTTGCAGATTTCTAGGAGTTTATATTGCTAAACTCGTTAGAAGATCTTCCTCAGGTTGGATGCAAATACACCTGGTCGAATGGTACTGTATTTAGTAAGCTGGATCGTGCTTTGGTCAACACAAGCTGGTTGGAAGGGAATGACAGAGCAGCAGCTGACTTTCTACCACCAGGCCATTATTCAGATCACACACCCTGTCTTGTATCTACTCTAGATGGCAGTCAGCTTGGCAGAAGGCCTTTCAAGTTCTTTAACATGTGGATATTGTTGGATCGAGAAAACCGATAGAGGGGGGGGGTGAATATCGGAATTCGTTTTTCGGAAAATTAAGAGCAAGTACGCAGCGGAAAAAACACAACACAAAGACACAGTCGATTTTACTTGGTTCGGAGCCTGTGTCGACTCCTACTCCAAGGCCCACGGTCGTTGACCGTTTACTTTGGGCAATTCTATATTTGGCGCAAAGACAGTTTACAATATTGATACAGAGTAAGTGCAGTAAACTTTAACAATAAAAAGAAAGATGCTCTTCTTTCACCGACGTCCGATTGTAGGTTCACTTGTTCGGAGCAGCGGGACGTCGTCGGCTCGAGTTGGAAGGATTCCGGGGCGAAGCGCGTGAGCAGAAGAGCGTAGAAGCGTTGCTTGGAAGTTGTGTGAATTGATTCTCTGAAGCCTTGGTCGAGGGCCCTTTATATAGGGCCTGGGGGCGCTCGGGACGTCGGGGGCGCCCCCCCACGTGGCCTTTGATCCGCCAAAGTCTCGGTCAGCGTCTGATCCCTTTATCTTCGGGATCAGCTTTGACCGGGGCGCCCGGATTGACTGGGTCAAAGTCTTATCTTCTGGCTTCGAAGAGAGCTGCTTCGGCAGTTGGTGCTGGGGGCGCCCGCAGCGCAGGGGGCGCCCGGAGCGCAGGGGGTGCCCGGAGCGCAGGGGGCGCCCGGGAGTTGTACTGTTTGAAGCTGCTTTTTACTTGTGTGTTTTGTGTTCACCTTGGGGGCGCCCGGGACACTCCGGGCGCCCTGGTCAGCTGTTGCCTCACTCCTTTGAGGCTCTCTGAGCTGCAGACACTCGTTCCTTTGGTCCTGCATCCAGGGTTAGTCCAAAACACAACAAGACATTACTAGGTTAGTTTATACAGCCTTAGCTGTCTTGGTTCTGACTTTGGGTCTCCAAAATGGAGCCCTAGGTCGAACCGACGCCTACTGTTCCCTCGACGGGGAACGCGTCCTCACCTACTCCTCTCGGGAGAATTTACCTGATGCCAACCGTTCCTCTGGTTGGACTTTTGCCTGCCGGTCCTTTGTCAGGTCTTGGATGCCGAGCTGTCCTTCGCCTGGTGCCTAGCAGTCCTTCGCTAGGGCTTTAGTCCCAGGCTGTCCTTCGCCTGGCGCCTAGCAGTCCTTCGCCAGTACCTAGCAGTCCTTCGCTAGGGCTTTGTTTCCTGGCAGCCCTGCGCCAGGTGCCTAGCAGCCCTTCGCCAGGTGCCTAGCAGCCCTTCGCTAGGACTTGGTTTCCTGGCAGCCCTTCGCCAGGTGCCTAGCAGCCCTTCGCTAGGACTTGGTTTCCTGGCAGCCCTTCGCTAGGACTTTGTTTCCTGGCAGCCCTTCGCCAGGTGCCTAGCAGCCCTTCGCTAGGACTTTGTTTCCTGGCAGCCCTTCGCCAGGTGCCTAGCAGCCCTTCGCTAGGACTTTTCCTGCACACTTAGTGAACATTGTTAGATCACAAATAAACTTAACTTTGAATCCTTTGCCAATATCAAAACAAGGTTCCATATGGTGCTTCCTGCACCAACAATCTCCCCCTTTTTGATTTATGGCAACACAATTCAAAGTTAAGTAAAAATTATAACGGTTTAAGCACGAATGTTTAAGACCAATGAAACATAGCAATTCTTAAAAGTCTAAAACCAACGTAATTTGAACAGAAAATTTTTTCTCATACTCCTCCTGAATAATTGTGTTATAAACTACTTAGCTTAACACTTAACTTTGACCTTTCCTCCCCCTTTGACATATATCAAAAACAAACATGGGTGAATAAGGTATTTAACAGGGAGTTTTGAGTTTTACCAAAATAGATTTAAGTAAAGGAGTTTAAAAACATAGTTTTTAAGAAAAACTTTAAGTAATGGATTTCATAATTTAAAAAATGATGTTCAACGTAATAGATGGTTTGAAAAGTATTTTGAAAGACTTCTAAGTTTTTGACAAAATGTTTTTCAAAAAATAGAGTAAAAAGTCTTTGAAAAAAAATTATTATACTTGGAAAATTTTCCATTTTGAAAAGTTTTGCAAGCCTAAATGTTGTTAAACAACTTTTACTTACAAGGCTTTGCAACAAGAATTTTTATGCAAAATTTTAAAGCCAAATTTCCAAAAAAAATTCAACTTTGAGAATTAGGAAAAAATTTGCTTGGAAACACTATGTGCATTTTGAAAAACAAAAATTTTAAGAAATTTCTACACAAGTTTTACCAAAAAAAACTCTACTTAGAAACATTTGCCAAAATTTTCAACTAGTTTTTGCTCAGACAAATTTTGTTTACTAAGAAGAAGAATTTTACTTAAGAAAAAAGCATGTACTTAAGAAATTTTGAAATACTTAGAAATTTTTGAAGCACTTTAAAAAAATAAGCAAAATTTCCTTTCTCTCCCCCTTAATATGAAATTCTTCTCCTTCTGTTTTAGACCATTTCTAAGTTCAGTTTTGAAAAGATTTTTTGAAAAACTTCTGAGTATCACAAAGGAAATTCTTAGTTAAGAGCAACTCGAAGTTTTCAATAAAGTTTCTTTAAAAAGAAAAAAGTTTAATGAGAAAGTTTGTGTATCAGAGGCTATGAGTTTTGAAAACATACTTAGTATAATTCTCGAAAGCATAGCAAAAAGCTTAAATTTCTAGATTAAATCCATTTTAAAGAGTATTGTGAGGTTCTGAAAGATATTTTGTAAGAAAAAAATTTCTTTAAAAAATTTAGAAAAGATTTTTCAAGTACTTTTGAGATAAATTATGATTTGAAAGACATAAGTACTTTTAGAAAAGTGTTAGACTTTGAAAAATATGAGTAATTTTTGAAACGTATTAGACTTTGAAAAAAAATAATATTTTACTTGACTAGCCTTCTTTTCCAGTTTGACACAATTCTAGGAAGCCTTGTTGACTACAAGGATATTTTCCTAAGTGACATGAAAATTCTCCAACCCAAGTAAATATTATTTCAAAAATAATTTCATAAGCCACAACAATAATAGCATTTTGAAAGACTTATATTTTCAGCAAGGATTTTGAAGATATAGTTCATGAAAATATGTTATTAAATAATTTCAAAACAGATAATTATTGATAAAAACTTTTCAAAAATTCTTCTTTTGATTCAGCGTCCCCCTAAATTTGACATATCCTAAGAGTCCTAGTAGATTATGTAGTGGACCTTCCTCTGTGTCTTTAGGGTTTACCAAAATCAAAAGAATAACTTTGAAGTATGATAATTTTTAAAAAGATAATTTTTGAAAACACAACTTGGAATGATAGCATAGTTTTCGAAAATCATTTTGAAATGATGATAATTTTTCAAAGAGATAGTAATATACGAGGGTTTTTGAATCAAATTTTTGAAAACCTTATTTTGAGATGATAGTGAGTTTTAGAGCATAAGGTTTTTGAAAAAATCTGAATTTTTCGAAAAAAGAAACAAAAAAAAACTCCCCCTGTATCTGACATTGTCTGACTTTGTCTAAGTACCTTAAGGGACTTCAGTGTGGACCAGGTTTGACTTTGTTGACTAGGGTTTGACTATGTTAACTATGTTTGACCAATGAATGACTGAATCAAATAAGCCCTAGATTCTCTTTAAAGCAAGTCTATTGTGATATTTAACATGAAATTCAATATTTTGAAAAAACTGTTAGAGTTGAAAAAGTAGGGTACAGTAAACAGAGTTAATTTGAAAACTAGAGATAATTTTCAATAACTTTTGAAAACACTTTGAGTTTTATTTAGAAGGATAGTGACATATTCTTTTACGTCCTAGATATCTCACCCAGTTCTGCGTGATCAAACATGTTAACCTTATGGGTTTTGTGAGATAAATATAGAAAGATTTATTTTGAAAAGGTTATGATTAATTTTGAAAAATTGAATTAACTTTGAAAACTATTTTAATGAATGTTAACTTTATTTTGAAAAAGTAGTTGAGTCTAAGATCAATTGAAATTTGTGTTAGATTTGAATTTGACAAGAAGTAACTTGAATTTGAATTTCAAAAATTGGCTTCCAGGTCTTGGCGAGGCACTAGGCCTTCTTTGGCCGTAGGCTTATTGGATCATCAACCCTTTCCTAGACAAAGCCTTTTAGTGAAATTTCATCCTCAAAATAACTTTTTGATAAATTCTGGTCTAACTAGTTTGGGTTTTGGATCGGTAGCTTCGGCTAGTTCCGCCAAAATAGCTTCCCTAACATACTATCATCTCACCTCCACCCAATACTATGTTATTCAAACTTCAATTAAATCATTTTAGTCCTTAAACTAACCAATCCTAATTAAAAAAATAACTAAAATAAAAGCAACATACAATTAAAACAAGCAATTGTCTAAGTAAGGTCACAATTGGAGTAATACTCCGGATTTTCGAAATCAGCAAGATTATGAATTAAATTTTCTAACTTATTGACCTTATTTTTTAGGGTTTCATTTTCTTGTTTCAATTTTCTGAAGTTTGCTTTAATTAAGTTACATGAATCAATCACATTATTCAAGGTAAATAACGGATTTTCAAATACTGTAAATTTACCTTTGTCGATCGTTTGTCCGGCATTCTTGGTAGCTCTTTTATCTGTGCATTCACGTTGGTAATGCCCGAACTCCTGGCACTTGAAGTATTGGATGCGACTTTTGTCCCTTCGTGCTTTTGGAACTGGTTCCTTTGTCGCCATCGGTGGTGTCGTTTGAATCTTACGAATAGAACACTCACTTTGGTAGTGCCCTCTCTCCCTGCATGTGTAACAAATTACATGATTTTTAAAATCTGATTTTACACTTTTACCTTTTGGTTCCTTATTGGGAATCTCCCCCTTGATTCTTGCCGCCTCGGATCTAGGCTCATCTTCTGATTCTGTGTCTGAGTCGGACTCGGGTACTAGTTGAAGCTCCTTCTTTGGTGGTTCTTTGAGATTTTTCCCTGCAAAAGAATTTACACCTTCCTCGACCATTACAGTATCTGTTTGATTATTTAATTCAAATTTTGAAAAGAATTCAAAATCGGTTACCGTCTCAGTCAATTTGTTGTCTGATTCTGGTTCGACTTCGGGTTCAGACTCTGACTCAACTGTTTGTGCTTGGACCGAAAGGGCAAGATAACTTACCTGATCTTCTTCTTCATCTGAGATCTCTTGGTGAAGGTCAATCAGTTTTTCCCAGATTTCTCTAGCACATCTGCATGGACCTACTAGTTCAAGTTGTTCGTTGGTTAGACCGCATTGTATGATTACTGTTGCCTTAGCATCAGTCTCGGTCTTCCTTAGAGTTGGTTCGTCCAATTTGTCCCAAGCGATCGATGTTCCATCTTCCGTGGGAAATCTGAACCCCGTTTGGATTATCGACCATAAATCTAGATTAGCCTTCAGGTGGGATTCCATTTGACTTCTCCAAGAGTTGAAATTTTCGCCAGAGAAGAGCGGTGGACGAATGCTATTCCATTCTTGATTGGCCATTAAAAATGATCCTTGCACACAAAAGAAATAACAGAAATGTACCAAGACTTGGTCTTGGATTAGTAGTGCGGGAGAAGGAAAAAAAAAATAGCCAAAAAAAATTGCACGAATTTCGAGGCAGAATAATAATAAAATAATGACAATAATTTATGATAAATTTTTGAAAATGTTGATTTTCTCAATTCTGATTAATAATAATAATAAAAAAAATAAGGATTTAATGTTTGAGAAAAAATTTTGCTCGAATTAAAGTAGCACGAATTTTGAGAAAAATATTAAAATAATAATAAAAAAAAGTTTATGACAAATTTTTAGAAATTGATCGTTTTATTAATTCTGACTTATAGGAAAAAAATGAGCATTTAAAATTGAAAAAAGGCGTAAGAATATTTTAAATATATTATTTATATGAAATAAAAAAGCGAATGAGATTGAGTGGTGTTGCACCAACCTCAATCAACGAAAAAGATAAAAAAAATTAAAATTATTTCGTAAAATTCGAAAATACTCTCAAATTGGTGGTTGCACCAATTTTGAGCTTCCCCGCTCTGATACCACTTGTTGGATCGAGAAAACCGATAGAGGGGGGGGTGAATATCGGAATTCGTTTTTCGGAAAATTAAGAGCAAGTACGCAGCGGAAAAAACACAACACAAAGACACAGTCGATTTTACTTGGTTCGGAGCCTGTGTCGACTCCTACTCCAAGGCCCACGGTCGTTGACCGTTTACTTTGGGCAATTCTATATTTGGCGCAAAGACAGTTTACAATATTGAATACAGAGTAAGTGTAGTAAACTTTAACAATAAAAAGAAAGATGCTCTTCTTTTATCGACGTCCGATTGTAGGTTCACTTGTTCGGAGCAGCGGGACGTCGTCGGCTCGAGTTGGAAGGATTCCGGGGCGAAGCGCGTGAGCAGAAGAGCGTAGAAGCGTTGCTTGGAAGTTGTGTGAATTGATTCTCTGAAGCCTTGGTCGAGGGCCCTTTATATAGGGCCTGGGGGGCCCGGGACGTCGGGGGCGCCCCCCCACGTGGCCTTTGATCCGCCAAAGTCTCGGTCAGCGTCTGATCCCTTTATCTTCGGAATCAGCTTTGACCGGGGCGCCCGGAGCGCTCGGGGCGCCCGGATTGACTGGGTCAAAGTCTTATCTTCTGGCTTCGAAGAGAGCTGCTTCGGCAGTTGGTGCTGGGGGCGCCCGGAGCGCAGGGGGCGCCCGGAGCGCAGGGGGCGCCCGGGAGTTGTACTGTTTGAAGCTGCTTTTTACTTGTGTGTTTTGTGTTCACCTTGGGGGCGCCCGGGACACTCCGGGCGCCCTGGTCAGCTGTTGCCTCACTCCTTTGAGGCTCTCTGAGCTGCAGACACTCGTTCCTTTGGTCCTGCATCCAGGGTTAGTCCAAAACACAACAAGACATTACTAGGTTAGTTTATACAGCCTTAGCTGTCTTGGTTCTGACTTTGAGTCTCCAAAATGGAGCCCTAGGTCGAACCGACGCCTACTGTTCCCTCGACGGGGAACGCGTCCTCACCTACTCCTCTCGGGAGAATTTACCTGATGCCAACCGTTCCTCTGGTTGGACTTTTGCTTGCCGGTCCTTTGTCAGGTCTTGGATGCCGAGCTGTCCTTCGCCCGGTGCCTAGCAGTCTTTCGCTAGGGCTTTAGTCCCAGGCTGTCCTTCGCCTGGCGCCTAGCAGCCCTTCGCCAGTGCCTAGCAGTCCTTCGCTAAGACTTTGTTTCCTGGCAGCCCTTCGCCAGGTGCCTAGCAGTCCTTCGCTAGGACTTTTCCTGCACACTTAGTGAACATTGTTAGATCACAAATAAGCTTAACTTTGAATCCTTTGCCAATATCAAAACAAGGTTCGCAGATATTACACGCAGATTTTCAAGCAGTCGTGGCCAGCAACTGGACAACTGAGCAGTGGCAGAGGAATTGGAGCATAGCGTAGTTTACACTGAAAGGGAAGCTCACCCGTTTGAAATCTGCACTAAGGCAGCTTAACCACCAACACTTCCAACACAGTCATGAAACAGCAGACAAAGCACGTGCGGAGCTGGAGCAGATGCAACAGGCAGGATTGACAGAAGGTGAATTTGAGCAGAACTACAAATGTGTGCAGCAATTGGCAGCGCAATAAGTAATGCAGATTACCAGTTCTGTGCTCAGAAAGCCAAGGTCAAATACCTCAAGGAAGCTGATAGAAATACATCCTTCTTCCATGCATTGGTGAAACGGAACAATAAACGTAGGGAGATAGTGGCGCTGCAGAAGGATTCTAGTGAAACTACACACTGTTATGGGGAGGTTGTTGCTGATTTTTTGCTTCACTATCAAGGCCTGCTAGGTACTGTAATGGAACGGCAACCTCTGCAGAATGCATGCTTGTCATTTGGGAGGCGGCTCACTGAGGACCAGCAGCGTGAATTGATCAGGGAACCTACATTTGAAGAAATCAAACATGCCTTATTTAGTATTGGAGATCAGAAAGCCCCGGGTCCTGATGGATATGGATCAAAATTTTTAAGCAAGCTTGGGATACAATCAGTACAGACTTTGTGGCTGCAGTGCTTGAGTTTTTCAGAAATGAGAAATTGTTAAAGATGTGGAATCACTCACTCATTTCATTGGTATCAAAGAAGGAGCATCCAAGCAAGGTCACGGACTATCGGCCCATATCATGCTATACAGTATTTTACAAGGTGGTCTCTAAGCTAGTAGCAGGGAAGATAGCAGCGGTGGCGGATTGCATCCTTCATCCGGCACAGACGACATTTGTGAAGGGGAGAACTATAGCTGATAGCATACATCTTGCTTAGGAGCTGCTAAGGAACTATAATAGGAAGAGGATCTCTCCAAGATGCACCCTCAAGATTGACCTGCAGAAGGCTTTTGACACGGTCAATTGGGATTTTCTGTTGGAGGTGGTAGATGGGTTGCAGTTCCCAGCCACATACATTGGATGGATAAGGGAATGTATCACTACAGTATCATACTCGCTCAGTATTAATGGTGGTATACATGGTCACTTCAGAGGGGCACGGGGGCTTAGGCAGGGGGACCCACTTTCCCCCTACCTATTCGGTATATGCATGGAGTATATGTCTAGATTACTGTGTCAGAGCACAAGGAGGCCGGATTTTCACTTTCATCCGAGATGTCCAGAGCAGAGGATAGCGCACCTTGCCTATGCGGATGATTTGCTACTGTTTGCCAGGGGAGATGTAACGCCGGTACGGGTACTTATGGATTGCTTGGAGAGGTTTGGTCAGATGGCATGTCTTAGGGCCAATTTGGACAAGTCGAGTATATACATAGCAGGGGTGGATACAGGGACTCGGAGAGAGCTACTGGAGATCACAGGATTTCAGAGTTGCACCATGCCTTTTAGGTACTTGGGGATCCCGTTTGCATCAAAGAAGCTCAGGATAGCAGACTACGGACCACTGATGGACAATTTGGCAAAGAAAGTCAATGCTTGGCCCAAGAATACATTGACTTATGCAGGTAAAGCTCAGTTGATCAGATCAGTGTTGTAGGGGGTGGAGTGCTACTGGTTATCGATACTTCCATTACCTGCTGCCGTGATTGAGAGGATATATAGTATATGTCGAGGGTTTCTATGGACATCGAAGCACCCTCCCATTGCATGGTCAGAGATGTGTAAGCCTAAGGAAGAGGGAGGACTAGGATTCAGGGACCTCAGGGCTTGGAATGATGCATTATTGGCTAAAGTGCTCTGGAGGATTCAGGATAAGCAGGACAACCAATGGATTCGATGGGTACACCATACATATCTGCAGCAGCTAGATGTTTGGGGTTGGAGGGTAAAGCATACAGACTCCTCACTTATTAAGAGGCTGTGTCAGATTAGGGACCGGATATTGGTGCATGCGGGATCGGCAGAAGTAGCGCAGCAGATATTGAGTGGATGGTTTGAGATACATTGGCAGCATCGTAGGGGCATTGTGGCGGCATATGATTTCTTCCGGGAGGCAGGTGAACGTAAGCCTTGGGCTAAGATAGTATGGAGGAGACAGATTCACCCCAGCCACTCCTTCATCTTATGGCTATTGGCTCACCGTGGGCTGCACACTAGTGACCGCTTGACGTACTTGGGAGAGGAGGATAGGGTATGTACTATATGCAAGGAGGAGGCTGAGACTTAGGAGCACTTATTCTTTAGATGTCCGCCGGTGCAGCAGTTACGGGCCGCATACGTTCATGGTTGAGGATGACCCCGGATATGAGTACCTACCGTAGGATGTTCAGAGTTTTTGGTAGACGGTATCGAGGAGGAGTCCCCTGATGCAGGCACGACACTTGGCGATGGCGGCAATGGTCTATTATGTTTGGCAGGTACGTAACATGAGTCGATTTGAGGGCGGACAACTGGAAGTGGAGGCGATACTTAGGAGAGTTCAAATACATGTATATCAAACTTTGGAAAACAGTGGCAGAATGTGAGGGGAGAGCTGTTGTGAGAGGGGCAAGTATGTGTGCTATGTACGAATAAAAAATATTAAAAAAAAAATCAACCATGACCAGGATTGACCTGGTCGGGTGCACCCAGGATAGACCTGGGTCTTCATTCTTGATCTGGGTAGCCACACCTTGGGCTGACCCAATTGGATGGTTGCCAACATTACAACCAAGGTCTGCCTGGATTCAGGTTTGACAAGGGTCGTAGATGGACATGGTTAGCTGCACCTTGGGCTGACCAGAGTGGCTTCATTGGCTGCACCTGAGCCAATCGGTTCTGATTATGGAGGGATTTGCTGGATTTAGCTGTGATGATTGGATTGCCTGTATAATGTTGTGTTTCTTCAAGATTTATCTGTTGTATGATGCAGGGCTGAATCAGGTTCGATGGACTGAGAAGAACGGGCTGAAGGTGAGACAGGTCAGCTGCGTATGTGTTTGATCAGATCCTAAGGGTTTGACCGACTCAGATGATGGACTGGGCAGAGTGAAGCAGGTCACCCATGCATTGGTCTGCTCAGGCTCTATGGTGATTGGTCAGCCTTCACTGGTTTGTTTGGTTGGTTTTGATGGTTAGATCTGTGATTGGCTTATTTGGACTGTTTGATTGTAATTTGATTATATTGCAAGTGTTCATGGTGAATAGATCCACCAAAATGATCTATCTAGTCCGTAGCAAACGGCTGCGGTAAAGACAAAACAAATCCGTTGATGGCTGAGGTTTTGCCAAAAAGCCTTTTTGGGGTGAATAGACCCACCATAGGTCTATCTAGTCCATAGTACCGGCTGTGGTAAAGACGCATCAAATCCGGTTACGGCTGGTCACTTGCCAAAAGTGAACATCGGGTTTGCTTTATTTTGGCATCAATCTGGAGCAAGGCTGGAAGTTGGGTTCACAACAGCAGCGGCATCAGATCTGAGCTCGGCAAGTAAAGGCTGTATGGTGTTTCAAGCAATTGGTGGGGTCAGCTTCAGTCATGGTCAGTAGGCTCAACATGGATTTATGAGCATATCATAGTAGTCTGAATGGGTGGCAGCATGGATTTGAATATTGATAGTTTTTGGTATACATGATTGTCATAGTGTGGTATACATGGGTGGCAGTGTGGATAGTGTGGTATACATGATTGTGATAGTTTTGGTTGGTATTCATGAGGGTACACATGTGTATTACGCCATGATATCTAATTGGATCTGACACTTCGTCAGAAACAAATAGATATTTATAGGCAGCATAGTTGGTTGTACCATTTTGCTTGATGATATATATTTACCTTTCATCAAAAAAAAAAAAAGATATTATGGTAAATGTTTATGACATTACCAATGGTACCGAACTCCTGATCATGTATGGACCTCAAAATCCAGAGGGTTATATGCCTCTTTCACATTTCAACATGCTTGATTTAGGAGATCCATTCAGGAAGCACCAGATGCATTGCAGGTTAGACATTACAAATTAGATTACACATGCAATTCCTTTTTTTCATGTGTTTTATGCTTGGCCAAAATAATGTAGTCTTGTGCATGTATAGGGTAAAACCTCCCCTTCCATTGTCAGCTATTACAACCCCATTTGGTATTTTTGTGATCATCATGCTAGGAGGTTATATAGTATTCGCTGCAAAAAATCATTATGACAATGTTAAAGAAGATTGTCGGAAGGTGGAAAAGCTAAGGGGGCGTTTGGTTTCTTCCATTTTTCATTTTCATTTTTCAAAAAATCGCATTTTCTAGTTTTCTGGAAAATGACTTTTTTTCATTCTCCAGTTTTCCAAAAAACGCTATGTTTTTTTCTGGAAAACAAAGCTGGAAAATGCAAACCAAACATGTTTTCCAGAAAACCGCATTTTCTACAGAAAATGAAAATGGAAAACAGACTGGAAAATGCAAACCAAACGCCCCTTAAAATTTTATGCAGAGGAATGTTGCAAAATCTCAGGTATGACATTTCCTTTGGATCATGAAAATCCTCATTCGTTCATATTTCTAATTGCTTTCCTTTTGCTAAATTGACAGTTTCTTGCAACTGTGTCACATGAGATAAGGACACCTATGAATGGCGTGCTAGGTGTTGGTCCTCTTTCAGCTGGCATTTTCTTGGATTTAGATGATCTGCTAGTGTTTAAACTGACCATTAACAATTCTTTTGGAAGGAATGTTGGAAATGATATTGGATACTGACCTTAATTTAACTCAGAAGGATTATGCTCAAACGGCTCAAGTTTGTGGCAGAGCATTAATTTCACTAATCAATGAAGTTCTTGACCGGGCAAAAATTGAAGCTGGCAAGTTAGAGATTGAGGCAGTTCCATTTTATTTGAGATCAACCCTTGATGATGTGATTTCATTGTTTTCTTCAAAATCAAGAGAGAAGGGCATTGAGGTAAAAGCCAACATCCCTTAGGATAAAGTTATTTCGAGTTATTCTACTCTCCTTTTCCATGATTTGGTGATTTTATCAATGAATTTATTGCTTGCTAATTTCTAATGTGTTGGCTAATTGCAGCTTGCTGTATTTGTATCTGATAAAGTTCCAGAAGCTGTCACTGGTGACCCTGGGAGATTTCGGCAGATAGTAACAAATCTAGTGGGAAATTCAATTAAAGTAAGTCCATGCATTTTTGTTTTCTGCTTTCTATTATCTTTTGGTATGCTCTGCCACTAAACCTTGCGGGAACAATTGATCCATCACTTTGCTTATGTCCTGTTCATAAATACTTTATATTCTCTTGCAGTTTACTGAGAGGGGCCATATATTTATCCAAGTGCATTTGGCTGAGAACTCAAAGCTTGCAATAGATGGAGAAGTTTATGGCGACTTACATGGGGAAACACAAGAAGATAAACTACAAGATGGTTCCTTTAATACTTTATGTGGGTTTCAAGCTGCTGATGCTAGAAATAGTTGGGAGAATTTCAAGCTTCTAGATTCAGATGAAAAATGATCACCAGAAGTCTCAGGAAGTGAAATGAAATTACGTCCGAGAAAGCTGAGGAAAATGCCACTCTCATCGTCAGTGTTGAGGATACAGGCATAGGGATCCCATTACGAGCCCAGGATCGTGTCTTCACACCTTTCATGCAAGTTGACAGCTCGACTTCAAGAAACTATGGAGGAACTGGTATTGGTTTGAGGATTACTAAATGTATGGTTGAATTGATGGGAGGAGAAATAAGTTTCATTAGCCAACCAAATCTTGGAAGAGCATTTACCTTTAGTGTCGTTGTCAAAAGATGCAATAAAGAGGCAATTATAGATACAAAGAGAACTCCTTTTGAGGTTCTACCTTCTGGGTTCAAGGGAATGAAAGCTTTCCTAATTGATGGAAAACCACTTAGAAGTGCTGTGACAAAGTACCATTTGAAGAGGCTGGGCTTAGTTGTTGACATTTCAAGAACAGTTAAGTTGGCACTAATCTCCTTGGCTAGACGTAATGGTAGTCTAAAAACTGGGTATGTCCCAAAATTTGTTTATCCGCACGCTATTGAAGGATATACTTTTTAATGTAAAGGTGTACTAGTACTGCTTCAGATTTCTTGATTCAATATTGTGGAAAGGCATGTCCCTGATCTAGCTGCTACCCACATGAACAAAATGATCTAGCTGCTATCATACAAGTAATCCTTTCCAAACACTTTATCATGCTTAGGAAATTAGGTTTGCTTCAATATCTTTTGTCTATATAGCTCACTATTTTGAACCTGGGTTCAACCATCAAAGCTACTAAAAATTCTGCATTTGCCTATAGCTGAACATGTGGGACTAAAGTGTCATGGTAACCATTCTGATATACAATATTAATGATTTTGTTAGCACGTCTTCCTTTATCCCGTGATTATTGTGTCCAGGAGACAACCATATGTTATATTTGTTGAAAAGGACTAATGTAACACTAGCATGGATGTTCACTTGCATGATCAGCTGTAGTTACTTTTGGTGGCCCGTGAATCTGAGAAAGCAAAAACATGTTCCTTCATTGATACTGTGATCGTGAAACCTCTCAGAGCAAGCACTGTGGTAGCATGCCTTCAGCAAGTGCTTGGTATAGAAAAGCCACAAAAGGAGATGCCGAATAGTTCAGCTAATCTGCATACCCTATTAGCAGGGAAGAACATATTGGTGGTTGATGACAACAAGATAAATCTTAGAGTTGCTACAAACATCCTTAAGAAATATGGGGCGAGGGTGGAATGTGCTGAAAGCGGAAAAGATGCCGTTTCACTCCTCCAACTGCCTCATAAGTTTGATGTTTGTTTCATGGATGTTCAAATGCATGAAATGGATGGGTAAGGATCCAATTTTTATTTTTTACTCGATTACTTTTATTTCTTGAACTAATAACTCTCTAGAATATCTTTTAAGCTTTGTGTTCTCACATAATGAGTCCATACGGACTTAAATCTGGATCAAAGTTAGATAATAACCCACCAAAAAGCAAAAAAAAAAATTCTTGTATATTTGACGATGTCAACAATTCTATAATGCCTTACTATTTATATTTTATAAACCCCTGGAGGCAAACTTGAAATTAGACAACAGAACAAAGCTTATTTGGCTGGTGGGAAGCATGGCGAATGGACGTAGCTGGAATGAAGGAGCCTCTATATACAGGGAGGAACCTATGGCGGCTGAGTGGCGCCTGCCGATTCTTGCCATGACTGCTGATGTGATCCAAGCAACAAATGAGAAGTGCATGAAATCTGGGATGGATGGATATGTCTCTAAGCCTTTTGAGGGGCAATAACTTTATCAAGCAGTTGCTAAGTTCTTGGTACCAAAATCTAATTTGGATTTACGACATGTATTTTTCTACCGAAAGATTTCTTATGTGGGGCATTGTGGATGCAACAGGATGACGGTGTTAGTGTCAATGTGGTAGAACAGCCTTAGAAAGGATACAATGTACAAAAGAGTATGATGGACTCGGCAAAATGTCTACCATTTCATCTGTTGGTGTCAGGAAATGTTTGCAATTTCTTTCTCACTTTCTCATTCTTTGAAAGAAATGTATATTTTTTCTCGCTTCCAATTTTGTGATAAAATTAAGACATTCCTTGTTCAACCTAAACCCTTGTATCGCTTGAAGGGAATAAAAGAAGTAAGAACATCATTAAGTTCAAATAATTTAGTATCAGTCATTTTTGTTTTTGTTTTTTGTTTTTTGTTTTTTTGTTTTGTTTTTGCTTTGTAGAATGAGAAGCTAGTGACAGTATTCAAAGTGAATCATCTGAAAGGAGATTTAAATTATCCAAAGAAGCAATTACAGCAACACTCCTAGTAATAGCTTCACTGAGGAATTTAATTTGCATTTTTTTTCATGAATCTTGGAGGATTATGATGAGATAGATGTGAAAAAAATGCATCTCTCTCTTGGAATGGATTATTTTCGGTTGTCGATGGATGCAACCGAGCTCTACTGATCTAGATGGAGTTCTAACAGAATTCTCCTCGTTTGACCTAGAGATATGACTCTTCAACATAATTTTTTAACTGATTGCTTTTTTCCCCTGTAAACAAGAAAAAATTCAAATGATTTTGTTATATTTTATTTATCTATATAGATCTTCTACTCTACTCTGATGTAATAATAAAATTAAAAAATTCTTTCCACCTCCTAGTCATTTACTGGTCAACTATAAATTGAGCTGTAAGTTATCTCCCTTCATATATTCTGAGACAGACTGTGAGGGACACTTGGGATAAGCGTAATCATTTTTTTCTATAATGATATACTTGATTTTAGCCAAAGGCTGAGAAAGTAAGATTTAGTATACCTAATTCTCGTTTTTGTAATAATAAATTTAGCTCTGTAAATCATCATCCTGAATACTCCACTAAGATTTAGTAGAATGGGAGAAATAATCCTAAAATCTATGATTTATGATAAGAGTTGGAGTTATAGAGCACCAGCTTCTAATCTACCCTCCAGTTTCTCCTCATAAAACAACTAAAATACAATAAAAAAATATCACAAAGCCCATCCAATCCACCTAATTGTTAATAATAAATGTTTCACACTTCACAGTAGGTTTCAAATTCTAGAGATATACATTAATTCATAGTTAAAGCTCCTCGACATCTCAATCTGATGAACTATTGTGATCATGTAAAAAGAAAGTAGACATCCTATTGATGTTGGTGCATGCTAACTTTGCAAATTAGTAAATAAATAAAATTGGTCATTCCTTATGGATTACTCATCGATTTTAGAAAATTCAATCATGCTGAAAGCAAGTTAGCTACTGAATTTCCCTAGCTGTTGAGAACACAATTTCTTATATAATTTCGTCGAATTTAATTACTGAAAAGCACTGAATGTGTGATCCCATGGTTTTATAAACCCGTGTATTTTGGTATCTCATTAGACCAGCAAATAGCTGAAAAGGACCGTAGAAGATGGACAAGAGGAAGATATCAGAGGAACAAGGGTATTTTACCTTCCCTGGAAATCCAACTCATTTCAGTGGCTCATTCCGAGAGAATATGGAAACCTTACTTAAGTTTGGGCACCTTGAAGCTTCTTTACTTGGACATGGAGATCAACTGCAGTGCCGTTCATTTCAATTCCAACTCCATCAGCATAGTACTAAACTTCTCGTCTTAGAAGAGGATGTCAAAGTGCCAGCCTCTCAAAGATGCCATTACTGTCATCTTGCTGGTACGATATATCTTTTCGTAAGTGTAAACGAGTCACCAATTAGTGAACTCTAAATTATTTGTGCAGGTTGGGGCCACCACATCCTTTGCAGCAAGAGGTTTCACTTTGTGTTGCCTTCATCAGCAATGCTTCAAGCTATAAGCCATCATGTTACTAGAGACTGGCGAGAGAAAGAAAAATCAGGTTCGGCGAACCCATCGAAGACATATTGCATCTTGATGCATGGAGTCATGCACTCGAATGGTTTTGGACACTTGGTAGAGATCAATAATGGCTTTCAAGGTGGTTCTCATTTCATTTCCGGATGCCAAATTATGGACTTGTGGGACAGGATTTGCTCAGATTTGCAAGTTAGGTACGTATTGTGTTCTCTTCTTTCTTTGAGAAATTCTTTCGGAGAATTCATTGGTGTTCATGAAAATTTGAAGAAAGGTGAGTCTGATTGATGTCGCGATGAAGGGGCAAATGGAGCTGAGATTAGTCCATGGTATCGCCTACGGTGAGCCCTGGTTTGGTAGGTGGGGATACAAATTTGACTGTGGAAGATATGGTGCCACCACCCAAGAGGTTTACCGACATTCTCTACAAGTGCTACGGGACCTTCCTCTTTGTTGCCTCTGGAGTCATCATTTGATCTCGACCATTATTGTAAAATATCAGTTCTCTGAGCAGATCCTGTCCACTTTGAGCGATCTGTTCAGGTTCATGATTGGTTTGCAATGCTCAAGTATTACAAGGTCAGTATCGATCATTCAGATGTTACTCTTTCGAAAGGCCACGCTGCACCAAAATGATGATATTGTAAATGTTACCAAAAATGCTTTTTCTTGTAGTGCGAAGACATGTCTTCCTCCAAAATGGGCTCAACATGCCATGGACTACTACTGCCAAGAGCCCTTGACCAAAACTCTACCGTGCCGATGGTCTGGAAAAAGAGTCACAATGGCAGCGCGAGTGATTGTCGAAAAGCTGAAGAACTCTGAGCTCCAATGGGTCACTAGGCAGGCGATCAGAGATGCAGCCCGAGCGTATGTGGGCGACACTGGCTTGCTAGACTATGTTCTGAAAACACTGGGAGATCGAGTTTTTGCAGGTTACATTGTGCGCCGCAAGGTGAATCCAATCACCCGAGTGCTCGAGTACTGCTTGGAGGACATCTCAAGGACGAGGGATCAGCGCGAGAACAGATTCCAAGTGCGGATCATGAGAGACTTGTTGTGCTTGTACAGATGCATACTGAACACGATCCCGAAGGAAGTGAAAGTCGTTCTGAATGCCAATCAGCTGGTCAAAGACTTCGGAGGTGAATTACCAGCCGAATGTTTGATTGTGGGAGATGTAAAACACCATGTCGAAGGGGAGATTCATGAAGGTGACAATGTGTTTAGCATTGTGGATTGTAACACATTTGCGGTTAAAGAATTCCAAGTTGAATCGCGTACTGACGATTTGGTCGCGGAAGATGAAAGAAGCAATATCAAAGTGGAGATTCATGAAAGTAACAATGAGACAAGCCTTGCGGGTTGTGACACAATTATGATGGCAGGAAGTGTTATTGATGCTAAGTGCTTGGTTAAAGACAAGGAAGTCGAATTGCATTTTGAAGATTTGGTCGTCGGAGATGAAAAAGAAAATATCCATGTGATCGACATTGTGGATTGTGGTGTGGAGGATGGAGAAGAGATCAACATTGTGGATTATGGTGGGTGTGGTGTGAAGGAGGATGGAGAAAGGACGATATGCTGCAACATTTGCGAGAAGTTCGGGAGCACACAAGCTGTGTGGGAATCGCCGACGAGGAAGAAGCTCCTGGTGTATTCATTTGTGGGAGATGCGAGAATGAAATGCTCACATGGCAAAACCTACAAGCGATGCTATGAAGCTTCAAGTGGGAAATCGTATAAATTGAAGAGAGTTTACCACTTGGGTATCAACTCCGTTACCACCCGAGGCTGTTCATTCGTGTAGATGGATTATATGAAAATCAACCTAAAATATTTATAAAAAAATAGATGAAAAAGAGGATGATTCAAATGGAAATATAATCTTTCTCAGAACACACAAAATTCAATAGATATTATTTTATTACTTGTATTTGAAATTATAATATTTTCTATATTTCTATCTCTTATTATATATATTTCACTAAATTTAAATTTCTCTTTTATATTATTTTTATTAAAATCTAATTTTTCTTAGAAGTGAATGACTCCAAGCAAAATTGTATAATTTTAAATATATTTATTTATTTTTATAAAATTATAAAGTATTGACGATTGAGAAATATCATTAGATATAATATTAATGATATAAAATACTTATTTAAAATAATTAAAGATAAATCAAAATGGAATAATGATTTATGATTAATTAGCTTACAAATGCAATCCAAACTCAAACTGCTGTCGCAACTCGATTCGATGCGTTTCAGAGAAGTTAAGGAAGAAGACGGCCCGCCGCCAAGCACACCGCCGTCGCCACCTTTCTCTGGTCGACGAAGAGGCAGCGCAAGGTGGTCGTGTCGGAGGACATGCAGCGCCGGCACGGTCCGTGGTGGCGACGCTGCGGTGGCGTAGAGGAAGCGGAGTTCGCCGGCTGTCGTCCAGGGCAAAGGAGGTCAGAAGTGGTGGGAGCGGGTGGCCGCGAAGGCAGGGTGGAGGAAATGGAGGTGCTGCGCCGCGCGCTTGACTCGTCGGCGCTCCCGCTTGTGCGCGTTCTGGTGGCCGCCGAGCGCCTGAGACTGAGAGGTCGGGAACTTGCAGCTTCAGTAGTGGCACTCGAACTTACGCCCTCCGACGCCGACGGCGACCGCAGAGCTCGAAGGCGTGGCCTCGCCGACAGAAGGCAAGTCAATGCCAAAGAGCCGCACGGCGGAGGATGTCGGCGGGGTCTGGGGCAGGAAGAGCAGCTCGGAGAAGGCGTCGACGGTAGTTACCTTCATCAAATCCCATGGCGATGGCGGCAGCGGCGGCTGCTGCTGCCAACGTCTCTTGCTCCACCATGACACCAAATTTTACAAAAAAAAAAATGTTAGACTAGGTAGGACACGAACTTGGGATGATCTATCACGTCCCCAGAGACTCATACTCACTCGAAAATAGGATAATATTTTCCCTGTACGGCGGACAATCTGAAACTTATACATCACTCTCAACATACAATTTTATATAAATAGCGTAACCATACTTGACTGACATTCACATTATCACAAATAAAAGAAAACATCACAATCACACAATTAAATAATTTGCATGATAAACATAATAAATAACCTCCGTAAACTAGAATGCAACGATTCAAAAATCCAACAAAAGCAATTAAATACATGTCTATAGAGAAACAAATACTCTCCAAAATGAAAACAACGCTAAAACGATCCCAATACGATAAAACACGACGAGAGTATAAAAACGGAAACAACCTACTCAAGACTGGAGATTGGCAACTAGATCTTCTCCTGGCGGCATGAGACATAATTATCAACTATCTGAAACAAAAAGGAGAACGAAAGTTGGTGAGTTCTCGGTGGAACTCTACAGATATAAGAACAGATAAATGCATGATATATAAAAGGATAAAACAAGCATGCGAAATCAAAGGTATACAGTCTCTGGAATAAAAAACATAAAATGAATACATTTGTATAAATAAAACATACCTGAAAACTGATAGATTGAAGACGTTGCTAGAGGGGGGGTGAATAGTACTTTATCGTCGTTTTCTCTACACAGAGGTTAACGCAATACAAAAATATATAATAAAAAGCAATAAGAACAACGCTAACACAAGGATTTACTTGGTATCCACCCGAATGGGTGACTAATCCAAGGATCTACGCGAGTACTCCACCTCCATTAAGGAAAATCTCCTTCAGGTGGAGAAATCTTTACAACGACGTTGTCTTCCTCTTTACAGAATGTAATGATTAGATAGAGAGGAAGATGAGACGACTCGAAGCACGAACAACACCTCGTTACAGTACGAAACTGTACCGTTCACGTGCGAAAAGTCCTCATTTTATAAGAGAACATGACAGACTCGTAATCTGTCCAGCCCCGCACCAGTCGACTGCCCCTGGGGAAGTCGACTGACCTAGCATTAATTGCTAGCCAACGGCTAGTTTTCGGGGTATACCAGTAAGGGGCAGTCGACTGGTAGAAGGCTGAAAACCTTCTGTGAGTTTTGGCAGTCGACTGCCCTCTAGCCAGTCGACTGCCTACTCACTTACAGCCAGTCTTCACATTCTCCTTCACGTGTGCCTTCAGGTTCACTCCCTTGGCTCGCCCCTTGAAGTCATCTTCCTCTGGCTCTCGTCCCTCGGATGTGCACACAAGCCTTTCTTGGTTTGCCTTCATGCCACCTTTCACATGTGCCCTTGAAGTCCACTTCCCGGCTTGCCCTTGGAGTCTTCCTCCCTCGGCTCTCGTCCCTCGATATGTTCACCATGTGTGATTCTCCAAGTCCTGCAAACTCAATCACACATATCAAATACAACATAACACTCTAACCTTAAACACATTCACACACACGCATCAAAACCATGATCTTCCAATCATTTTAGGGCTGATTGCCTCAACAAAAACTATGTAACATGTAGGGACATGATCAAAAATCCCCCTAATACCGCATTAAACTTTGTCTGAACAACCAAACTGGACCAAACCAGTATTGGATCCCCAAGGACAAGATTCATATCTTGCCTAATCATTACCGTGGCTTTAGTCCAGGGGGAGCCAACTTAAAAATAATTTTTATAGTTAGATAAATTCTTTTCTTATTTTAAAATTGCATGCTTGCTTGTTTATTTATTTTCTACAAATTATCATGCTTAGACCTAGGACTGGTTAGATTAATGACTAAAACGATTAACTGAAATTTGAACAACATAGTATTGGGTGGAGATGAGATGACAGTACGTTAGGGAAGCCATTCTGACGGAACTAGCCGAAGCTACTGATCCAAGACCCAAACTAGTTAGACCAAAATCCTTCAAGGAGTAACTTGAAAATGGATTTTTCAATAAAAGGCTTTGTCAAGGAAAGGGTTGATGATCCAATAAGGCTACGACCAAAGAAGACCTACTGCCTCGCCAAGACTTGGAAGTAAATTATTGAAAACTAAATTCACTTTACTATTGTCAGATTTGAATCTAACACAGATTTCAATTAATCTTAGATTCAACCATTTTTTTCAAAAAATAAATTTAAAGCATAATTAATTGTTTTTAAAATTAAGTCAACTTTTCAAAATTAATCATGTTTTTCAAAATAAAATCTTTACTTCTATTAAAACCTGTCTCACAAAACTCATAAGGTTAACATAATTGATAACTCTAGATTGGTTGAGAAAGACTAGGTTGTGAAAATCAATTTAAGCTATCCTTAATTCTAATTGGATCCAAATCAACAAAACTCTTTATGTGTAGGAACATAAAGATTTGGATCAATGGATGTTGGATAGTGGATGCTCCAGACACATGACTGAGGATAAATTGAAATTCACCAAACTCAAGTTCAAGAACCTAGGCTCAGTAGTATTTGGCAACAATGCTACACTCAAAGTCATTGGGTCAGGTAACATTGAACTCAAATCTGATTTTGTAATTAAAAAGGTACTCTTGGTTGAGAACTTTAAATTTAATTTGCTTAGTATAAGTCAATTATGTGATACTGGTTATGTAGTTACCTTCACCAACTCTGACTGCTTGATTAGAAATTTGCAAGACTTAGAAGTCATGCTTAAGGGCACTAGGAAAAATAACGTTTACACTATAAACCTACCCTTAGTACCTAAATGCTTCTTAACTCAGTTAGAAAAATCAAACCTCTGGCATAGGAGATTAGGTCACACTAATCTAAGATTAATTTAAAAAATCACCCAACTTGGTCTAATTAAAAGAATACCAAAAATTAAGAACCATGAAAACATGATATGTGAATCATGCAACCAAGGTAAACAAACCAGGTCTAATCATAAACAAATTCAATCAGACCTGACTCAAACCACACTTGAGCTCCTGCACCTTGACCTATTTGATTCACATGGAGCCAAGTCACTAAGCGGAAACCGATACTGCTTAGTAATTATAGATGATTACTCTAGGTTTACTTGGGTAAGGTTCCTAAAGACTAAGGATGAAACTCTAAACCTGTTTATTGATTTTTGTAAGATAATAGAAAATCAAAACGATACCAAAATCAAAAGACTTAGGAGTGATCACGGGGGAGAGTTTGAGAATCAAAGGTTCGAGGAATTTGTTAGAATAAATGGATACATTCACGAATTTTCATATCCTAGAACCCCCCAACAAAATAGAATAGTAGAACGGAAAATAGAACCCTACAGGAAGCCGCTAGAACTATGCTCAATGAATTCAACCTAGCTAACCAATTTTGGGCAGAAGCAATTAGTACGACTTGCTATATCCAAAATAGGGTCCTAATCAACAAACGCCATAATAAAACTCCCTATGAATTATATTATCATAGACTTCCAAACCTACACTACCTAAGGGTCTTTGGGTGCAAAGTCCATATCCTAAACACCAAGGACTACCTAGGGAAATTCCAGTCTAAGTCAACTCTTAGAATATTTTTAGGATATTCAACAGCAAGTAGGGCCTATAGGGTCTACAATAAGCAAACTAACAAAATTGAAGAGACAACCAATTTAATATTTGATGAGGAAGCTAATTCAAAATCTGATAATCCAGATCTAAATCCATCAAATATTGATCAGGAAGATAATGAACAAATTATTGAACCATCAATTGAACCACTAGTTGAACCTCTAAATGAACTGACTATTGAATCAACTACTGAGTCAATTGAACCAATAATTAAACCAACCTAAGTAATTGAGCCAAATACTGAACCAAACCGTCCAGCCGGACCTGAGGCTGAACAAAGTAATAGAAGAACCAAGAAACCCAGACTCAGTCACCCAACTGATCAAATTGAGGGTGATCCAACCTTAGAAGTCAGAACTAGGTCTTCCTATAGAAATCTTAGTCAGATCGCATTGATTTCAAAGATTGAACCTAAGACTATAGAGGAAGCCTTACCTGATCTTGATTGGATCATAGCAATGGAAGAGGAGTTAGCCCAATTTGAAAGGAACCAAGTCTGGGAACTAGTACCTAAACCTGAGGGCAAATTCATTATTGACACTAAGTGGGTATTTAGGAATAAGCTAAATGACCAAGGGGAAATAGTTAGAAATAAAGCCCGCTTAGTAGCTAAAGGGTTCAGTCAAGTCGAAGGGTTAGACTATGATGAAACCTATGCCCCAGTAGCCAGACTTGAGTCTATTAGAATGTTGCTAGCCTTTGCAGCCCATAAAGGATTTAAACTCTACCAAATGGATGTAAAGTCAACCTTTCTGAATGGGTTTATTAGAGAAGAAGTCTATGTAGGACAACCCCCCAGTTTTGAGGACTTAGAAAGACCTGACCACGTTTACAAACTCAGTAAGACACTGTATGGACTAAAACAAGCACCTAGGGCATGGTATGAACGCCTATCAACCTACCTCATTTCTAAGGAATTTAATCAAGGACAAATTGACTCAACTCTTTTTGTTAAGACCTTAAAAAAAGACATCTTTATTGTCCAAATCTATGTTAACGATATAATTTTTGGATCCACCAATTCAAATTTCTTAAAAGAATTTGTAAAAATAATAGAAAATGAATTCGAAATGAGCTTAGTTGGTGAGCTCAACTTCATTTTAGGATTACAAATTAGGCAAACTAGGGATGGAAATTATGTCCATCAATCCAAATATGCTAAGGAGTTAATAAAGAAATTTAAAATGGATAACTCCAAAAGCATAAGTACCCCTATGGCCACAAATGTAAAATAGATAGTGACCCTGATGGTAAACCTGTAGACCTTAAACTATATCGAAGTATGATTGGTAGTCTACTTTACCTTACAGCTAGCAGACCTGATATCCTTTTCGCTGTAGGAATGTGTGCTAGATACCAAACCTGTGCTAAGGAAACGCACTTAGCAGCCCTAAAAAGAATACTTAGATACATCAAGGGCACCCTCAATGTAGGGATTTGGTATCCTAGGACCTCAACTTTTGACCTGTCAGGATACTCGGATTCTGACTATGTTGGATGTAAACTAGATGAAAGAGTACAAGTGGAAGCTGCCAACTTTTAGGAAATAGTCTAGTCAGTTGGTGCAGTAGAAAGCAACACTGCGTAGCTCTATCCACAACCGAAGCTGAGTATATTACTTTAGGAGAGTGTGTAGCACAACTCTTATGGATGATGCACACTCTTAAGGACTTCCAGCTTGATTACACCCAAACCCAAGTCTACATTGATAATATAAGTTCAATTAATCTAACTAAGAACCCAATACAACACTCTAGAACTAAACACATAAAAGTTAAACACCATTTCGTAAGATATCATGTAGCCAGGGGTGAGATAGTCCTTAAGCATGTAGACTCAAAATCTAACTTAGCTGATATTTTCACCAAACCCTTACCTGAATCTGAGTTCAGCTCACTAAGAAGGCAGTTAGGGTTATGCTTGGTAGAATAGGACTGCTCAATTTATGTTGTTTTTAATCTGTTTTATTTCTTATCTTATTTTTTTAAATGATTTTTCGACGTAGTTTTTTTTTCAAAACTTACCCCCTTCAAAACTAGAGCTTTTTCGCAAATGGACTTAGCTTAGGCCCTAACCCTAGAATTGCATGTACCTATAGATCTAGAAGCTAGCATCTCACAAGCACCTTAGGGTACTTTTGATTGATAACCTAGACTGGGTTGAGATGCATAGGTCTATGCCTTGATTCAAGATACGTTAAGTCAGTGCATCTGCAGTAATTGGGGCACTAAATACCAACTGAACAACAATCAGGTTAAGTGTCAAGCTTAGAAAATCTAACTTGATCAGATCACTTAACTTGACTAACCCTAACAAAAGCTACTGTTTATAACAATTAGTAAATAGCTAATTGGGCTAGACAGGACCCGAAAGAGAAAATTTAAATTGATTTGGTCCAGTTTAAACTTAGAATTGGTTCAGTACAGCACCTTACTTTTATTACTCAGTTTTTTTTGCTATATTTTTTTTGCTATATTGCAAAGGGGGAGAGATTGGAAAGGAGAAGGTTTTAAAATTAAAATTTTTTAAATTTTTTTTCAAAACCTTTATCTCCTTTTTCAAAAAGTAAAGTAATTCAAAATCACTTGGAAAAATTTTCTAAGTGTTATAAATTCAAAATTTTGCTTGAAAATTTTCTAAGTGTTAAAACTTCAAAATCAGTTTAGAAAATTTTCTATTTTGAAAATTATTTTAAGTACTTAACTCAAAATTGCTTTCGAAATTATTTTAAGTACTTAACTCAAAATTGTTTCGGAATTATTTTAAGTACTTAACTCAAAAGTGTTTTCGAAATTATTTTAAGTACTTAACTCAAAAGTGTTTTCGAAATTATTTTAAGTACTTAATGTTAGTGAGAGCCCTAGAGCCAATCATATGATGATTACTTTTTGGACTCATTGTATCATATTCTTGTATATATATTTCTTATATATAAAGACATTTCTTATGGTTATTGTACTTATGTGTATTGGTGCCAAATAACTTAGTATAATAACGTCCTTGAGTAGAAGGTTCTTATCTATATCAATCGATTAGTTGAATCGATAGTGAGATGATATAAAGAACACTACTCTTAATTATTCCTAGTCAAGTATTAACATTCAAGGACAATGTTAATGCATAGAGACTAGCATGTAGGTCAACATGATGACTTGATCTCACAAGTCATGGATATGAGATATCAAGTTGACACATGGGTATACATTAGAGAATGTATACTGAATGACCCGCCATGAGAAAGTATCATGGATCGTTATATGAGTGTCATATACTTTCTCATGTGACTATTAGTATGACTATAGTTCTAGACCTGAAGTTACCATAGTTCCCTACATAAGGAGTTACGTACTTTGGCTTCGTCAAACGTCACCCGTAACTGGGTAGACTATAAAGGCGATTACTGGGTTTGTAACAAATTATGCGGAGGGATGTGAGTAACGTAGATGGGATCTATCCCTCCTATATGACGGGAGTGATATCTTCGTTCTTGATAGAGTAAGACCACTAAGTGCATGACCATGCTCAAATAAGACAATATTAGATATTGAGCTTATTTGATTATAGTGAGTCTACTTGGAGATCAAGACATATAGATTGATTTGAGGATGACACGGTCTATGCCTCATGAAAGATCAATCTAGATATCGAGGATAGAAGGACGTTGTCACATATTGTGATGGTCACAATTATTAGTCACAATGGTGATGTTGGATCTCGACATTCTTGTAACTTGGGGAGCAATGATGTGTTGCTAGATACCTCTCATTGCTTATGTCCTTAAATAGGTTTAAGGGCATTGCCAACGTTACAAGAACCTATAGGGTCACACACATAGAGCAATAGATGGAGAATAAGTCCATATGATGGACCGAGAGTAATGAAGTCAAAGTTTGACTTTGGCTAAATATGGAAAGTCCATAAAAGGCAAGTTTGACTTGACTCAAATTAGACAACTTGAGTTGGACTCGAGTTTGATCCAAGTGTTGGATGAATCTAATCATGAGAGAGTTGTAACAACCCGGAAAATTCTCTTAATATTTTCTGAAAATATTGAGCATGTCTAGATAATTTTCCGAAGGACCTAGAGGCATTAATACGAACATTGGCCTAGGAAATCTATGTTTTCTCATTTAAATTGAGGAAACCAAGTGCTAATGGGCCTTATAGGGGCTTCCTAGTACTATGATTATAGGTGGATTTTTAGGAAGAATTAGTATAAATATAAATATGAATTTATTTGGGCACAATAACATGATTATGGGAAAGTATTAGCCTAACGTTCCCATCTAAATTGAGGAATTTGGTACTAATGGGCTTTAAATGGGCCCAAAAATGGGTATTAATTAGGTAAAATTAATATAAATATGAAAGAATTTTGTTTAGGAATATTAGTGCAATTATGGGTAATTTTAGGGGGGATTTTCGGAATTTAAGAAAATAAAGTAATAAAATAAATGAAATGAAAATAAAAATAAAAATAAATGTGCATGGGCCAAGGATTGAACCTTGGACCTCTTAGACAACCAAGAATGCTTTAACCAACTCACCTAGCAAGGAATTCTTATGAGTAATAGAAGTGGAGGATAGTTAAGAGGTAAAAGGAGGTGAAGAGTTATGGAGAGGCTCTTCATTTGCCTCCTTGATGGGTTATAATGAGAGGAGTTTTGGGAGTTACTTCTTCTCTCAATCAATTGCATTTCCTCTCCACTTCATCCCTCATTCTTGCCGAGCACCAAAGGGAGGAATTCCTTGGGGAAAACTTCACAAGAGGTCTCATCTCTCAAGATCTAAAGTTCCTACAAGGTGACAAGGACTAGTTGTGGTCAAGAGATACCAAGTCCTCTTCCTTCTCCTCTTTCAAGGTTCGAAAAATCAAGAAATCTAAGGTAAGACTCCCTCACCTGTGGTATAATAGTTATCTATGATTTCCATGATTTGTAGCAGGATATATGGGTTAGTTCTTGGATGTAATGTTGAAAGGAAAGAAAAAACCAAGGTCCTTAAGTTTATGGATTTCGGCCAGCATGATTTAAAAGTCTATAAATATGTTAAAAATCATGATAATATTATTTGATGTTCCCTTATGATGTGTAGAGGTTAAGTAAATATTTTGGGAATTTTTGGAGTACCCTAGGACACTCTAGGGATTCGGCCAACATGAAAGGGACAAAACCCAGGTCTCTATGTTTATGGGTTTCGGCCACCATGATTTAAATGTCTATAAATATGTTAAAAATCATGATAATGTTATTTGATGTTCCCTTATGATGTTTAGAGGTTAAGTAAATTTTTTGGGAATTTTTGGAGTACTCTAGGACACCCTAGAGTTTCGGCCAACATGAAAGAAGCAAAACCCAGAACCTTAAGTTCAAGGGTTTCGGCCACTATGTTTTAAATGTCTAGAAATATGTTAAAAATCATGATAATGTTATTTAATGTTCCCTTATGATGTTTAGAAGTTAAGTATAATTTTTGGGAATTTTTGGAGTACTCTAGGACACCCTAGAGTTTCGGCCAACATGAAAGAAGCAAAACCCAGAACCTTAAGTTCAAGGGTTTCGGCCACTATGTTTTAAATGTCTAGAAATATGTTAAAAATCATGATAATATTATTTAATGTTCCCTTATGATGTTTAGAAGTTAAGTATAATTTTTGGGAATTTTTGGAGTACCCTAGGACACCCTAGGGTTTCGGCCAACATGAAAGAAGCAAAACCCAGAACCTTAAGTTCAAGAGTTTCGGCCATCATGTTTCAGAGGTCTATAATTATGCTAAAAATCAGGATAATGTCATTTAATGTTCCCTCATGATGTGTAGAGGTTAAGTATAAATTTTGGGAATTTTTGGGGTACCCTAGAGGCCCCATATGGTTCGGCCAACCCCAAGGACCCAAGGATTGGGGTTGAGTCTTTAACTTCAACATATGTTTAGGTGTTGCCATGATATAAGGATGATGGATGGTGATTTATATTCATGAATGATATGCCATGTTTACGAATGATACGTCATGTTTATGAATGATATGCCATGTTTATGAATGATATGCCATGGTTATGCATGATATGCCATGTTTATGAATGATATGCTATGTTATGAATGATATGCCATGCTTATGAATGATATGCCATGTTTATGAATGATATGCCATGTTATGAATGATATGCCATGTTTACGAATGTTATGTCATGTTTATGAATGATATGCCACGGTTATGAATGATATGCCATGTTATGAATGATATGCCATGTATACGAATGTATGCCATGCTCTATGAATGATATGTACAAACACCATGTCTAAGAATGAAGATGATGAATGACAAGTACGATGAATGAAAGATGATGCTTATGCCTTTAAGACATAAATATGCTAAACGGCACGGTCGATGGTCGACGGTATGACGGTCGAGAGGACCGGTAAATGGGCCGGTAGACGGGCCGAGCCGTAACAAGTTATGCTATGATAAGTATGCCATGAATGTCTTATGAATGATGCAACATGAAAAGTATTTTACTTTATGTATGGGCTTGTACCGGACCGAAGTATGGGTCCAAGGGATGGGCACCTTAAGAACGCCCCGGTTATGGACTACCGCAGCTGTCCACGGTTCTGGCACTACCGAAGCTGTGCAACAGGGATGGGCTCCTTAAGAAGCGCCTCGGTTCGGGGACTACCGATTATGCTGTCCTTACCCTAGTAGGTCGGGGCTAGCTACCTCGGATTTACTAGGGATGCGCGCTATGATGTATGTATGTGGTACAAGCCGGGGACCCCAAATGTTATGATGATGATGTTTAAGCATTTAAAAGTATGTTTTAAAAGTTAAGCATCCTTATGTATATGCATTCCACTCATGCATCCATTCATGTTATGCATTATGCTATGTTGATAAGATGATATGCTTACGTTTCATGTTAAGAAGTATGCATGAGAATGAATGATCTATGCCATGATGATGTTAGGAAGATGTTCATATGCTATGATAGGTATGATGCCATGCTACTAGGTTTATGATTTATGCCATGAAAGATGCCATGCTACTATGTTTATGATTTATGCCATGAAAGATGCCATGCTACTATGTTTATGATTTATGCCATGAAAGATGCCATGCTTAGAATGTCTACTATGTTTATGTTCATGCCATGCTATGTATACGATAAGTGATGTAAGATGTTATGTTCAAAGTACAGCACCAAGTATGTTAATGTTTTATGTGCTCATTATGAGATGATGAATGATGAATGGTTTTGTGAGTAGGAAAGAGTCTTACTAAGCCTGTGTGCTTATAGTCGTATTTCCTTATACCGCAGATCATTCAAGGGGATAACGAGGAAGCAGCAGGAGGGCCTGAAATATGTGTGTGATGGTGACTTGGCCCATGAAATCGAATGTGTTAACCGTTTATGCTAAGAACTTTATTTTTGCTACCTATATGCTCGAATAGTGACTTATGGAACTTTATGATAAGATGTCAAGTATGATATGATATGAACCTGATGGTACGATGTTAAGCATGTTATGATATGATGTTAAGCATGACGTTCATATGTTAAGTTCCATGTCATTTATATTAGGGATGGTAGTAGGGCATGTATATGTAAGGTTTAAGTTATTCCGCTGCAGTATGATGTTACATGCCTTAAGTATGTCAGCGTAACGCCGCTTTAGGAAAAAAAAGCGGGCGTTACAAGAGTAATGAAGTCAAAGTTTGACTTTGGCTAAATATGGAAAGTCCATAAGAGGCAAGTTTGACTTGACTCAAGCCACATCACCTTGACTTGACCAAGTGATGACTTGGCATCATCATCAAGGCTAAGTAACCTCCCCATTTGAATTTTGAATTCAAATAGGGGGTTACCAAAGGTGGTGGCCGGCCACTTAATGGCCAATAATGGCCATTAAATGGCCGGCCACTAAAACACACAAAAGGAGTTTTTTGTGGGTGGATGATTCATTCTTCTCCTTACTTGGTTTTGTTTTGTTTTGCTCTCCCTCTCCTCTCATCTTGCCGAGACCCCAAGTAGTGCTAGCACACTTTTGGGCTCTCCTCTCCACTCTCTTGCTTGTGTGGATACTTCTAGAGGGTTGCTACTTTGCATCCTTGAGATCCGACACCAACCGAGGAGCGAGCGGGAATTACGAGGCACGCATCGAAGGTAGTTTTTCTCTTCTCTAATAGATCTAGGTTGTAGATCGGTTTTGAAGCATGTAAACGAGCACTCGTAAATTTTTGAAATGGTTTTTTTCGCTCGGATCCTTTCTATTGGGGCTTTCGGGGTTTCCGCGACGCGAAAAAGCGGTTTTCGCGGCCCGAAAAACCCTACACTTAACTCAAAAGTGTTTTCAAAATTATTTTAAGTACTTAACTCAAAAGTGTTTTCGAAATTATTCTAAGTACTTACTCTAAATTTTTTTTTTGGGTGAAAATTTTCTAAGTGCTAAAGCTAAATGTGTTGAAAATTTTCTAAGTGCCCAACTCAAAACATTTTGGGAAATTTTTCTAAATTAAAAATCCATGTTTTTTTGTAAATTTTCTAAGTATTGAAAACCTGAAAAACTTTTTCAATTTTAGAATCAAAGACTTAGAAACTTTTTCAAAAACCTCACGAATTTTTGAAAAACTCAGGATGAGATTTCTTCCAGGGGAGGAAATTAAATCTGGTACTTTACATATTTTTTATTTGTTTAACTTAACTTTTTGAACCGGGTTGCCATAAATCAAAATGGGGGAGATTGTTGGTGTAGGCAACACCTAAGTCAAACCTGGGTTTTGATAATGGCAAAGGGTTTAGAAGTTAAGATGGTATTGTTGTCTAACTTATTCACTGAGTGTGCAGGAAGAAGTCCTAGGTGCACTAGGTAAGAAGTCCTGGCAAAGGGCTGGGCAAAGAAATCCTGGTCAAGGATTGAGCAAGAAGACCTGACCGGAAGTCGGGCAAAGAAGTCCTGGTCGAGGACTCGGCACGGAGTCCTGGCAAGGGGCTAGGAACCGAAGACCTGACCGGAAGTTGGGCACGAAGACTTGGTCAGGTGGATTGGGCAAAAGTCCAACCGGAGGAGCCGGTTGGCAAAAGGTAAACTCTCCTGAGAGGAGTAGGTGAGGACACGTTCCCCGTCGAGGGAACAGTAGTCGTCGGTTAGACCTAGGGTTCCATTTGAGAGACCCGAAGTTAGAACCAAGACAGCTATGGCTGTATCTAATGACTAATACATTTGTTTGTTGTGTTTTGGAACTAACCTTGGTTGCAGGGATCGAAGGAGTGTGTTTCTGCAGCTCAGAACGCCCCAAAGGAAAGGGGCAGGCAACTGGGCTAGGCGCCTGGGAGGTCCCGGGCGCCCAAGGTCAAGGCCAAAACAACAAGGAAGCAAGAACGCTTCGAAACCACACTGGGCTAGGTGCCCGGGAGGTCCCGGGTGCCCAAGGTCAAAGCTAAAACGGCCATCGAAGCAAATCAGCCACAAAGCCATTGGACCAGGTCAACCTAGGCGCCCGAGAGGTCTCGGGCGCCCCAGTCAGACCAGGGGCCGAATCAAAGGGGATAAGCACTGACTGATCTGCGGATGAAGGTTCTCGCAGCTGAAAGCACGTGTCAGGTGCCCCCAGCGAATCAGGCGCCCCCAGGAGCACTATAAAAGGGTGTTCGACCCCAAGGCTTCAACACAACTGCTTTCTAACGCTCCAAAGCTTTTCGTTCAAGCGCTATGCCTCGGTAAACTCCGACTTCGAGATCCCAGCACCGACGACGACTCTCTGCTCTGAAATACGATCCACATCGGGCGTCGGTAACGAAAAGTGTAGTAATTTCAGTTTCTTGATAGAATATTGTACTTATCTTGTAAATCTCTTTGCGCGATTATAGTATTGCCCAAAGTAAACAGTCAAGGACCATGGGCCTTAGAGTAGGAGCCGATCGCGACTCCGAACCAAGTAAAAATCTACTTGTGTTCCTGTGTGATTGATTTATTTCCGCTGCGCATTTTCTCTTTCCTTAATCCGAAAAAGTTTTAATGATATTCACCCCCCTCTATCGTTTTCTTTGATCCAACAATTTGTTCCTCTCCTAAACCCCTTAGACACTAGAAATGAAGAAAGCCTTTCATACCAAGCCCAGGGAGCTTGTTTCAATCCATATAAGGCTTTTCTCAATTTGTAAACGTGTCTTGGATAGTTAGGGTCCTCAACCCCGGGGGGTTGTTCTCATAGACCTCTTCCTTAATGATCCCATTAAGGAATGCCGACTTCACATTCATTTGGTGAAGTGTGAAACCCATGTGAGCGACATAGGCTAGTAGAATTCTAATGGACTCTAATCTAGCTACGGGGGCATAAGTCTCATCATAATCCAATCCCTCAACTTGGTTAAACCCCCTAGCTACCAATCTAGCCTTGTTCCTAGTTATTTTGCCTTGGTCATCTAGTTTGTTCCTAAAGACTCATCTTGTGGTTACAATGGTACAATCATTGGGTCTATGAACCAAATCTCAAACCTCACTTCTCTCAAATTGATTTAGCTCTTCTTGCATGGCTAAGACCCAATCTACATCTCCCAATGCTTCATCAATAGACTTAGGTTCTAATTGAGATATTAAGGCTATTTGACTAGTTTGGTCTTTAAAATAGGACCTAGTCCTTACTCCTTGAGTGACATCACCCACTATTTGGTCAATTGGATGATCTTGGTGATGTCTCAAGGGCCTAGAGATCGTGGGTTCATTGACTACTTCTTCCTCGTCCTCTAGGGTACTTCTTACTCCCCCTTGATCATTGCCCTCCAAATGTAGGTCTTGGATTCTTTGGGCAAGAGGTTGAGCTTCTTTCATATCCTTATCAATTGAGGCTTTTCTAGGGTAGGTATTTGTTGATTTATCAAAGTCAACATTTGAGGACTCCTCAATCACCTTTGTCCTTTTTTTTGTAAACTCTATAACCCCTACTAGTGGATGAATAACCAACTAGGATTCCTTCATCGGCTTTTGACTCAAACTTCCTTAGGTCATCTTTGATATTTAGAATATAGACCTTACATCCAAAGACCCTAAAGTAGTGGACTTGTGGAACTCTCCCATTCCACAACTCAAAGGGTGTTTTTCCTAGGAACCTATGTACCAAGACCCGGTTTTGAATGTAACAAGCGGTGTTAACCGCTTCGGCCCAAAAGTAACTAGGAAGAGAATATGCATTAAACATAGTCCTAGCAGCTTCTTGTAGGGCTCTGTTTCTCCTCTCAACTACCCCATTTTGTTGAGGAGACATTGGGCATGAAAATTCATGCTTATATCCATTTTCTACACAAAATTGTGAGAAACTTGAATTTTGGAACTCCCCACCGTGGTCACTCCTAATTCGATTAATTTTGAGATATTTTTCATTTTCTACCCTTTTACGAACCCTATAAAAATTTCTAAGGTATCGTCCTTATGTTTCATAAAGAAAACCTATGTAAACCTAGAAAAGTCATCTACTATAACTAAACAATATTTACTCCCTACTAGTGAGGGAGTGCTATGACAATCAAACAAATCACTGTGTAAGAGTTTTAATGGTAAAGTAGTAGTGGTTAGGGTTTTACCTTTGTGTGATGATTTTGATTGCTTACCCTCTTGGCATGCATCACACAATTTTGTCTTCTCATACTTGATCATAGGTAGCTCCTTCACCAACTCTTCCTTGGCCACTCTTGCAATGCTTCTCATGTTGACATGTCCAAGCCTCCGGTGCTATAACCACCCTTTTTCTTCTTTAGACATGAAACACTTAGCCAAATTGTTAGTAGCATAAGCAAGATCAAGATAATACAAGTTAGCCTCTCTATACCCTTCTAGTATAACATTATCGGATTCACTTTGTCTTATTAGGCACTTCCTAGCATGAAATTCAACCTTATAGCCCGCATCACATAACTGACTTACACTAAGTAAATTAAACTTCATGTCTTTAATTAAAAGTACCTTATGTATGGAAATTGTAGGAGATACCTCAATGGTGCCCCTACCAATAATTTTCAATTTTTCACTATTTCCAAAGGAGATCGCCCCTTCTCTTAAGTAGCTAATAGTAGTGAACTTGCTCACATCTCCGGTCATATGTCTTGAGCATCCACTATCTACTATCCACATGGTTGAGGCCTCCTTCACCTTCACCTATACAACATGGAAAACATACTCTTTTGGTACCCAAATTTTTGATCCACTAGCATCATTTAAAAATCTCTTAGGTACCCACGCCCTCTTGATGTTTCCCTTAGTCCCTTGTCTCCTAGATGCACCAATCCTACCCATGAGTGAGACAAAGGCCACTTCCTTGGTCTTTGGCCTATATCCTAATCCGGCCTTGTTATAAACGACCCTTTGACTATTAATTATCATATCTAAGTTGCTAGGCCCCACTTGAAATTTTCTAAGTACCTTTGTGAGGTCCTCTACCTTTTTCCTTAGTTCCCTATTTTCAATTTCAAAACATGAATCATGTGATGTAAGAGAACAAGCATGTAAGTCTTCCTTAAGTTTTGTAGACTCTACTCTAAGCATGACAATTTCATCTTTTAGTTCCTTAATCTTACTTCTAGCTTTAGCTAAATCTATGTTGGTGCTAGAAATAATTTTAACTAAAGTAGAGGAGGGTAAGTGGTATATCTCACTTACCGAAGCTTCTGACTCGGATGATGATGAGGATGAGTCACTTTCATCACTGCTTGAGTTTCTTTCATCATCTGATGACTCTGATGAGTCCACTTCCATGAGAGCAAAATGAGACACTTGCTCCTCTTCTTCCTCCGAGGATGAAGGATCATCCCAAGTCGCCTTGAGGTTGGTGGCACCCTTCTCCTTTCCCTTCAACCTCTTCTTTGTCACCTTTCTTCTTCTCCTCCTTGTTTTCATCTCTTCTCTTTAGTTGAGGGCACTCGTTCTTCATGTGTCCCTCTTGGTGGCAGTTGTAGCAAATGATGTCCTTGGCCTTACCCTTGCCTTTGGACCCTTTCCTAGCATAAGATTTGTTAGAAAAACTTCTGAAAGCCCTACGCATTTTTCTTACCATGAAAGCCTCTTGGTCGCTATCCATAGAGGCGCTGGACTCCTTTGAGTCGGATGAGGAAGAGTAGACCACCTTCTTCTTCTCCTCTTCCTCTTCTTCTTCTCCATTTTTGCAATAAAAGTTATACCTTTCTCTTTGGCCGAGACATTAGCTTGCTCGTGCAGTTCAAATTCACAGAACAGATCATCTAATTTAACTAATGATAAATCCCTTGATACTTTGTAAGCATCAACCATAGATGCCCACAAGGTAGTTCTCGGGAAGACTTGTAGGACGTACCTGATGAGATCTCGATTTTCAATCTTTTCTCCAATCATATGGAGTTCGTTGATGATCTCCTTCACCCTTCCATGCAGCTGGCTGACAGTTTCATTGCTCTTCATGGACAGGGATTGGAGTTGGGCCATGAGCAAGTCCTTCTTTGCTCTTCTGGACTCGTTGGACCCTTCGTTCAGTTCCACCAGTTTGTCCCACAACTCTTTGGCGCTCTTGAATGGCCCCACCTTGTTGAGTTGCTCCTTTGAGAGCCCGCACTGAAGTGTGGTGGTGGCCTTGGCATTTGACTGCGCCCTCTTCATGATCTCCTTCGACCACGATCTCATGGGTGTCGGTTCTCCTCTTCCATCGACAGGTGCATCGAATCCATCTACAATACTGATCCAGTTTTCAATGTCATTCATAAGATAATACTGCATTCTACCTTTCCAGTATGCGAAGTCGTTCCTGTCGAAGAAGGGTGGCCGTGCAGTGCTGTATCCCTCTTGAAACACCATTTCACTTTGCTCCGGTCGACGGTGAATTCTTCCGAAACGAACCGGCTCTGATACCAATTGATAGATAGAAGACATTGCTAGAGGGGGGGGGGGTGAATAGCACTTTATCGTTGTTTTCTCTATACAGAGGTTAGCGCAATACAAAAATATATAATAAAAAGCAATAAGAACAATGCTAACACAAGGATTTACTTGGTATCCACCTGAATGGGTGACTAATCCAAGGATCCACGTGAGTACTCCACCTCCACTAAGAAAAATCTCCTTCAGGTGGAGAAACCTTTACAACGGCGTTGTCTTCCTCTTTACATAATGTAATGATTGGAGAGAGAGGAAGATGAGAAGACTCGAAGCATGAACATCACCTGGTTACAGTACGAAACCGTACCGTTCACGTGCGAAAAAGTTCTCCTTTTATAAGAGAACAGGACAGACTCGCAGTCTGTCCAGCCCCGCACCAGTCGACTGCCTCTGGGGCAGTCGACTGGCCTAGCATTAATTGCTAGCCAACGGCTAGTTTTCGGGGTACACCAGTCGACTGCCCCTTGGCCAGTCGACTGGTAGAAGGCTGAAAACTTTCTGTGAGTTTTGGCAGTCGACTGCCCTCTGGCCAGTCGATTGCCCACTCACTTACAGTCAGTCTTCACATTCTCCTTCACGTGTGCCTTCAGGTTCACTCCCTTGGCTCGCCCCTTGAAGTCATCTTCCTCTGGCTCTCGTCCCTCGGATGCGCACACAAGCCTTCCTTGGCTTGCCTCCATGCCGCCCTTCACGTGTGCCCTTGAAGTCCACTTCCCGGCTTGCCCTTGGAGTCCTCCTCCCTCGGCTCTCGTCCCTCAGATATGTTCACCATGTGTGATTCTCCAAGTCCTGCAAACTCAATCACACATATCAAATACAACATAACACTCTAACCTTAAACATATTCACACACACACACACACACACATCAAAACCATGATCTTCCAATCATTTTAGGGCCGATTGCCTCAACAAAAACTATGTAACATGTAGGGACATGATCAAAAATCCCCCTAATACCTCATTAAACTGCTAATGCTGCCGAATAGATCCAGATTATATAATAAATGAAAATCATAATCGTATATGCATGTCAATCAAATGCAATAATCATAGCTCAAACAAGTACAACAAACACAAGCAAATGCACAATGTACAATGCATAATATGTGCATGATGTCATGACTTGTATTGTACACACACCAACCACCGCTACATTGGGTATGTTGAGTAGATAAGATACAATTGCGTAGCACCTGTGGCTATGCAAATACACCACAACATCTGTGGCCTTGAATAAACAACCCCGAAGCACCTGTGGAGACTCCAAACACCTAGAGAATATCAACTGCTTGCACATAACTCCAACTGAGATGACACAACAAGAAAATATGCCCGACGACCCGTCTCAACCACAAGGAAGACAGTGGTTATCGCCCTACAAACAATGTTATGATGCATATCGCTAATATGCACAACCTCAATCAAACCAAAATCAAGTTGTGACCAAAATCAGCACTACATACCCGTGTCTAGTCAACGAATTGCTCTGATGGTCAACCTCGACCATGATTGTGAAACAAACGAATTATCTACCATACCTACACTAAGGTAGTCATTACCTAATCCTCTAGTATAGGAACTGATCTACAAACTTACTAAATTTGAGAATTATCCCATACCTCTCCGAATGATTGAGCCATAGATACAAGCTGTGACCTACACGTGAGTACCCTACCGTTAATGAATATTTCGGAAGAATTGATCCATCGACCTGCGGCGCCTTCTCTCTGGTGAGAGTGTAAACCCGGTCCATCTCCGGAGCTGATGGTGGCATCGTCTGAATAGGCTGGGTTGAATCATCTGACTGCATAGGCTGAAACGTTGGAAGTCTGACCGGCTGCTGCGGCTGATAACCTGTACCTTCGCCCATTAGCTGAGGCTGATAGACTTAAGGCTGGTAGATTGGGTATGGTTGAACTACACATAAATAAAAATAAAATAAATCCTAACCATTATATTTACTTAATTAATTGCAAATAACAACGAGCTACTTCCTAACCTAATCATAATATTTAGATTAATTCCCAACCTCAAATATGGTTAACCAAACTCAATTCTTCCGAGAATCAAGTTCATATCAACACATGATCACCACAACAGACTTGGTGAAACATTCCCAAAATAACAAGCTACTTCCTTATCACCGATCTACCAAAAAAGAAACTAATGTCACGGATTCCAATTCAATCAGATCAGTATAGATCTTCCCCCATATCAGATAATCATTTCAAAATAGAATCATCCTCAATCAACTTGCGGCAAGAAGCATCACCAAACACAATCCGATCCCTACAACCGAAACGATCTACATCCGAATCTGAAACATACAGTTCCACAACACTTTATCAGTTCTGCCTATGAACCACTAATCAAAGGTAACTTTAACTAATACACCGTAACATCATGAATCCACCAATAATCCACCAATAAACTTACGTATCATAAAGGTAAGGTTCCTGATATCCACTGTCTCCCTACCATCCTCAACCAAAATCTAATGAGATGACTCTCTGAAAGAGAAATTCATTTATCCATCAACACCCAATGCCCACAAATCCAAATAAATCCACCAAATAAATCCACTAATAAACCGTTAGAAGACAATATATCACCCAAGTCTCTTTTCCACCATATCCACTGATTCTAATTTATCCTTAAACCTCAATCAGAATTGTTCACTTTTTGATCAGCAATAAAGTCATCCACAACAGACCATCAAAAATTCAACGCCTTCCAATATTCATTTTCATAATATCCTCTAGTTTCAAATTTATTTCTAACATCACTCACACTCGCCATTTTCTTGGAATAACTAAAATCATCAACTATATACCAACATAATATATCTCTATCATACCAACAAAAGGAATAATACCTTATGCACAAGTCATCCTATTAAAATATTTAACAAGCATTTCTAAAATATAGAACTACCAATAAATTTACCAACTTACTTGCTTGTCGCCTGAAGAATCCATCGCCGCCAAGTCTCAATATACCTAAGTCGAGAAAATGACTCTGATAAATCCAAATACATACCCAAACTCGAGTATCTGATACCTAACGGTTTGATATCAAAAATACTCCAAAAAATTCTAAAAATCCCAAAACATGAAAAATTCCTAAAATTCCAAGACTCGCGTAAAATTGAATACCAAATAAATCAATATCAAGTAAACTCCATACAAATCCATAAATACCCAAATAACCTCGAAAACATAGTAAAATCAAAAATATAAAACCTACAGATATCGCAAATCTCGTAACACCAACGCTCTGATACCACTAAATTATCACGACCCCAAAGGCCCATGATCGCTCGAAAATCGGATAACATCTCCCCTGTACGGCGAACAATCTGAAACTTATACATACATCACTCTCAACATACAATTTTATATAAATAGTGCGACCACACACGGTTGACATTCACACTATCACAAATAAAAGAAAATACCACAACCACGCAGTTAAATAATTTGCATGATTAACATAATAAATAACCTCCGTAAAATAGAATGCAACGATTCAAAAATCCAGTGGAAGCAATTAAATACACGTCTATAGAGAAACAAATGTTGGTGCAAGAATCATCAGTGATGCCCTCCTCTAAGTGTTTCAATGTTTAACAATATGCTTAAGTTAGTGATACATTGAACAAGGAAGGGTTAGTCAAGAAAGGAGTGAAGAAAAGTCCTATTTAACCTAGGCAATAAGTTCTGGTTCGAAGAATTGGGCACTAAGTCCTGATCATGGATTGGGCACTAAGTCCTGGCCGCGGGCTGGGCACCTAAGACCTGACCGAGGGTTGGGCATGAAGTCCTGGTTCGTGGAATTGAGCAATAAGTCCTGGCCGAGGGCTGGGCATTGAAGTCCTGATGAGTGAAGTTGGGCAATAAGTCCTGGTCATGGACTGGACACGAAGTCCTGGTGAGTGAAGCTGGGCAAAAGTCCTGATGAGTGAAGTTAGACATGAAGTCCTGGTCGTGAGATTGGGCATAAGTCCTGGTGAGTGAAGCTGGGCAAAAGTCCAATAGGATGGGCCTGGTGGCAACCGTCTCCTGAGAGGAGTAGGTGAAAGGCACGTTCCTCGGGATGGGAACATAGGCGTCGGTTCGACCTAGGGTTTCACGAGAAATCCGAAGTCAGAACCAAGTCGTTAAGATTAAGAATATATATCTGCATATTTGTCTTGTCTTTGATTGTATTGCAGGTACCTAAAGTTGGAAGCAAGACAAGGAAAAGTTGCCTGGAAGACCTCTAGGGTGCCTGTATTGAAACAGGCGCTCGAGAGCTATAGGGCGCCCTGGACTGGGCAGCCACCTCCCAGGCGCCTGTTAACACAGGTGCCTGAGAGCTCCCAGGCGCCCTGTATGGGTCAGGCGCCTGGGAAGGGGGAGCTTGTCCCTGCTGCGAGTTCGGCGCGAAGATGATGTTTGACCAAGCCTTGTGAGGCGCCCCCTTCAACACAGGCGCCCAGTAAAAACACTATAAAAGGGGTTTCGACCCCTCAACTCACCACAACAATTCTGAGATCATTCTGAGCATTCCAAGTGATGATAAAGCGATAACGACGAAGCTTTGCGACCACGAAAGCTCCGGGATGAAGTCCGCGACACTTCGGAGTTCCAGATCGGCCGAGTCTTCAACCTGTTGTTTGGTTTGATTTACATTCTGTATTTATTTTCCGTAATATTTTTGATTGGAAATCCTGCACTGTAAGATAGGTTTCTCCGCATCCAAAAAGTCCGGAAAGGAGACCATTAGTGGACGGGCGTTTCCTGTGCTTAGGCCTTGGACGTACTGACCCTGGGGGGTTGGGAACCAAGTAAAAAATCCCGTGTGCACTTTGTTATTTGTTCGTTCTTTCTATTTTCCGCTGCTACTAACTCTGTATCTAAAACGAACCTCGAATGTCTATGAAAGACGAGTTTTTCGCAAGAATTTTTACAAGTCGATATCCACCCCTCTATCGACGGCACCGGTCCCCACAACAAACACCCTCTAAAATGAAAATAACCCTAAAACAAACCCAATATGATAAAACACGACGAGAGTACGAAAAAGGAAACAATCTACTCAAGATTGGGGATTGGCAGTTGGATCCTCTCCTAGCGGCATGAGACACAACTATCGACTACTTGAAACAAAAAGGAGAACGAGGGGTGGTGAGTTCCAGGTGAAACTCTACAGGTATAAGAACAGATAAATGCAAGGTATATAAAAAGATAAAACAAGCATACGAAATCAAAGGTATACCGTCTTTGGAATAAAGAACATAAAATGAATGCATCTGTACAAATAAAACATACCTGAATACTATGTAACACGTAGGGACATGATCAAAAATCTCCCTAATACCTCAATAAATTGCTAATGCTGCCGAACAGATCCAGATCATGTAATAAATGCAAATTATAACTGTATATGCATGTCAATCAAATGCAACAATCATAGCTCAAACAAGTGCATCATGTTAGTAGGAGCCCTAGAGCCAATTATGTGATGATTGACTAGGGGCATTTTGTATCATATTCTATTATTAATAAAGGCATGTTTGGTTATTATACTTATTTTGTATTATGTGCCGAATGACTAACTATAATAATGTCCTTGTGTAGTAGGTTCTTATCTACATTATATCGATTGGTTGAATCGATAGTGAGATAATATAGAGAACACTACACTAAATCATTCCTAGTCAAGCATCAATTATTCAGGGATAATATTGATGCATGGAGACTAGCATGTAGGTCAACTGATGACTTGAGCTCACAAGTCATGTATATGTGATATCAAGTTGACACATGGGTATACATTGGAGAATGTGTACTGAATGACCCGCAATGGGAAAGTTTCATAGATTGTCATATGAGTGTCATAGACTTTCTCATGTGACTATTGGTATGAATAGTCCTTAGACCTGAAGTCACTACGGTTCCCTACATAAGGAGTTATGTACTTTGGTATCGACAAACGTCACCCGTAACAGGGTGGACTATAAAGGCGATCACTGGGTATGTAATGAATTATGCGGAGGGATATGAGTGATGTAGATGAGATCTATCCCTCCCATATGACGGGAGTGATATTTGTGGGCCCCTTGATCGAGTAGGACTACTGAAACGCATGACCATGCTCAAATGAGTCAATATGAGATATTGAGCTCATTTGTTTGAGTGAGTCTACTCGGGGATCAAGAAACACAAGATTGATTGAGGATGACACGGTCTATGCCTCATTGGTCAATCTAGATATCAAGGATAGAAGGACAAGGTCATACACTATCATAGTCACGGAGGTTTAGTCGGATCTTGACTTTTCTTGTTACTTGGGTAGCAATGATGCATTGCTAGATGACGCTCATTGCTTATGTGTCAAAAGTGTTTATGCGCATTGCCAACGTCACGAGAACCTATTGGGTGGGTCACACACAAAGGACACAATGCTTCGGGAAAGTTGATCGGCAGATCTGAGCCCGAGTTGGGAACTCGGGAGATCTGAGCCCGAGTTGGGAACTCGGGAGACCTGAGCCCGAGTTGGGAACTCGGGAGGTCAGTTCGTGGGACTCAAGTTGGGAACTCGAGAGAGACGGAGTCGGAGCTCGGCGGGCCGAGTCGGAGCTCGACGGGCCGAGTCGGAGCTCGGCGGACCGAGTCAGAGCTCGGCGGACTGGGTCGGCACTCGGCGGACTGGGTCGGGAGCTCTCCACTTGGGAGACCGAGTCGGAAGCCCGAGAGGCCCGGTCGGAGTTGCATGAAGGAAAGAGAAAAGTCTCTCTTCATTGGATGAAAAGATTCTTTTCTTGCATGGGAAATGATAAAGAGCCACATAAAAAGATGTGCTCTTTATTGGGAAGCCAATGAGACACAAACCTCTTCATATTCATGAGATGATTATAAAAGAGGGCCTTGTGACTTTGGATGAGGTCTTCTTCTTGCCTTATCTTTTCCCCTTCCCTTCCTCTCTTCTTCCTCTCCTCCCTTCTTGGCCGAAACCTTACTGTAAGGTTCTTGGTGTTTTCGAGTTACCTCAAGTTGCTAGCACAACTAAGGTAGTTCTCCCGAAGTTGAGAGATTGTGTCCGTGTGGATACGAATAGAGGCACAGACGTTTGAACGTGCAAGAGATCCGGCGCATCTTGGACGAGCGGGATAACCGAAGGGCACGCTTCAAAGGTATAAACAGTAGATAAATCTATAAGATAGATAGCTTTGTACGAGTTTTCTTTCGCATGGATCGCTCGTGGGTTCTTGTTTCCGCTGCGTTTTTATTGTTTTGTGCCGGGAGAACCCAACACATCAAACACAAACAAATGCACAATAGATAATATGCGCATGATGTCATGACCTGTACTGTACACACACCAACCATCGCTACATTAGATAAGTTGAGTGGACAAGTTACAAACACCCAACACCTGTGGCTATGCAAATACACCACAACATTTGTGGCCCTGAATGAACAACCCCGAAGCACTTGTGGGGACTCTATACACTTGGAGAGTATCAACTATTTGCACACATCTCCAACTGAGAATGGCACAACAGGAAAATATACCCGATGACCCGTTTCAACCATAAGGGAGCCAGTGGTTATCGGTCTGCAAACAATGTTATGATATATGTTACTAATATGCATAACCTCAATTAAACCAAAACCAAGCATACAATACGATACGAAAGACACAATCGACACCAAGGTAAATAAACATACACTAATCTACTGGGTAGGATTATCTAACGCCAGCTAAATCCTAGATAGGTTAAATGATTATTCTATAGTACATGCATGTTGGGATCTCCCGGCGACATAAACACAAAATGCAGCGGAAACAATATCCCTCGAGTGATCCATGCAAAAGAAAACTCGTACGAAGTTCATCTCTCTAATAGATCTATCTACAGTGTATACCTTTGGAGCCGTTTATCCCGCTCGTCCAAGTGCCGCCGGATCTCTCGCACGTTCAAATGTCCGTGCCTCTATGCGTATCCACACGGACACGATCTCTCATCTTCGGGAAGAACTACCTTAGTTGTGCTAGCAACTTGAGGTAGTTCACAAGACAACCAAGAACCCAAAAGGGTTTCGGCCAAGAGGGAGAAGAGGAAGAAGAGAGGAAGGGAAGAAGGGAAAAACTCTCTCCATTCAAAATGACTAGGCCTTCTTTTATACTCATCCCATGAATATGAAGAGACTTTTGTCTCTTTGGCTTTCCTTCATTAAAGCCAATAAAGAACACATCTTCTCATGTGACTCTTCATCTTCTCTTTATTCAATGAAGAGAGACTTTTTTCTTTCCTTCATTAAACACTTTAATGAATTTCTCTTGCCATTCCGACCAGGGTCTCTCGGGCTCCCAACCAGGTCTCCCGACCAAGTATCCGAGCTCCCGACCAAGTCTGCCAACCAAGTCCCCGAGCTCTCGACCAAGTCTCCGACCAAGTCCCCGAGCTCCCGACCGAGTCTGCCGAGCTAGTCTCTTGAGCTCCCGACCGAGTTCGCCGACCTAGTCTCTCGAGCTCTCGACCTAGTCTCCCGAGTTCCCAACTCGAGCTCCCGACCTAGTCTCCCGAGTTCCCAACTCGAGCTCCCGAAGTATCGTGTCCTTAGTGTGTGACCCAATAGGTTCTCATGACGTTGTCAATGTGTCTAAACCGCTTTAGACACATAAACAATGAGCGGCATCTAGCAATGCATCATTGCTACCAAAATAACAAGAAAGTCGAGATCCGACTTAACCTCCGTGACTATGATAATGTATGACCTTGTCCTTCTATCTTTGATATCTAGATTGTCCAATGAGGCATAGACCATGTCATCCTCGATCAATCTATGTGTTTCTTGATCCCCGAGTAGACTCACTCAAACAAATGAGCTCAATATCTCATATTGACTCATTTGAGCAAGACCATGCATTTTAGTAGTCCTACTCGATCAAGGGGCCTACAGATATCACTCCCGTCATATGGGAGGGATAGTTCCCATCTACATCACTCATATCCCTCTGCATAATTTATTATATACCCAGTGATCGTCTTTATAGTCCACCCTATTACAGGTGAAGTTTGACGATACCAAAGTACGTAACTCCTTATGTAGGGAATCGTAGTGACTTCAGGTCTAAGGACTATTCATACTAATAGTCACATGAGAAAGTTTATGACACTCATATGACAATATATGAAACTTTCTCATGGCGGGTTAATTCAGTACACATTCTCTAATGTATACCCATGTGTCAACTTGATATCACATATCCATGACTTGTGAGCTCAAGTCATCAATTGATCTACATGCTAGTTTCTATGCATTAATATTGTCCTTGAATATTAATGCTTGACTAGGAATGATTTAGTGTAGTGTTCTCTACATTATCTCACTATCGATTCAACCAATCGATATAATGTAGATAAGAACCTACTACTCAAGGACATTATTATACTTAGTTATTTGGCATAATTATAAAGTAAGTATAATAACCAAACATGCCTTTACTAATGATAGAATATGATACAAAAAGTCCTTAGTCAATCATCATATAATTAGCTTTAGGGCTCCTACTAATAATCTCCCACTAGCATTAGTGTCAATCACTGTAATATCTAATACCCAGTGACCTAGTGTGACCATCATGCTTCTTTTGTGCCAAAGCCTTGGTCAAAGGATCCGCGATGTTAGCATCAGTGGGTACTCTGCATATCCACACATCTCCTCTATCGATGATCTCTTGAATGAGATGGAAACGCTGTAGTATGTGTTTGGTCCGTTGATGAGAGCGAGGTTCCTTAGCCTATGCAATAGCCCCATTGTTGTCACAATAGAGGTCTATCGGGTCTACTGTGCTAGGAACCACACTAAGCTCTGTAATGAACTTCCGGATCCAAACAACCTCTTTTGCTGCCTCAGACGCGGCAATATGCTTGGCCTCTGTTGTAGAATCTGCGACCCTGTCCTGCTTCGAACTCTTCCAGCTCACAGCGCCACCATTCAGGCAAAATATATATCTTGACTGCGATATGAAATCATCTCTGTCTATTTGGAAGCTTGCGTCACTGTAACCCTTTACAGCTAGCTCCTCACTGCCTCCAAATATCAAGAAATATTCTTTCGTCTTTCGTAAGTACTTAAGAATATTCTTGACAGCTATCCAGTGACTTTCACCTAGATCTGACTAGTACCTGCTCGTCATGCTCAAATCAAACGAGACATTTGGACGAGGACAAAGCATGACGTACATGATAGACCCTATAGCGGATGCATAAGGGATCTGATCCATATGGTCTCTCTCCTCCTTAGAAGAGGGACTTTGAGTCTTCGAAAGACTCACACCATGTGACATCGGCAGAAAACTCTTTTTGGAATTCTGCATGGCAAAACGATTAAACACCTTGTCAATATATGTACTCTGACTTAAGCCAAGCAATCTCATAGATCTATCTCTATAGATCTTGATGCCTAGGATATAGGCTGCTTCACCTAAGTTTTTCATTGAGAAACAATTCCCTAGCCACGTCTTCATAGACTGTAGTGAAGGGATATCATTCCCAATGAGGAGTATGTCATTTACATACAAGATTAGGAAGATAACTGTGCTCCCACTAACCCTCTTGTAGACACAGGGTTCATCTTCATTCTTGATGAAACCAAACGCTTTGATTGCATCATCGAATCGAAGATTCCAGCTTTGAGATGCTTGCTTTAGCTCATAAATGGACCTTTGCAACTTACATACCTTTCTAGCATGCTCTGGATCTACAAAACCCTCAGGTTGTGTCATGTACACATCCTCGAGTAGAATCCCATTTAGGAATGCGGTTTTGACATCCATATGCCAGATCTCATAATCATGGTAAGCTACAATAGCAAGCATGATCTGAATAGACTTAAGCATCGCAACTGGTGAAAAAGTTTCATCATAGTCGATACCATGAATTTGCTTGAAACCTTTAGCTACCAATCGCCCTTTATATGTATGCATCAGACCATCCATGTCAGTCTTTCTTTTAAAGACCCACTTACACCTGATGGGTTTAATTCCCTCTAGTGGATCAACCAAAGTCCATACTTGGTTAGTGTACATGGATTCCATTTCGGACCTTATGGCCTCTAGCCATTTCTTAGAATCAGGGCTCATCATAGCTTCTTGATAGGATGTAGGCTAGTTCAACTCAATAAGTGTATCATCATCATGGTCAGACAAGAGAAATGAGTATCTCTTAGGTTGATGACGTATCCTACCAGATCTGCGAAGAGTGTTGATGCAGTCTGGCCCTGATGTTGTTTTGGTGTTGACACCGATTTAAGTTTAGGTGGATGATTATTGATTATGATTAAGTCCTGATCGGGGATCAGGCATGGTATGGAAAATCCTAGTCTGGAGGGCTAGGTGTTGGAAAATCCTAACCTGGAGGGTTAGGTGTTGAAAATACTAGTCTGGAGGGCTAGGTGCTGGAAAATCCTAACCTGGAGGGTTAGGTGTTGAAAAGTCCTAGCTTGGAGGGCTAGGTGTTGGAAAAGTCCTAATTCGGAAAGGTTGGGTGAAAAGTCCTAGCTTGGAGGGCTAGGTGAAAAGTCCTAACTTGGAGGGTTAGGTGCAAATTCCCATCCTGGAGAATTAGGTGAAAAAGTCCTGGCTTAGAGGGTCAGGTCCTAGCTTGGAGGGCTAGGTTTGGAAAGTCCTAATCCGGAAGAGTTGGGTGAAAAGTCCTAGCTTGGAGGGCTAGGTGAAAAGTCCTAGCTTGGAGAGCTAGGTGAAAAGTCCTAACTTGGAGGGTTAGGTGCAAATTTCTAACTTGGAAGGTTAGGTGAAAAATCCTTGGCTTGGAGGGCTAAGGTGGAAGAGAACTTAGCTTGGAGGGCTAAGTTTACGTCCCTGGATCGGTCTGGTGATCGGTCAGGGAAGTTGGCACGCTGCCCTGTTGTGGATCGGTCTGGTGACCGATCCAGCAATGACTGATCGGTCTGGTGACCGATCAAGGAGCACACAGTGAGGTTGGGAACCTACTGTACTGCTCCTGATCGATTCGGTGACCGATCAGGGAGTGTGTGTTTCACCTACTGCTTGGCTCCTGATCGGTCGGGTGACCGATCAGAGAGCGAACAGTTGAGGTTGAGTTCTCTTGCTGATCTGAACCTGATCGGTCTGAAGACCGATCAGGATCACTGTGCAGATCGTTCCGGAGAACGATCCAGCATCGCAGGTTCCTCACTATGATCGATCAGGCTCTAGCCTGATCGGTCTGGTCATGATCTGATCAGTTTGGTGACCGATCAGGAGGCTGCCTGATCGGTCTGATGACCGATCAGGAGGTCTAGACTACGAAGCTCAGAAATCGCCCAAGAAAGGGGTGGATCGTTCGGGTGATCGATCCACAACCTGGGATCGGTCCGGTGATCGATCTAGGAGAAGTCACAAAGAAATCGTGATTTCTGATTGAGCGTTGGGGACCGATCAGGACGGAGCCTGATCGGTCTGGACCTAGCTTGATCGGTCTGGTGACCGATCAGGGGTCGCTTTGATCGGTCGGGTGACCGATCACTTTAATTCAAATTGCACTGTCAGACGCTCTGATCGCGTCTGACCGTATCCGATTCGCTGATGTTTGCCTCTGATACTTGATTTACTGTGTGATATACTGCTCTAACAGTCTGATTAAGCTGCAGGTGATAGGGGAGGATTCAAACACTCAAGGAGAAGTCAATGGAGGCTTTCCTTGGAACAGGTTTGTCCATTTCTCATCTCAGGTTGCAACGGCTGGAGCTGCAGGACTGAAGCCGCTGACTGAAGCTTGGCTGAGGGAGCTCAGGAAGTTCAGTAAGGGTTCAGTGTAGCTGGCGTTGGCAGTGAGGCAGCTGGAGGCTGCTGGAGATGAGGTCACTTGATGCTTAGTGGAGAAACAAAAGGAACAGGGAGACAGCTTCGGTGAAGCAGAGTTCAAAAAATTCTACAGCTTGTGTTTTGAGTTCTTGCCGCCTTAAGTTCTCCACAACTGTTTGCTGTGTTTAAGAAGTTTCCATCATTCTGAGCAAGCGATCGAAAAGCAATCATCCATTACTTGAGCGCTTGAAGGAGAAAACAAGAAGCTTGGAGTCCGACAGTGGGAAGACACGATGAAGGGTTCTTGCGTGAGATCGCCACTGGGTGGAGCTCAGGGAAGCTTGCTGTGTTTTTGTCCTTGCTAAGTATTTGAGTAAGATCCTTCTTGTTGTTTCTTTGTGCTTAAACTATATCCTTGTTTGAAACACACTGTGGAGAGGTTTCTCCACCGAGAAGGAGGTTGCTGATTTATCCGGTGTTAATCGGGGCTTGATCTGCCGACGATCAAGGGATCGCCCACCTTAAGGGCACGCCAAGGAGTAGGGGCAAGTTATCCCCGAACCTTGTAAAATCTCCTTGTTAGCGATCTTGCTAATCTTGGTAGTTAGTTTTCTGTTTTAGTTTCTGCACATTCTGTCTTCCATACTTCCGCTGTGCTACTAACAACTTCGAGTGCAGAAACTTGCTAACTTCTCGAAGAAAAAGTGATTGGCTATATTCACCCCCCCTCTCTAGCCATCTCGTCACCAACAAGTGGTATCAGAGCTTGAGGCTCTGTTTACGGCTTAACATCCAAGAGTTATCAACAAGATGACTTTGAGAGAAGACTTCTCCACCACCCGACCTCCATTCTTTGATGGCGCCGATGGCGCCGACTTTCAGTATTGGAGATCAAAGATAGAATACTATTTGAAGATGGATATCCATACCTGGTTCGCGGTGAAGGAGGGATTCATTCCTTCTAAGGATGACGAAGGCAAAGAACTCGAGTCTTCACGGTGGACTGCCGAACAAACACGAAAGAGTGAAGTCGACGCGAAGGCGGTTGTCACTCTACAATGTGGCATGAACAAAGATCAACTCATCAAAGTTGGTCCTTTCACAAGTGCCAAGGACCTGTGGAACAAACTCATTGAGCTTCACGAAGGCACCCGGGACTCTAGAATCGCAAAGAGGGATTTGTTCCTCAACCAACTTCAAAATCTCTCCATGAAGGAGAATGAGTCGGTCAGTGAGCTTCATAGTCGTTTCAAGGAAGTCCTCAATGGGCTTCATTCAATTGATGAAAAGGTCGAGAACCGCGACCTTGTGAGGTATGTTTTGAAAGCATTTCCAAGGAATGCTTTGTGGTCATCTATGGTGGATGCCTACAAAGTATCCAAGGATTTATCTATTGTAAAATTAGATGATTTATTTTGTGAGATGGAGTTGCATGAAATGGCTAACAAAGGCCCCAAGGAGAAGGGGATTGCCTTAGTTGCAGGGGACCGAACCAACAAGAAGAAGAAGGAGAAGAAGAAGGAGAAGGAGGTCTCATCATCTTCATCCTCTTCCGAATCCGAGTCCAATTCCGAGGAAGATGGCAGCAACTCCTCTTCATCCGAAATGACCAATTTTGTGAGGAGGATGATGCGAAGGGATCGACGTTTCAAAAGTAGAGGTAACACTAGTGAATCCAAACTTGATAAGAATAATGCATCTTGCTTTGAGTGTGGTAGGAAAGGGCATTTCAAGAATGAATGTCCAAAGTTTAAGAAGAAGGAGGAGAAATCCAAACGAAAAGAAGAGAAATTCAAGAAGAAGAAGAAAGCCTTGAAGGCCTCTTGGGATGAGTCATCCTCTAGCTCATCCGATGAAGAAAAGGAGGAGAAGAGCACAAGGCAAGTGGCACTCATGGCTCTTGGAGAGGAGAGCAGTGATGATTCTTCGAGCTCCTCAAACGCGGCTTCATCATCTTCGGATGATGAAGAGGTAACTTCTCCCGAGCTTGAAAAGTGTTATAGGGCAATTGCATGTTTAACTAGTATGCTTAAAAAGTCCAAGAATAAAGTTAAGGCATTGCAAGTAGAAATTGATCAATTGAAGACTTCTAGAGATGATAACATTGATGATTTGCATGTCGAATTGCTAGAAGATGAAATCAAATCATTGAAACATGAAATTGAAATTTTGAAATCCTCTAAGGTGGAGGAAGTAAATGACTTGCATGATAACTTGTTAGTAGACGAAAACCAATCTTTGAAGAGTGAGGTTGAGAAGCTCAAGAATATTCTTGGGAAGTTCTCAACTAGCTCTAAGACCCTAGATATGCATGATTCTAAATGCCCAAAGGACAGTCTACAATAGGGCCGGTATTGGTTACCGCCCTAAAGAACCCTCATTTGTGTCTCTCATGTCTAGGACTGACATGAGTTAATCTAGGACACCCAAAACTCAAAAGAAAGTTGTCAAGGCATGGGTGCCTAAGTCATGTTTAGTTGATGCTTTAGGTCCTAAGGTTTGGGTACCTAAAACTTCTATTTTTCGAATTGTGTAGGTTATGATTGAGGGGGAGCACCTATCAACTTGGTTCGTTGATAGTGGATGCTCCAAACACATGACCGGGGATAGATCATTGTTTACCACACTTCACAAGAAAAGTAGAGGTAATGTTTCATTTGGTAACAATGGTAGTCTTAAGGTCATAGGAATAGGAGACATTCAAATATCAGAATGTCTTAGAATCTCAAATGTCCTTCTAGTCAAGGGGATGAAATTTAATCTCCTAAGTGTCAGTCAATTGTGTGACACGGGTTACACAATTGACTTCCAACCAAGTCAATGTTTAGTTAGACAAAATGACACCTTGGACACGGTACTAGTAGGAGCAAGAGTAGACAATATTTATCAAGTTTCATTTAAAAGTGCTACTAATGCTTTTGCTAAGTGTCTCATGTCAAAAGAAGAAGAGTCCACCCTTTGGCACCGGAGGTTAGCACATGTGAACATGAAGAACATCCGGAAGTTGGCCAACAAGGGACTAGTCCGAGGCTTACCAAGCATCAAGTATGAGAAAGATAGACTTTGTGATGCATGTCAAATGGGTAAGCAAACAAAATCTGCACATAAAGGTAAAAGCACTGTGAGTACTTCCAATGCTTTAGATTTACTTCA
>JAGFNQ010005074.1:169433-223131 GCA_024364735.1 Boesenbergia rotunda | reverse complement strand
TTTTTACAGGATCGTATTAACCATTTTCAAAATTAATCGGTACGAAGGACTAAAAACACATGATCAAAGAGGTTAGTTAAGTTTTTCATTTTCTCCCTCGTATTTTGGTTATTTTTGTTTTACTCTTCAATCTCTGTACGGTTTTTTTAATCGAATCATGTAGATAGGTTTCCGAAATTATTAAATTGTATAGAATAATTTCAAAATTATCAATCACGTATTCATTTTTTGTTGTACTTCTAATCAGTGGATTGGTAAAGATATTAGTTGACTATTTGAAAACCAGTGGATTGATTTTTTTTTACCCGTTGAATTAATTTTTCTCTATTCGAAATTTCAAAATTTTCAGCAAATCAATTGACTGATAATAAAAATTAGTCGATTGATTTTTTTTGTCAATCAAAATCGATCAATGGACCAAACGATTTCATGTTGATATGAAATTAGTTGTTATGTATATAGCTAGTTCTTTTGATTATATCTATACATTCAAACATCAATTTGATTCAATATACTACGAGCAGTGATTTTTTAAATACGAATATATTCAAAAAGTACAATTCGTGTTAAAAAATCATTACTCTTTATATATTGAATCAAATTGATATTTGAGGATATGGATATAATTATAAGAAGTAGAAGAACATATAAGAGCTAGTCTCGTGTCAATTCGAGGTCGTTTGATCTATCAACTGATTTTGGATAGTTCCTATGTATTCGACTAGTTCTCTTGATTATATTCATGCATTCAAACATCAATTTGATCTAATATATTAAGAGCGATGATTTTTTAAACACGAATATATTCGAAAAATTTAATTCGTATTCAAAAAATCGTTGCTCTTTATATATTGAGTCAAATTGATGTTTGAGGGTATGAATATAATTAGAAGAAGTAGAAAAACACATAGGAACTAGTATCATTGATAGGTCGTTTGATCAATTAGCCGTCCAAAATCGGCTAATAGATGAAACGATCTCGGATTAACATAAAACTAGTTCATATGTATATATGTACTTTTCTTGATTACTTTCAAATGTTAATTTGATCCAATATATTGAGAGCAGTGAATTTTTAAACACGAATGAGTTCGAAAAATCTAATTCGTGTTTAAAAAATAACTACTTTCAATATATTGAACCAAATTGATATTTGAAGATATGAGTATAGTCATAAGAAGTAGAAGAACATATAGGAGCTAGTCTAGTGTCAATTCGAAGTCGTTTGATCCATCAATTGATTTTGGATAGTTCCTACGTATTCGATTAGTTCTCTTGAATATATTCATGCCTTCAAACATCAATTTGATCTAATATATTAAGAGCAATAATTTTTTAAACACGAATATATTCGAAAAATTCAATTCGTATTCAAAAAATCACTGATCTTTGTATATTAAGTCAAATTGATGTTTGAGGGTATGAATATAATTAGAAGAAGTAGAAAAACACATAGGAACTAGTATCATTGATAGGTCGTTTGATCAATTAGCCGTCCAAAATCGGCTAATAGATCAAACGATCTCGGATTGACATAAAACTAGTTCATATGTATATATGTACTTTTCTTGATTACTTTCAAATGTTAATTTGATCCAATATATTGAGAGCAGTGAATTTTTAAACACGAATGAGTTCGAAAAATCTAATTCATGTTTAAAAAATAACTACTTTCAATATATTGAACCAAATTGATATTTGAAGATATGAGTATAGTCATAAGAAGTAGAAGAACATATAGGAGCTAGTCTAGTGTCAATTCGAAGTCGTTTGATCCATCAATTGATTTTGGATAGTTCCTACGTATTCGATTAGTTCTCTTGAATATATCCATGCCTTCAAACATCAATTTGATCTAATATATTAAGAGCAATAATTTTTTAAATATGAATATATTCGAAAAATTCAATTCGTATTCAAAAAATCGCTGATCTTTGTATATTGAGTCAAATTGATGTTTGAGGGTATGGATATAATTAGAAGAAGTAGAAAAACACATAGGAACTAGTATCATTGATAGGTCGTTTGATCAATTAGCCGTCCAAAATCGGCTAATAGATCAAACGATCTCGGATTGACATAAAACTAGTTCATATGTATATATGTACTTTTCTTGATTACTTTCAAATGTTAATTTGATCTAATATATTGAGAGCAGTGAATTTTTAAACACGAATGAGTTCGAAAAATCTAATTCGTGTTTAAAAAATAACTACTTTCAATATATTGAACCAAATTGATATCTGAGGGTATTGATATAATCAGGAAAATTAGACGAACACATAGGAGCTAGTTTTATATCAATCTAAGGTCGTTTTATTCATCAGTTGGTTTTGGGCGACCTCAAACATTAATTTAAGTCAATATATTGAAAGCAATAATTTTTTTTAATATGAATTAGATTTTTCAAAGAATCACTACTCTCAATGGACATTCGTACTAAAAAAAATCACTGCTCTCAATATATTGGGTCAAATTTATGTTTGAATGTATGAATAAAATCAAGAGAATTAGACAAACATATAGGAGCTAGTTTTATTTAATCTAAGGTCATTTGGTCCATTAGCCGATTTTGAATAGTAATTTTTTAAACACGAATTATATTTTTCGAACATATTTGTGTTAAAAAAAAACATAGCTCTCAATATATTGAGTCAAATTGATGTTTGACGGCATGTATATAATCAGGAGAATTAGACGAACACATAAGAGCTAGTTTCATGTCAATTCAAGGTCGTTTGGTTCATTAATCAATTTTGGACACCCTCAAACATCAATTGGACTCAATATATTGAGAATAATAATTTTTTTAACATAATTAGATTTTTTGAACGTACACTGCTTTCAATATATGTTCATATTTTTAAAAAATCACAGTTCTCAATATATTGGGTCAAATTGAGGTTTGAGAGCACAGATATAATAAAAAAAATAGAAAAACATATAGGAGCTAGTTTCATTTAATCCAAGGTCGTTTGGTCCATCAACCGATTTTGAGCACCCTCAAACATCAATTTGACTCAATATGTTGAGAACAATGATTGTTTTATCACAATTAGATTTTTCGAACAATCACTGCTCTCAATCTACATTTGTGTTCGTAAAAATCACTGCTCTCAATATATTGAGTTAAATTTATTTTTGCGGGCACAGAAATAATCAGGAGAATTAAACAAATATATAGGAACTAGTTTCATTTAATCCAAGATCGTTTGATTTATCAAGTGATTTTGGACAATAATTTTTAAATATGAATTATATTTTTCGAACATATTTGTGTTAAAAAAATCATTGCTCTCAATATATTGAGTTAAATTTGAGGACATGAATATAATTTAGAGAATTAGACGAACACATAGAAGCTAGTTTTATGTCAATCCGAGATTATTTGGTCCATCAATCGATTTTGTCCAAAATTAGTTGATGAACCAAATGACCTCGGATTGACATGAAATTAGTTCCTATATATTCGTCTAATTTTCCTAATTATATATATGGTCTCAAGCATCAATTTGACTCAATATATTGAGAGCAGTGATTTTTTTTTTATCATGAATTATATTTTTAGAATACATTCGTGTTCAAAAATTTATTGCTCTTAATATATTGGGTCAAATTGATATTTGAGAATATAAATATAATCAGAAGAAGTAGACGAATACATAGAAACCAGTTTCATATCAATCCGAGGATATTTGATCCATCAATTGATTTTACCCAAAATTGATTGATGGATCAAATATCCTATGATTGATATGAAACTAGTTCCTATGTGTTCGTCTACTTTTCCTGATTATATATATATATATATATGCTCTCAAACATCAATTTGACCCAATATATTAAGAGCAGTGAATTTTTGAACACGAATTAAATTTTTCGAATATATTCACGTTCAAAATATTACTGCTTTTAATATATTATGTCAAATTGATATTTGAGGGCGTGAATATAATCAGGAGAACTAATCGAACACATAGAAACTAGTTTCACATTAATCCAAGGTTGTTTGACCCATCAATCAATTTTGTCCAATGTTCTTTGTTAAAAAAATAAAAAAATAAACGACTTTTTACCAAAGGGCGTACCGAAGAATTGGTATTTATCAAATGACGTACCATGGTTTCATTGTTACCAAAGGGCGCACTTATTTTTGTGAACTTCCTCTTATACCTCTTTGACAAATATTGTCTTTGTCTTTCTCTTTCTTTTTCTCAATAACGAATCCTGAGACATCTGAACCTGCTTTTTCAGACTTTTCATTTTAAAACAATATATTTGGGAATCGGCTAAAAACGTAAGGTAAAGAAAGAAAAATTATTTCAGTTAAAAGAAACCTTTCTTCTAACGTTATTTCAAAAATATAAAGAGATGATTTTTTAAATTTGATTAATATAAATTAATATATTAAATAATATTTAATAAATATATTAATATATAAAAACCCTATCAAAACACGTGATTTCAGATTCAAACGTAGGGCCTGAAGTCATCTTATGAGGGCCTGAAGTCATCTGACTTCAGGCCCTGAGAGGGCATGAAGTCATTTGACTTCAATCCCTGCGTGGGCCTGAAGTCACTTCAGACTCGGCATGCATTCAAAAAAAATTTATTTTATTTTTTTTAAAATAATATTTAATCATGATTTATTAAATTAATTATTTATAGGGCAATCTTTTATGTTATAAACTTCTAATGATTATAAATTATGTTGCAATAGGAATTTTTTAGGTCTATCAGTGGGTTTTCACCAAAACCCACGGATGGACTTAGGATTTTTGGATTTCAGAAAACCCAATATCAATAGTTAGAGTTGAGCTAGAAGATGACATTTTTGGTGCCTAAACTTCTAATAGTTATAAATTATGTTGCAATAGGAGTTTTTTAGGTCTATCAGTGGGTTTTCACCAAAACCCACTGATGGACCTAGGATATTTGGATTTCTCAAAATCCAATATCAATAGTTAGAGTTGAGCTAGGTGATGATATTTTTGGTGTCCAAACTTTTAATGATTATAAATTATGTTGCAATAGGAACTTTTTAGGTCTATCAGTGAGTTTTCACCAAAACCCACTGATGTTCTCATACTGTATCAGTTGGCACAGAATGATGCAGCAACAATGTAGAATCATAGCTTGTTTTAGTAAATCATCCTTATATCTTTAATTTTGCTGATCAATATATATTATTATCTCTCTTAATTATTTTTTTTATATTTAATAATTTTACAAAATCATGCAGGCCCTGAAATTATGTGTTATGATAGGTTTTTTTATGTAGGCTTGAAACGTAAAGAAACATCTCTTTATATTTCTGAAATCATAATAAAAATCGCTGAGAAAGACTACCTTACGTGAGCTCAGAAATATTTTCAGAAATCATGTCTTCCTTTGTTTCAGAAATATTTTCCTGAAGAAATTGACTTTCTGTTTCAAAGTAAAACATAAAAATAACGTTTTAAATTAATAGAAGTATTAGGTTGACATTTTTTTAAAAACAAAATCAAATTAACACCTGCTATAAATAACGAGAGCTCCTTGTTCAGAAAATATTTCTGAATTCAATATTGTGATAACTTTGTAAAAGAGATGTTTCTTATTTCTAAGCTCACGTAAGGTAGTTTTTCTCAACGATTTTTATTGTGATTTCAGAAATATAAAGAGATGTTTCTTTACGTTTCAGGCTTACGTAAAAAAACCTATCATAACATATGATTTCAGGCCGACGCAGGGCCTGAAATCAAAGATTTCAGGCCCTGCTTGGTTTTGTAAAATTAATAAATATAAAAGAAATAATTAAGAGAGATAATAATATATATTGATCAGCAAAATTAAAGATATAAGGATGATTTACTAAAACAAGCTAAAATTCTACATTGTTATTGTATCGTTCTGTGCCAACTGATACAGTAAGAGAACATCAGTGGGTTTTGGTGAAAACCCACTAATAGACCTAAAAAGTTCCTATTGCAATATAATTTATAATCATTAAAAGTTTGGACACCAAAAATATCATCTCCTAACTCAACTCTAATTATTGATATTGGATTTTGAGAAATCCAAATGTCTTAGGTCCATCAGTAGGTTTTGGTGAAAACCCACTTATAGACTAAAAAACTTCTATTGCAACATAATTTATAATCATTAGAAGTTTGGACACCAAAAATATCATCTCCTAGCTCAACTCTAACTATTGATATTGGGTTTTGCGGAATCCAAATATCCTAGGTCCATTAGTGGGTTTTGCTGAAACCCCACTAATAGACCTAAAAAATTCCTATTGCAACATAATTTATAATCATTAGAAGTTTACAACAAAAATGATTACCCTATAAATAATCAATTTAATTAATCATGATTAAATATTATTTTTATAACAAAATTAAAATAAAATTTTTTTGAATGCACGCAAGGCCTGAAGTCATCTGACTTCAGGATGACTTCAGGCCCACGTAGGGCCTGAAGTTAAATGACTTCAGGCCCTGCTTAGGCCTGAAGTCATTTGACTTCAGGGCCCTGCTTAGGCCTGAAGTCATTTGACTTCAGGCCCTCATAGGATGACTTCAGACTCTGCGTTTGAATCTGAAATCATGTGTTTTGATAGATTTTTTTTATATATTAATATATTTATTAAATATTATTTAATATATTAATTTAAATTAATCATATATAAAAAATCATCTCTTTATATTTTTAAAATAATGTTGGAAGAGAGGTTTCTTTTAACTGAAATAATTTTTCTTTCTTTACCTTACATTTTTAGCCGATTCCCAAATATATTATTTTAAAATGAAAAGTCTAAAAAAGCAGATTCAGATGTCTCGGGATTCGTTACTGAGAATGTGAAAGAGAAAGAAAAAGACAATATTTGGCAAAGGGGTATAAGAGGAAGTTCACTAAAATAAGTGCGTCCTTTGGTAACAATGAAACCATGGTATGCCTTTTGGTAAATATAAATTCTTGAGTACGCCCTTTGGTAAAAAGCCGAAAAATAAATCAGTCGACTGATTTTCATTTGTTGGAAATTTTGAAATTTGAACGAGAAATTGATTCGACTAGTAAAAATATTAGTCGATTGATTTTTTTTACCAATCAACTGATTAGGAATAAAACAAGAAGTGAATATATGATTTGGTAATTTTGAAACTATCCTACACATTTGGTAATTTCGAAAACTTACTTACGTGGTTCGGTAAAAAGCCAAAAGTATATTAGTTTAACTCTTTAATTTAGCACTTAGGGTTAAAACATAAATAAATAAATAAAATGAGGGAAAGTAAAATTGTGTAATTTTTTTTCATTTTCACCCTCATGTTTTTGTAAATCATGTTTTACTCTTCAATCTTTGTAAAAGACTATTAGTTTAACTCTTTAATTTAGCACTTTAGGTTAAAAATTAAATAAATAAATGAGGCAAAATCAAAAAACAAAGAGTAATGGAACTACATTGCTCTAATGTTTGAAAAAAAAAGTTAGTAAATTTCGGATGGTAAAATAATTTTTTTTTATCAAATTAACTAAATTCGAAATAGAAAGAGTAAAAGAGAAGAAAAAAGAAGAATAACTCCCCACATTAATAAGCGATGAAAAGTATGTAACACCAAATAATGCCGAAACTTACAAGGCATTCAATCTCCAACTGAAGGAAGACTCTTCTTTCTTCACTTCATCAATGAATATTCTTTAGAGCTGAATCAGATTTATAAGTTATTTTGGATTACCATAAATTCTATATTTTGTGCCATTTCTCTACTATAAATGGGCAATTAATTTATGTGTTAATTGGTGAAAACTCTCCAAAGTGAAACTAAGCTTTGCATGTAGCCCCCACCTCATAAAATCTTTGCATGCATTCCCTGTTATGATTGACAAGATGATTTTGTGTGTTAATTTTTTATTAGTATAAAATAGTAAAATTCAGTATATATTATAAAGATTTAAGTATAAATTATTTAAGATTGAGTATTAATTTAAAAAATTTGAGTATAAACTTTTGGTGGTCTCTCTATCATGATCTTGATGTGATGACCCCTTTATCATAATCTTGATGCAACCCACATACTCAAATTTCTAAATTTTATATTCATATTTCTTCAAATAATACTCAATATAAACAAATTCATATTTAAATTTATATAATGTATATTGAAAATTTTACTATATACTGAAACAATGTATACTTAATTTTTTTTTCAAATAATACTTAAATTTCTTAAACTAGTACTAAATCTCAAATAATTTATATTTAAATCTTTACCATGTATACTGAATTTTTATTATTTTATATTAATAAAAAAATAATACACAAAATTATTTTATCAATCTCATTAGGGAGTGCATGTAAAGATTTTATAAGGCAATGACCGCTCAATTTCATCTTATCAATCTTAATTTATTCTACTTATTTTACATTTTATTTGTTTTTCACATTGAATTTTTTTTATGAATAACAAAATTTAAAGGCTATTTATTTGTGTTTAAATATCATTTTTATATTGTTTTTAATTATTTATATATGACTATAATAATTGCATATGTTCATTAATTTTTTTTTTTTCATTGGCATATGACCTTTAACTTTCAAACGTGCCTTTGAATTTAATATTTCACTTATATTTATATGGTATTTTAAGATGATATGTGTGTATTTTTAGAATGATATTCGAATATAAAATAAAAAACATTATAACGCTCCTCCCAGGTAGTTCGGTATAGTTGAATTACGAGGGTTTCACTTGATAATAGTAACGTATGTAAGGGTGAAAATAACAAGCGGAATTTTTGTACTCATTGGGATAACATCAATATATGAATCATCTGGTCCCCGCGGACACGACGTGATTAGTAATGACTCACTTAGATGATCCTTCATTTTTCGAGTTCGATTCCTCCCTGATAGAGCGCGCAGTATGCTGACGGAAGAAATCGCTACAAGTTACTGCGTGGTCAGGCCATCGGGTACCGATATCATTAGTGATGAAGTCGTTATATGTCTCCGTTCCACGATTTATCCTCGTTGATCGATGGGGACTCTCGTTGAAGGCTATGAAATAAGGCCGGTCACCCAAGCAGATTAATCAACGTTGATCCGGTCGAGTAAGTTTTTGGAGCTGATTAGGGGCCCGGTCGGATTGGGTCTGGGTCAGACAAAGTGGGTCGGGTTCAGTATCGGATTAGTGCGCTAGATACTGATCCGGCTAAGAGGATCAAGATTCGAAGCAACTTGATGCGGGGCCCAATCAGTGGCACCCGAGCAGACATACCCGCCCGAGAACTTTAGCGGTCGGGGATCACCGGTCGGGGAAATTTAGTCGGGATAAAGCAGAAGCGTTTTGCCATATCTCTTCACGAGTGTTCGGTAAGTAATAGACCTCCCAGGCGGGGTCTCTCGGCAGGGTGGCCAACCTCGACTGGCCGACCCAGAGTGGCAGAGTGGCCGACCCCGACTGGCCGACCCCGAGTGGCCGACCCAGAGTGACAGGGTGGACGACCCCGACTGGCCGACCCCGAGTGGCCGACCCAGAGGGACAGGGTGGCCGACCCCGACTGGCAGGGTGGCCGACCCCGAGTGGCCGACCCAGAGTGACAGGGTGGCCGACCTCGACTGACAGAGTGGCCGACCCAGAGTGACAGGGTGGCCAACCCAGGGTGGCAGACCCAGGGTGGTCGACCCTAGAGTAAGTGAAGGGTCGTAGCAGTAGTAAAGGTCATCCGAATCTCCCCATTGTCAGAAGAGGATCCTTGACATACTCATGACCTGACAAGAGCCGCCAACATTAATGGGGTCAGAGGGGACAACCTAGACAGACTGTCAGGCAGCTGTGACAGTCTCACATAGCAACTAAGGCTGCCATTAGTTCAGTCTGCCAACTGACCATTTCTTAATGAGACATGACAGCTCTGACAAGGCAGAGAGCTTCCCCTCCCCTATATAAACCCCCCTTGGGGCTCCAAAGAGGAGATCGCTGCCATTTTGCAACCACTCCACCATATTGAGAGCCCAACTTCGGTCCGACCTCCCCAAGCTACAGCAGACCAGGTCGGCTTGGTTAGATCGAGTCATCCGAGAGAGAGAACCGATCTTCGCTTGTCGACAGGATCAAACGTAAACCTGAATATCCTTTTTAAATAAAAAAAAAAAATGAATCATCTGTCCCGCTCATGGGAGTTATATATTTTTAACTGATAGTCTTTATTTTTAACTGATAATTTTTCTACCATTTGCAACAAAATAAATACTATTTTATGCCTATGTGTAAATAGTCCTCTGGGGAGCAAAATGGAACGATTTAATAAAATTTGAGATTAAACTATAAAATTTTCGAAATTGTGGGGAAGGGGGTGGAGTAGAATAGTTACATAAATTTAGGAGGAAGGGGCCAAAGTGAAATTTTCTCAAAAGTTAATGAAGGCCAAATAAGTTCCCCCTCCCCTATTTATAGACAGGCACAAGGCGAGATTGATACTTTCTCTTTGGCACATCGCAAAGTTCTCTCCCCTTCGCCATTTTGCCAAAGCCCACAAGAGGAAGTGAGGGCGCAGTGGAAGCCCACATCAATGGCGATCGAGATCGCTTTTTGCTGATGCTTTCTGCGCCGTCGCCTCGTTTCCTCCGCTCGACCGATCGGAATTTGTTTCATTTGATCGGTTTTTGAGTTGTTGTTGTGTTTTCTCGGTGTTCTTTTTGTTCCTTTGAGCGAAATCGAATGGCTGCCGTGGCCGAGAAGGCGATCGGGTCCGATGAACAGTTGCTCCATCGCAAATCGCCGCCATCGGCAGCGGAGGAATCGGATAGGGATTACAAGAGGAACGTGAAGAGGCTGGTCGATTTGCTCTCCAAATTAAACCCCTTCGCCAAGGAGTTCGTCCCTTCCTCTCACCCTGCTGTCGCTGGCGAAGGCCAACACTGCAAATCTGACAGCCAGCTCTCCGCGGATGCCCCCGTGTTCGTGGCGTCGAGTGATTACTATTATAATTATGGACTGATTAGTAATACTGGTAGTAGAAAGGATTCCAGCAGCGACGGATCATCGATTAATCAGCCTAATCGTAGAGTAATTGCTCTGATTCTTTCTTGTTGGCTATAATATCGTAACCTTGATCGTTGCGTTTCTCAAAAGTAACCTTGTTTTTTTTTTTTTGCATAGACGTTTTGATATCTTTTGTTCTATCCATGCGCTACTGAGAAAATATAACTTTATTCTGAATCTGATTTCAGATTGGAGTATATATGTGTCTAATACCTTTGAAGGCCTTTGGCCTTCTTCTAATCAAAAGATAACTTGGAATTGGAGTGTCAGTATGTTCCGGGTCCTTTATAAAGGGCGAAATAAATATTGAAACTACCTTTTTTCAGTGAATTTGATTTCTGTTCTTTATCTGGCAGAGAAGAAATGGTTATAACCAGGGAAAGAAGAGGCCGAACTATAGGCTTCGAGGAGCTAAAAGGGAGGATAGCATTAAGTGAACAGTATATGTATCTGATATTGATCGTCTTGTCAGTAAAATTCTGTTGACTCAATCTTCCAATTTCCTGTTATAGTCAATCTAGAAGATATCAAAACTCTTCTATCAGTCCTTGTTGATATGTCTTAGCATTTGCTGCGCTAATTAGATTGTCCATTGATAATTATCAGGTAACTGAACAGAAGCTTGCTGAAATATTTTCTACTTTTGGACCAGTAAGTTATTTGATCTACAATGTTGAGATACTTATTCTTTGATATTTATATTTTATTATAATTATATTTGAAGTTTTTCTATTGTTCTCTTTCACTATTTGGAATATTAGTATTGTTGAAAGATATTGGCTTAGTCTTCTCTATATAGATATCCTGAATTGCTGGTATTTTGCTATATCGGAAGTATACTTTTGCTGCTAATCATAATAGAATAACATTAACTGGCTGCAAGCATGTTTATGTTGCCTCTCTTTTATGATCCTTTCTCGTTTAGATTAACTGTGGTTGTAATGTTATTGTTAAACTTCTCTCAACAGAATCCAACGAAGTTTGCCAAAATTAAAGTGTGCTCTTTTAACTTGGTTCTTCAGTTAGCTTCTTTTGGGATTATCATGGTGCATTCCAATCACAGTTACTTAAGTTGAGAATTGAGATACAATGCTTCTGCACAATGACTAATATGACTTTTGGATCTTATTTCCGACTCATCAATGGCAAAAGTATTATCCTAGTTAATCATTCTCTTATTAGTATCCTGATCTAATAATGCTGCATGACTATCTCAATATTATTTTTTTTTGTTTCACAAAAACTGATTTACCATACTTATATGTCAAACACTTATTGCTTTGAAGATTCAATCAAATGGGGGACTGTGGTTACAGCATCGTTAGCAACTTATCATGCTCGATTGGCATTTTGAAAGATCTTGACTTTCTTTTTTTGATCTTATGTTAGTTTCTCAGTTGATGGATGATTCACTTCATCAAACTCTTTTTGTGTCATATGGAAGCACACAATAAATTTTGATTTTTATTCAATTTATTTTTTCATAATATATTCTTTTTTCTCCACTGAAGGTGGTTGATTGCAGAATTTGTGGCGATCCTAATTCAATTCTTCGATTTGCATTTATAGAGTTCTCTAATGAGGGTAAGTTTAGTTATATTATGCATTGCCTTGGGCATTTCACGTGTCATGCACCTAATGCCCTCAAGTTCCATTTTTCTCTCATAGATGGTGCAAGAGCAGCATTGAATCTCGGTGGGGCCATGCTAGGTCACTATTCTGTCAGAGTCTTACCTTCAAAGACTGCAATTCTACCGGTGAATCCAAATTTTCTTCCTAATGTAAGCATGTTTACTTCATCCAAATACTACACTTCCATCATTCACTTAAAAGCTCGCTTGGAATATCTCAAGAAAGAAACCAAATTGAAACTACGCTCCTTCACTTTGTTACTTTTATTTCATTGTGGTGGTTCTAACTATAAGACTTTCATGCAGTCAGAGGTTGAAAAGGAAATGGTTGTGAGGACAGTCTATTGTACAAACATTGATAAGAAGGTAGACAGAATTTTTTGATAAGGGAGCAAATTGAATGTAAATAGTTATGTTATAATGGGTCATTAAGACTCTTGTTGATGGACTTTAAGGCTTGGATTTCTTATCCTGTTGTAGGTTACTGAAACAGATGTCAAAAGTTTCTTTGAACAACTCTGTGGTGAGGTAGATACTATCCTTAATGACCAATTTGTGAGTAATTATGGGAAGAACAGTGCCTTTAATATTATCATACTGTGAATTTTGTTAAGTGCAGGTTTCTCGATTGAGACTTCTTGGTGATAATGTACATTCAACATGCATTGCATTTGTAGAGTTTGTTCAGGTAGATGCCATCAACCTTGTTTTTCAATCTGTGTAATAGTTGGATGATAGTACAGTTTAGATGATTTCCAGCAGTGATTGATCCATTAAATATCCAAAAATGAGGCAGATATTGTAAAGAAAAATGATAGGGAGAGTGAAAATGGGAGAGTGAAAAATATAGTGAATGACGTAACATCTTGTATGCAGCGATCTCCGACGGGTTCACCGTGTCCCCCAGGGTATAGTTTGATTTGGGACGGCGGCCGAAGGTCGCCGATGGTGTCCAAGCGATAATCGGATGTGTGCATGTAAAATGTCATGTCATGCCACGTCATGCCACATCATTTACTATACTTTTCACTCTCTCATTTTCACTCTCTCTATTGCTCTATTGTAAAATGGTCATTTTTTCTACCATTATTCGTTTTACACAAATTAGTTGATCAGACAAATCTTGGTTAGCTAGCACTGCACTTTTCACAATTGTGGAAGCTTGTTTAGCTTATTTTCAATTGGAACCCTTCATATAACTACTAGTTTTTATGCTTCATACAATCACACGCTCATTCTACCATCCTATTCTTGCCGGCCTTAACTAACCTTTCTGAGTGGTAAAAAAGAAGAGCAGATATGTGGTTTCTAAGAGAACCATCATACGGATCCTTATTTCCCACTATAAGTTCAAACATTGTTCATATACGGATTCATTGGTTAAACTGAATTTCTGCAAAATCTTCTTGTTTAATCGTCGTGATAAGGTCAATAGATTACCTTTCTATTTGTGTACATTTTCTTCATCACCCACAGCTAAAATGTATCTAAATTCACTGCTTCCATTTAACTATTGACTTGATACTGTTTACATAACCTCATAGGGGAGCTTTTGATCCCAAATTGAAACCACAATATCCATCATTACTGCATGATTCAATCTGTCTTCCTGCACAAAATCAAATGGGTAAAAACTGAGGAATTTTTGTGAATCGCAGGCAGAAAGTGCCATTGTTGCTCTAAACTGCAGCGGCATGCTTTTAGGAGCTCTTCCTGTCAGGCAAGATCATCTCTATCTCAAAACTAATGTGTCTAAACATCATAGAACAAACCTAACTCTTATTTTTTTGCGGCATTGCAGGGTGAGTCCTTCGAAGACACCAGTAAGGCCGCATGCAATGCAAGCCATTTCAAATTGATTCATCATCCGCAACTGCTGAGAAACACATCACATCATTTGTTCTTCACTTATTTTTATTTTTGTTCTTACATGAGCAAACTTTGTGAAGCTCAAATGGTTGGATTAGAACTTAGCTGTTGCTCTGCAATTGCTACACTTCGATTTATTTGTTTGTTTTTGTTTTTGTTTTTGGATCGAGGGGAGGGTCAATGAACCTCTCTGTAGCTGATCTTATTTCTTTGATAGGTTGCTGAATTTTTGGTTGAATGAATTTAGGGAGATACTTATGCTTCTAATATACTTTCATTATCAATTTGAACTCAGCTTAATGTCTAGCATTTGCGTGATGGATTATGAATGCTGTTTGATTCTTTTTTATAGGGAATTTATTTTCCACTTTACGGTGCATGATTATTGATTTATAATTGATATTTTAAATTAGATATCCATATTTATATCAAATTTTAATTATATTATGTTATATTATATTATATTTCAGCCGATCTCACTAGTGGGATAAAATTTAATTATATTTGTTGTCCTTTGACCTCATTTGACGGCAAAGTAATTCATATTTAAAATTGAATAAAATATCTATTGAATTCAATTTTTGTCTACCGGATCTAGTCACTACCACGGTTGTGTGTGTGTGTGTGTGTGTGTGTATATATATATATATATATATATATATATATATATATATATAATGGGTACTTGACTGTGATTGGATCTAGACCCAATCGCGGTCGGGTATCCGTTATATATATATATATATATATATATATATATATATATATATATATGTGGAAGCTCTCCTACGGAATGATTTTGCACGACTCGTGCGGACCTGCCCTTGTGGCAGGTCTGTGTGGCATATCTTTGATTAAAAAAGACGCTGGGCAAAATTTTCACGCGAACGCGAAGGAAGCCCTAAATCCCTCCCTCGTCGTTTCGCACGACTCCTTTCTTCTCGTCAAACGATCGAAGCCGCACCAACCTCCCTCGCCGTCTTCGCGCCGAACGACCGAAGCCGGGGCTCCCTCCCTCTCTGCCTCCTCCTCCCCGTGACACCCTTGCTCCCTCCTCCCCGTGCCGCGAAGTTACTTCTCACCAAGTCCAATAATGTATTTGGGAATTAATATTACAAAATAGCGATAAAATTGGAATAATTTTTTTAGTTCCCCTAACCTTCTTTACTCCAAATTAAGTGTAAGAAAATCTACTATTTCATGAGTGAGTTTACTCTTCTCTACGTTTCCTATCCTTAGCTAATTCCCTTCCAAGTAAAGTTTGGAGTTCTCCTTCTCTTTATTTATCTTTCTCTCCCCTCCCACGCCTCCTCCCAACCAGAGATTGTTGGGGAGAGGAGTAAAATATTTATTTATTTTAAATGGTTCATGATACTTCAGGATATTCTTATAAAATTAATACAAGTCAGTGCGCGCATGTCTAATTTTTTTTAGTTTATAAATTTATAATTTTAATATATTTTTTAAAATAATAATAATATTGAATTATGACAAGTGAATCAAGTATTTCAAACTAATGGTTAAAGTTACGGTATCAATACGTCAGAAATGGTTGAATCGATGGTTCCAAATTGTCTGAGTTTAAACTGTTGATTTCGAATCAGGTCGAATCTAACCTGATCCCATATTTTACAACCATATAAAATAAGTAACGCTAGATTTGTTTTTGTCAATATTAATTAATTAATTATTTTTTTATAATAAACATGGAAAATATGTGATGAAAAATATTTATGTTTTTTTAAACGGTTCAGGAGGAATAGGATACTCTTGTAAAATTAGGACATGTAAGTAACTAGCAAGCGCAAGTCCAATTTTAGTTTATTTATAAATTTATAATTTTTAAATATTTTTAAAAATAATAATCTTGAATTACGATCAACGGTGAATCAACTATTTCGAATTATAAATTGTAATCATTTTGACAGTTAAGGATCAATCAAAAATTGTTGAATTGATGATTCCAAATCATCGAGTTTGAACGATCGATTTTGAACCTAAATAATTAACGAGATTTTTTCAATCTCGGACGACTGATTCGATCCCCGATCCCACGAAAGTAAATAACAATTTTGAACCCGGTCGAATCTAACCTGATCCCATATTTTACAACGATATAAAATAAGTAACTCTAGATTTTTTTTCAATATTAATTAATTAATAATTTTTTATAATAAATGATGGAAAATATGTGATGAATCCCTCTCATTTCCTCTTCTTAATATTTTTTTAATATGAATTATCTGCAGCACACAAATATTTTTGTTCGTGTTCAATGTATCGGTGAAAAAAAATTCATAATTAAGTAACGGTATTTTTAAATATGAGCACGTACTTAATAACTCTCAAACTTGGTATTAAATTTTTGAAAAAAAAAATTGGGCGTTTGGTTTGTTTCATTTTTCATTTTCATTTTCTAGAAAACCGTATTTTTTATTTTCTAGAAAATGACTTTTTTCATTCTCCAGTTTTCCAGAAAACGCTATATTTTTTTCTGAAAAATAAAGCTGAAAAATGTAAATCAAACATGTTTTTTAGAAAATCGTATTTTCTACAGAAAATGAAAATGGAAAACAGACTGGAAAATGCAAACTAAACGCATAGTCTCAAAATTGAATATTTATATTTTTTTATCTTAAATTTTAAAAATAACAATTTTAATACAATACAATATAAAATGATCAATTTTTTTTATAAAAATTATGTTTGAACATTATAACTCAATTAAAAAGATAAATCTTAAGGGATTTTGATTTTTAATTTTTTTTTAACCTAGACACTATAATTAAATTGGGAAGGTGAATCCTAAATAAAAATAAAAATAAAATATTAACTTTGGGATAATTTTTTAAAAGAATAGTTGATATCCAAAATATCGAAAACAAGTTGCGTTTTGTATAATTGTATTGAACATATCTTTACCTTATTTTTAAATTAATAATTTTTTTTATAAAAAAGAATTATGACATTATTTAAGAACTTGAAATTAATACTAATATGTTACTTATTTAATAAAAGATGGTCTATCTTTGCCATAAATGTTTGGCAGGTAACTCATATTTTAATGTTTCAATTCATCGGTAAATTCTTGGTTATTAATTTTTTAATTTTGTATTATAAAATTGAAATAAAAAGCATTTGTTCGTCAATAATGAAGATTCATGTTAGCATTTTTAATAACAGTTACATGATAAAAATTTATTAATTAAAATATAATATATTTTAATTTTTATACACAAAATGGCTTTTTTTCTAAAATGGCCAAATAAGTCATAGTTTAATATTTTTTAAAATATTTAAAATTCTTTAATTTTTTGAAAATTATTATATAAACTAAATATATGCTATATTTATTAAATATGTTAAATTTATTAAAATATTGAAGTTTAAAATACATGATTCACCGTATATAATCTCGAGTGCCCACAGTATAATTTTTTCTGAATGAATAATTTGCTAGTCCATGAGCTATTATCATTATAAAATTTAAAACTACTTCTTGACCAATAGTTAGATTACCGTCCTCTCTCGTATACTGATTACTATTTCCCTTCACATAACCTCAAGATGGATTATGGGAGACGTCTAAACTTTATCACCTTTTTGCCATTGATCGGGAGGTCAGTCGAGTGTTGCCACATGTCTTAGAAAGTGCTACGTGGCATGAAGACTTCCATGTGAATTCGTCCAAATAGTCGGGTGTTGCTCTCGGTCGGGAGCCACTTAATGGCGTCCGGTCGGAACACTTGATTGTGGATTGTTTGATGGGTTGTTAGCAGTCTTGACTTGGCAGAACATAATAGAATATGACTATATATATGGGTGAATGTTTTTGATCTGATTGGCTCGATATGGGTGGGCCTCGATTGGGAAGACATATATATTTTCTCAGTCGGTTGGGTTTATCCCTCTCCGGTCGAGACGAACTTACTCAGAGGCATCACGCGAGGACTATCCATTAAAGAGAGCACTTAATACTTTTAAAGGTATCGACAACGTACTAAATGACCAAAAAGAGAATAATCTCATACGTTAATGATTGATAGTAATAATTATTGACTGTTATTAGAATACTAATATAACAGTTGTATCAAATATCATTATTGTCCAAAGAAAAGAAACACTCAAGGGACAGAATAAAAGGTAATCAGAGATGCTTGGAAAGGTCTGGACTCTCTTAACTTGACTGAATACTATTTTTCTATTTTCTGATCTCCTACTGATTTGAGCGTTGAAGTGGGATTACCGAAACTCCTTCAAGTGCCCTCCTAACATTTCTTTGAATTTTCTTCTCATGACATTCTCCTTCCAAGAACGTCCGTCGCATCACCGAGAATCACCAACCTATTTGTCAATTTCCGGATCAACCATCATGGGTACATACCTTTTTACCACCATGGGTACACACAATACACACAAAAAAAATGGTAAAAAAAAATAACAGATCAATGCACGAAACCTTCGTTAATGCAAGATCCTCGAACTCATAACCTTCAATAGGATAGGATAGGATAATCCTCAATAGATTTCAACCATCAACCACGACCAAGGCAAACTACTCGGGAACACTTACCTCAACGAAAACGACCTCAAATGGGCTTCACAAGGCAAGTCGCCGTCAAGACGGCGCCACCGACGAGTGGGGAATTGGTGGGCGCGTCGGGGGTGGGGGTTCCTCTTTCCTTAGCTCCAACAACTTAAACATCAAGCTAAGGCTCTCTTTCACCCAACAAAATTGCTTAGGCAAAATTAATGACAACTTTCTTTTTTTTGCTGAAATTTTAAAATTAAAAGAATGTCACCATCTGTGTGTGTGTACAATATTTTTCATTTTTATGGTTATTTGGCGCAATTTTATGAAAGAACTGAAATAATCATACACTATAAATTTGAAGCAATGAGGGTGCGAGATTCTTGATGCTCGAGGCTATCTGAGACATGAGCTATTACTCCAGCTCCAGCATTATACAACCACTCATTCTTTACCTGATTCATAGCAACTAATCGAAAATGAAAAGGACCAAACAAAATCGATAAACCAAACTGACTTACATGGATGTTGTTATGAGCGAAGAAGGGCCAAGTCGCTGAATGAAAACTCACATCAACTTTCTTCCACCCCAGTCTCTGTAATCCATGTATCATCTCCTCTGGTTTCATTTTCGCCATGTTAGATATAGCGATCAAGAGGTAATTGTTCATGTCGACAACATTAGTAACGGTCGATAATACATGCCTTCCATCAGTTCATAGTATTCTGTGGTTTTCTGTGTGTTTGATGAAGTTCGGGCAGCTTCCTTCGCTTTCGCTGCTTCTGAAGGAAAATGAGGAGCTTCAGATAAAATCGGGGGACAATATTTAACATCTACGATGTGTTTGTAACCATCCAACGATTTGAGAGAGGGCTGCAAACGACCAGTTTCTTTTTAATAAAAGACAAGTCACTAGAAGAAACGAGTTACGATAAAGCTCCTCTTTATGTGTTATCTAGTTCTCCGTCAAAAGATATGTGGCCACTGAAGAAATGGCTTCTAGGAAATTATCTTTGCAAATTCATGTACCTGAAAATGAAGAGCCAAAATGTAGAACAGGGGCATTGGAATCTATTCATAATATTTTGTTTGAGATGAACTCATAGCAAATTAGAATCGAAGCGCATTAAACAGTCTTGATACAATCTAGCAATTATATTTCGTACCTTAGGAAGATCTGTCTCTCTCCTGATTGAAGAGGTTCGCCAGCCAACCATATCTGATTGAAGCTCAGGAAAATCGACAATGAAGGTAAATCAACCACAATCTCGTTCTAGGCACTGGAGTATCAAATTGATAGATTCCATAATGGTAACACGAAAGGATACGGTCATATGAAACATTGGCATAAAGAATTCGATTCCGAAATGACTTCAGGGAAGATCTGCAAAGTGAAATGTGAAGTGTATAGTGAAAGAAATCTCGAAAAGACAAAGAACTTGTCCTGGTGATCGATCATTTCGACTTACATGAACTCCAAATCATCAGAATTAGATGCCATTCGTAAAAGAAGAGGCGGTCTGTTTGGTTTTTCATCAGTAAGAAACAGTTGACGACCAGTTCGGCCAGCTAGTATGGGAGCTATTGGCGGTGCAAGTTTTTCGAGAAGGGATAATCCCAGAAGAAAAGGAAGCTGTAAGATGATAATAACTGTCACATACTACTTTTATCACATTATGATAAACCAAATATGACAAGATAACTTGAACTTGGAAGTTGGATCAGTATCCCATTGTTTTAAGGTACCTGCTTTTTCCCTCTAACGCCGAGATGTGGAGTTGCCAAGGTAATAAAGTTTATTGGTTCCAACCCAGCAATACTGCCTAGTTTCAATGAATTTTCCATTTGTGTATTTCTATTTCTGTAATGATCAACCTGATCTTTATGCAAGCTATCTGTAGAATAAAGAACAGCGACTGCATATCTTGAGAATAAACCACCTAAGGAATGAGCCAATATAGATATCCTTTGTAAACTTCCCGTCTTCTGTACCACACTTGAGATCTGTTTCAAGAATGAATCAAATATCATGGCACGAAAGATGTATCTCAGTCAGCAACAACAAATTTTTAACTACCTCATCTGCTAGTCGCTTTCCGGCTCTATCAATTCCATCGAATGTTTTAGTGAAACCATTGCATGAACTCGCTGTTCAGGAAAAAAATCATTAACAACTCGGAAAGAACACATGAAAATAAATAAATAAAATTTACAACTCATGAAGCTTGAATGCAACCAGAAATGGCATACCATATATTAAAAAGTTGCTGCCTAGTTGTCTTTCTAACTCAGCCTTAGCATAGGTCCAGTCACTGGGACTGCACATTATACTTGCATAAGTACATAATTGAACTAGAAACATCATCGTCTAAAATTTTGTAATTGAGAATTGCTAACTGAAATAGGGATGAAGGGACAGTGGTAATTTCCCAAACTCACTACTGCGAAACAGTATACTCCGGCTATCATGTTGGATCAAATGAAATGGCAATTTCAGTTAGCACTTTAATGAACCATTGCCAAAAAGATTGTACCAACCTCCTATGCACAACAAACCTTGTTCAATCTGGTCACCTTATAATTATGAAAATTTTTGATATATATATATATATATAGAGAGAGAGAGAGAGAGAGAGAGAGAGAACTAGCCACAAGGTACAAAAACTAAACATATCAAAGAAAGAGTCAAACAAGGTCCATAAGATTAGCCATTTAATGAATGTAAAGGTCAAATTTCTAATGACATCAAAATTTTTACCTAGCCATAATTCCATGGACTAGGACAAGGAGATGATCGGGTGCTTGTTTGAAATCATAATCAGTTCCTGATGCCATAATGCTTCCTTGAACACTAGTTATTCTATGCACCCCGAAATTAAGGTCGCCCAAACTGTGTTCATTCCTGCACAGATAAAATTAATTGCCTTTTGAAACCTGCAGTGAATTCAACACAATCAATGGATGGTTTTACAGTATCATCTCAATACAATTCGTCAATGCAATAAAGAAATATCTTCAAATGACTTCAAGATGCTAAAAGAGAAAGATCAACAAGATTAGAACAAAAAATAATTGCTAATTTTCTTTTCTTGAAAAGGGACATTAGATCAAATGATCAATCGCATTATGTATTGATGAAGGTGATGAATGTTAGATTAATGAGATCTTACGGAGGATTCTTTATAGTAGAATGTGATGGGGAAAAAATAACAGAGAACAAAACAAGCTATTGTTTCCAATTGATTTAAAAAGTTGTTACCTAAACTAAAGTTTGTTGGGTTAAGTGAGCTCTGAGCTTGTCCACATATTAACCAAAGATCAGAGATCAAGGTAGAAGATGGCTACTCCAGGATTTTGAGATGAAGTTATGGTCTGCCTCAGGTACAGTCCTGTAGGGGGTTCAGTTTAGTTGGCCCTAAGCGATTAGCTGAGAGGCCAGTTCAAGCTGGCAAGGCAAGATGGGCATCCACTCAATGGAAGACGGATCAAGCACATTTGTCCGAATGCTGTCCTTGCTTCCTAAAATGAAAATGGAAATTCCCACTAAGAACTCAACAGTGCAGGTGTGCAAATGGTTAGGCTTGTACCTGACCTTTAAAAGGTTTGTATTGGCAAGAACATACTCAGCAGTGAAATTTACTAAAGAATTGCCAGTCATATATAGAATGTCTACATTCCATAATCAGCTAGCAACATTCTTAAGATGTATTAATCCTAAAGAAAAGCAAAAGAGAAATTGCTTTTACCAGATTCCTCTTTGACTACTTTAGGCGAGTTTATTGGTTTTCTTAAAAGCCAAACATAATTTTGGAAGGGCAAATTTTATTAATCCCGTACAATTTTCCAAGAATCAGGCATAATTCTGGATAGAAAACCGTAGATTTAACGAGTCTTTGCAAAAATCGGAAATTAATGAGTTTTTCACCCCAAGAATCGGACAATAATGGACACGAAACGATCGATTACACGAGCCTTTCCAAAAATCAAAGCATCCAAGTTTATCAGAAGAAAAAACATAAAAATAAATCAAGGACAAAAGGGAACCGAAACTGAAGCAACAAAGCAATTAAGATATCATTCCCGCATTTCTAGACCTCGATATCGCTCCTCCAGGATCAAATCGACAACATTGAGGTGTAAGAGCGATTAAATCGAAACCTGACACAACGGAGCTAGACGGCGACGTCGCTAGGCTAGCGAATGCCTTCCACCGATCGACGACGATCCGCGGCGAGTTGCTACAGCGAGATCGGAACGGCGAACGATGCTCGCAGTGGTGGTGGGGACGAAAGCGGAGGCACAGGGCAGGAATGGGGCACACGACATCAAATTCTATTTATAGTAGGGCTAAAAAAGCCGATTTTTTTTTTTGTTTTTCCTAAAAAAAGGAATCCAGAAAGAATATTGAGAAATGGAAACGCAGCAGGTGGCCTCGCGTCGCGCTTGGTTAGGGCTTCATCGCATCCATTGACGCCGTCGCCAAACTTGCTGTGTCAAAGATTGGGTTTTGGCGAGTGATGCAAGCAAAGCAAAGTCGGCAAAGCATATGCAACGCAAAGATGAGAAAGAGAGGGAGCATCGTCGTAGAATATCTACCGACACAAACAAGAACATCCGCATCATCCGATTGAGGTTTGATCGTCGACGGGTGAGTCATTGATGCGCCATCTTCGATATTGACCAAGTTATGGAACGCCAAGGAAAATTGACCACCGAAGAGGATCGCTGCGTGGAAAAAAAAAGAGACAAAGGGAGGATCGTTCCTGGCTTTTTAGCTTTGTCATTCCGATGCTCGAGTTAGATTCTGACGGGAGATGATGAACATTAGTGAAGAAAAACACAGTATTAACGAATCTTTTATAATACTACTAAGATTGTATTCTCAAAAATATGTATCATCGTTATATATATTAAAATATCTAATGCGAAAGTATATAGATATAAGAATAGAGAAGACCATTATTTCTTTATTATTGATGATTATTATGATAGGTTAAGATTGGCTATTGATGATTATTTAGCTCACAGAATTCCACATTAAAAAAAACACTTTAACTTGTAATCATAGAAGATCAATAAAAATCACCAATTATTCAGCTAATATTATCTTTTAGTGTTAATGAGGTTCAGCCAATTGCTTCATAGGATCATTGGAAGAAGTGTAGAAGATGCACATGAATTGTTTTCTGCATTGATCTCCATATTGCTCAACAAGGAATAAGCAAACAACACTCAAAGTATCAGTTTTGACAAAACTCTCCATAATGCTCTACAAGGTTTAGATAACAAAATATGATGAACTTGAGCGTTGGAGCAAAAGGACTAAAGGTCTTCTACAAATTAATAAATGCACTTAATTAACAATATATCATAATGAATACAAAATTAATGTCGCAAGAAGGGAGTGCGGAAGGGAAACGGTGACGGCGAGGGAAGAGGAGAGAGCAAGGCCGACAACGATGCATTACAGCTCGTTCATTTTGGAATCATATTGCTTCCCATCAAATTATGATCCTACAAGTGCCAATCCAGCCATGTATGGGAATTAAGCATACAATTGCAGGATGTTGATGGATTAAATAGCAAGCATGCATTAGACATGTAGCAATCGGGCCAAGGAAATCAATGGGTCAAACAATTAAAGAATAAAGATAATATCCAAAGTGTCCCTAAGAAAATATCAAATCCAGAAATTCATTATCGTGTATAATGAGACTGACTAGCTATATCAGCTTGAAACATGAAGTCGTAGGATAAATGGAGGTCTATATGGAATTACAGGAACACATAGAATGGGTAACCTTATAAAATAAAGCTACAAATATGTTCTACGTATCTTTTAATTCAACGAGATATTCCTAACATCAACTAATTCAGATTTTGTTGGATGAATTAAAAAAAAAACTACTAGCTTCAACTAAAGATTGGTTCTCCGGAATCGACTCCTGCCCATGATTGTCTTCGTGATGTTTCTCGTGCTATCTTTCGCTCAGATATGAGTCACTCGTCGATACAACCCCAATCCTCTTTTATTTTTCCTAATTAATTTATCTAACAAAACAAGATAAATTTATCAAAAAAAATAATTTACTCTTTCAAAAATTAATAGAGAAAAAAAACACTAAAATTTAATTTCAACACAGTAAGGAATGCTGGAAGATATTTGGAACAAACACTCCTTGGATGCCAATATATCCTTGAACTGCTTCCTGTTGGTGCGCCTTCTCAGCATTTTCAATCCCCTGTACTTAAATTTCTCCATCTTCTCCTGATTGGAGAGAAACTCTTCAAATCTTCTTTGTGGCATCCTCATTTGTAAGTTTATCAGCTCCGATCCTGTCGAGCCATGGAGCAACTTTTGGCCGTTTCTGGCAGTTTCGGTGCTGCTCTCTAGACGCGTAGAATCTGCTCGAATGTCAAACTTGGTCTTGGGGTTATGGCACTTCTTCAGCAACTCGGTCAAAATCGTTGTGGATGATCGATAATTCAGATTGAAGTCGAGCTTGAAGATCATGGGATAACTCTAGGTCATCCGGAAAAATAGATTTCACAATTCGATTTTCGGATGCTAATATCTGTCAATCAATCGAAGCAAATTATATTGTATATCAAGGAGAGTATGCATGAAAATTAAGAAGGTCAGTTTGATGGATCGATCTTCTCTCACGTTTGGAGTGTTGCTGGAATTCAGCATGAGACAAGCGGCTCCACTTTGAAACGAAGTTCTGAAAAGCTTCTTCAATGTAGCTGGAGGATCTTCCGGCGGCCAGGGGGCAATAAGGAACGACGCGATCTGAACCTTGGGCGCTTCGATGCGCAGTGTGGTGACGACGTCGACGATGAGCGACTCGATTTCAAAAGGTTGGATCCGTCAACCTAGCGGCCCCCTGGTCTCTGCCCCACAAGTGTACAGAGGGGGTAAATCACGATGAATGCTGGGCAGGCTAAGACACCCAGACGCGAGGGATTTTTTTTTAAACAGCAGCCGAGGTTCCACTCCTCGTTCATACTATCGACTCTCGAACCCACGATCTCCATTTCAAGTGCGAGTGTCTTAACCAGCTGATTCAGACCGTCGGGGCGACGATGAGCGACTCGAGCTGTGGGGCGCGGATGTCGATGGTCATGATGGTGGGGTGAAGCATGTGGAGCTGGACCAGGATTAAATGCTTGATGGAGGCGGAGTGGATGCTTAGTCCGCCAATGCGGTAATCGAGCGTCAGCGCAATGCAATCGATGAGTTGCAGAGTCTCGAGGAACGGGCAGGAGGCGAGGAGGTTGCGCAGGAAATCCTCGTCAAGGACGCCGAATTCCATTTTGAGAGAGGTGAGGAGGGCGCAGCCCAAGGGCAAGAGGGGTAGGCGATCAGGGTATTTCGACGCCCGGATGCCGTTCAAGGAGAGGCTCCTCAGCGATTTGATGCCGAAGAAGCTGCAGTTTTCCCTTCCGCTGGCATACCCCCCTCCCGTTTCGTCGGATACTTGGAGGATGAGGCCTTGCACGCCCGACTCGACGAGGGCCTCGACGAGCAGCTGTTCGAGGCGTCTGGATAAACAGAAGATGTCGGGTAAGACGACGTGGCATTGGTGGATCAGGGAAGGGAGGAAGGTGATCAATTTTTGGGGGATGACAACGCCGCCTGAGCGGCGCTCGACGTCGAGACGGAAGGTGTTGAGTCGGGGGATGGAAGCGAGGAGGCCGTTGAAGCGGGTGCAGACGGCGGAGAGGGCGACGCGCTGCTTGATGGGGAGGAAGGAGAGGATAGAGATGAGAAGCTCGTCGTCGAGGGAAGTGAGACGGTCCGTCATCGATCGATCGATCGATTCAGCAAAGGCGTCGGGATCAATCAAATTGCCTGTGCCGGTGATATATATAAAAGCTGTGGCGGTTTAGGATTTATCACTAATTAAGGAATAAATCTTTTATTTATTACCTTATTTATTTATTTTTTTACATCTATTACAACGTTAATTAACTAACAATTATAGTACTAAAGGATCACCAATTAATTTGTCATCCGTCAATAATCATGATTTCTAATATATATTGTTATATCAAGCAACCAAGATTTATTTTACATAGAACGTTAATTAACTAACACTTATAGTAAAGGATCACTTATTAATTTGTTATCAGTCAATAATCATGATTTCTAATATTGTTTAATCAAGCAACCTTGATTTATTTTATATAGAAAGGAGATAGCTTACACGACAAGCGTAATATAGAGGGGAGACAGCTTATAAGGCAGACGTGCCTACCATGAAGATGTGTGTCTGCCTCCCAATCGATTGAGAAACATCCTAATCGATTTATCAATAGATTAGGAGAGACATCTGGGCACCCCCCGTGTATGTATATATATATTGAATTTCTCTATTGTGCATCGTTTGTCGTACGCTCATGTGTATCTACCTCCCAATTGATTGAGAAACATCCTAATCGATTTATCAATAGATTAGGAGAGACATCTGGGGGTCCCCCCCCCCCCCCCCCCCTGCGCACCTAGCTCGATCAAATTATAACCTAGGGATGATAAATCTAAAGGGAATGTCTCTATCAATTGTATGTCTCATGGATAAGTTGTTCAACTAAGAAACTTAGGGGGCGTTTGGTTTGCATTTTCAGTATGTTTTTCATTTTCATTTTCTGTAGAAAATGTGATTTTTTGAAAAACATGTTTGGTTTACATTTTCCAGCTTTGTTTTCCAGAAAAAAACATAGCGTTTTCTGGAAAACTGGAAAATGAAAAAAAAAATCATTTTCCAGAAAACTAGAAAATACGATTTTCTGAAAAATAAAAATAAAAAACGAAATAAACCAAACACCCCTTATTTTGTTATCTCTTCTTTTCTCTCTACTTCTTTTACTTTATTCGTGTCTACCAATTTTGATGGTTGGGGTTTCCAAACATGCTGCAAAGTTTGGCTGACGTTTGAAAGTCGAAAATAGGTTTCCATGGTTAACAACTTGCATGATCCACCTGTTCTCTTTGTTGCTTGTGTACACAGTGAGTTTGTGTGCGGTCAATATTCTGTTTTCCCTTCTTATGCTACAAACATTGCAAACGATACTCATCTCTCTCTTAGTATTTGAATTCCATGCAAGCAATAATTTACTTAGGAGAGTCCTATCCTTTTGTTTCTTGAATGTTTGTTTATTTTTTTGTTATGGTGTCTCTCTTTGAAAAAGTCTCTCAGCATATTATACACAGTCAATGGTATAGCATGTTATCGCTTATCAGTGACATTGTACGGATATTTTAGTGGCCATTATGTATTCACGTGCTTGCTATTCTTTGAGTGTGGCGTGCTCTGTGTGGCACTCTGTTTTCAATTTATATTGATTACAATTAAATCACTTTGTGTGAGAATGAAGAAGATATTTTTCATGTGATGATTCCCCTTGCTGTCTTAACCATCTTTTTTCGTTTTTTGCTAGTTCTTTTTGGATTCATTCGTTAGTGTTGAATTGTTTAAGAAATTCAATCATGTCCATTTCCACATCTGGCTTTTTTGTAGTGTACCTCTTATGGTGGTCGTTACCATGCTTTCCTGAAAATTTCACAATGTATTTCAAAGTGACGGTTCCATTCCTCATGGTGCGAGTAGCTTTCTTCCCTCGCTAGACTTCAAGCGGCGAGTACCGCATTTTCTATTTTCTACCACCGTATTCTCCCTTATCTAGAAAATGACATCTATTTTCTCAGAAAATGACATCTCCTTTTTCAGAAAATGAGATTAGAAAATACAAACTAAACAATATTTTCTAAAAAATAAAAAAATGAAAACGAAAAATGTCTAAACCAAACGCCCCCTAACAATCTAGCTAGTAGGGATATTTACAAATGAGGTGATAGAATCTATATTTTATCCATAATACGATGGAGTACTATTTTAGTCGCCGATGCGAAATTGGATGACACGCAGAGGAAGCTAGCTAGCTAGAGTTGTAGTAGATGGATGATTCATTTTCTTTGGCTTCCTCTTGAAAACAATATCCGTCCGGTATGGCAATAAGCAAAGCATAAAAAATAGAGATTGTTGAGGCATGCATATTCACTTTAATACATTAATCCTTCTCATCAATCTTGCTAGCTAGCCTCAACATTAGACGAACTTCGGCATTTAAATCCAAAGAAGGAAATATGAGTTAGTTTCTTGGTCAATTGTACATTGCCTATTTAGAGGAAACTAAAGTGCCCGACGACCTGATGTATATCGATCAAGCCTACCAAATTTGTCATCCATAATTATAACAATCAATGAATGTCCTAACCAGCTCGTAGAATTAGACCATAACCTAATTGGATTGGGCTGAAAGCCCAAATTGGCCAATCAATAAGATTATTGGGCCCAGGAATGAGCCCGAATTGCATAACAAGCAAAGATGCTCCTTTATATTTGTTTAAAACGCTTAGTAGTTAAACAAAATAGTATATAATTAATTAAGAAGATGAAGAAAAACAGAGAGTTGACAAACTAAAAAGTTGGTTCCTTAATTTAGGGAATTTAGCCAACTACAAGCAAGACACAAAAAGAAATTAAGAAATATATGTAGACTTATTGCACAGACATACAATAGCATCATCAAAACTAAAGCTTCGTACCTTTGCACAAAAAATGCCGTTTTGTGCTGCCTTAATTTCGATCGATCACAACACAAAACATGCATTAATTCAATTAGCACTTGGATTACTAGATCTCCACAAACATCAATAATTTTACCACGAGACTTCAAATAATTGCAATCTCTGAATCAACAGCTAGCTTTTAACAGAAAAGGAACAATTAATTACTTTCAGAAAATGTAAAATATTGATAAATTAGGATCAGTCAATGCATCTAGTAAACGACAAAACTCAATCGAAGCAAATCCCAAAAACTCCCTAGCTATTGTTCCACATGAGTTTTAGCTATCTTACTGTAGTCAACAAAATTCCATTATAACTTTACTGTAGTAAACAAACTTTGTGCAATCTTTAACCAGCAAGTGGATCGATTCTAGCTAAACAAGAATATATAAGGAATTCACGTCAATGGAATTAAGTACGTGTAAAACATGGTTACCTGAGAAAAGAGATCATATTTGATACTTGCGAGCGAGAGCCTGCTCAAAATGATAAGAAGAGATAGCTTGTTAGTTAAAGACTTACAGTTAAATATGTAGCATTCTTTAGTGGAATTAAGCTATACATCAACTGCAACTCTTGGATCTGTATCAAAGCATTGTTTACAAGATTGTTTATACAGAATATGCATGATTCCAACATCCAATATTTTATGCAGTAGAGGCAGCTACAAGAGATGGAGTGCAAGGTTGAGTTGTAAAAATTAGAATCAATGCACAACTCTCCTAGCTAGTGAGGTTAAAATATGAAGCGATCAAATGATTGGGCCTGCAGGTTAATGGTGAAATTACGAGGAATAAACCAAGAATGAATGATAAAGACTGAAACCAACTGCATGACAAAACTGCATCTAATGGCCCTGTAAAACTTCAAACTAGTGTATTATCTCTAACTAGTGTATCATAAAGTCACCTTAAACCTTAGTCTAGCATTCTCCCTATAAAACTTCAAACATACAATAGTCATTTCAGTCAATTTTGATCAAATATTATTTTCAATTGATATTTTAGCATCGCAAATGAATGTAAAAAAAAAAGTTTAATTAACTTTATATAACAAATAATAGAGGTACTCAAAATCTTCTAATGGCAAAGTAATGGCGTATAAAAATGATAATAAAGTCAGCAGATATAAAAATGTTCTACTCCCTAAGAAAAACAAAAATGTCAAAAGATTTTGATAAAAACTATCACTCTCAATGAATTGCACAGGCTTGAAATTTTCACCAAGAACAACAATATGAAGCTACTTCAATAGGTATTCATACACTCTCGAAAAAACAGATATATGGACCTATAAAGAAAAGAAACTGTTTCGAAGATCTTACAGAACATAGGTTCCATCAAGGACTAGGATTACACTGACTGTCACCATAGTTGATAAATTATGAAAGAGTTCAAAATCTATTTTGCACCATCAATACCTAGTAGTATTTATACAAAGGTGAACTTTGGTCTTGTAATAAGATTGCACCAATTTGACCTTTGTAACCAAGGTTTAGTTCATGGAAGTTGAGTATATGCTTATTGGATAAAACTAGTGACCCCATACTAAAGGGAAGCTCGTATCTTACATCACCCTCTTCTTGAGTTGTGTATGAAGTATTAGGTTAACGTTTCCATACTTAGGTTAATGTTTCCAAAAAGTAATTTTGAACTACTCACTTGCATGGCTTCTACTAATGTGTGAACCGTTACAGAATTCTTGTATGTTGATTTATACTTTATAAGCATTCACGGACAAAGAAAAAAAAAAAGATGAATCAATTACTGTCAAGCAAGCATGCATACGCTGATGTTCTCTCCCATACAAGTTGAGGACTCAAGTTACACCTTAGCTGTAGGTTTGGCAACAAGATTGCCTCGTGTAGGCAAAGATGAATCATTGAAACCCCTACTAACCTATATTCTCTCAGATTTTTCCTCTACTAAAACTGCACCTTCCTACGTTGGGAATTTTAAATCCCTCCTTAGGGATTGCACTACCGTATAGAATTCGGAAAATTGAAAAGATTCAAACGATCCTAACACAGGATCTTGTCATGGATCTACGATGAATATGTGAGAAAACTAAAGTGGAAGCATAAATTACAAAACTATAAATACCACACCTGGATCCAGAGACATCTTCGTCATTGTTTATGGGAGAACCTAAAGATGATTAATGCCACCAATTAGTTGTAGAGCGAGATCTCCATTGATAGTTGTTTGTCAAATTGCAAACGTTTGTCAAGAACATTGTAAACTTTCTCAGCACTAGGTCTCCTGCAATGAGTAGCATATTTTTAAAATAAATAAAAGGATATCGTGTAATAATATAGTAAAACTGAAAAACAAAAAATAAGAGAACAGAGAATCATCCCACTATAGCATCACGGTACCTAAAAACTTAGACCATCAGTTCTTTAGGCAAAGGTTTATCTTAGTACTTGTTTGTTCCTTTTAGCAAAGTTCATTAATCTGTATGTCAATCCATATACATCTTAAAAGGTGTCACAAGCTATGTTAATACTCTAATTTTTGCATCAGACATTGTTGCTTCTGGATATTCGTTTTCAATATTTAATGCAAAATATTAATATAGTAAGTTAATAACAAACAATCATTATGTCCCAATTTAATTGAATATGAAAAGGAGTCAATTAATGAACAATCTCCCTCTTGACAAATAATTTCCAGCTCTCGTAGGACTTTGTCAATCAAATCTCGCAACCCAGCTTTTCTCTTGTCTTTCTTCTGTGTATACAACCAGAGATTTCCTATACATAGGGCTGAGAAAGAAGAAAGTCAAGGGTCCTGATTGAGGCACTGATAAATAAGACAAAAGAATATGGCCGGGGTGAGCATGTCTAACCAAAAACTGATAAACCAAACCAAAAAAATTTAGTTTACTGGCTTATTAGTTTGGTTTTGGTTTATCAAGTAGGCAATTTTATCGGATTCAGTTCAATATCCATTTACATGCAGATAAAACTGATAAAATCAAAATAATAACAGATGTGTGAGCATAAAATGTGTCATACTTCAATAGTAACAAACTCACTTAGCTATTAATGCTAATTAATACCCAAGTAAGAAGCCCTAATATCATTCCCAACTAACCCTTGATCCATCCAACCCCCAATAACCTTAATATCCTAAAAGTAACCCGAGTAATTTTAAATCTCTAATACCTTTGCAGTCTACTAATAGAAATTTATTTTTCTTTGATTTTTGGTTTAAAGAGAACCAAACAAAAATCGAACTGAAAATTTCAGTTTATGCATGCAATGCTCTTGGATGGGACCTTGGAGATGATCTTTGAGGCTCCCATGGGGCATGTACTCATAAACAAGAGCTGGAAAAGTTTCATCTCTGCAGTAACTCAAAAGTGAAACAAAATTCCTATGATGAATCCATAGTAAACTGCCTTGCCTACAATCGACATTTAATTGTCAATTGAAATGTATTGAAACAGACTAGAGGAATTTGATAGACTGTTCGTAGTTTCAAAGATAACCAATTTTGGAAAATTAAGACTCATAATAATCAGACTAATTTACCTCAAATTCAAATTCTCAAGTCTGCTGTGGAGTAAATCGTGAATGCACTTTGACTGCAACTTGAGTTTGTCTAAATGGCCTAGATAGAATGTCGCCATAGCCCCTTTCCCAATGACTTGAGCAAAGTTGTTAGTAATTACTTGCAAATGATTGAAAGTGAATTTCCCACCGTCAACTTGCGGATGTGGTCCATGTTCAATTTTCTGAGCTATGGTTGCTTCAATATGCCGGGTCACATTGATGCAACCAAAACTTTTGACAAAAATAAGGAACAAGATAAATTTACAGAAATTTGGACAAAACATTACAAAAAAAATCAGAGACATAGATTCTCCTCAATAGTATTACCTTTTTCCCCTTTTTCTCAGCCAAATAAACCATCTTTCCAGCATAAGAATCAATAGCAACCCAAGGATTGGACTACAAATAACCACAATAATAAGTGTGTTTATCTTCTTTTTACTCTCGGTGTTGCTTGGAATTGTGTGGTTGGTGAGTCTAGCATTTAGAAATTTTTAAAAACTAATATGTAATTTAAGTCTTTACTCAACAAAACAACACAGTTTACTGCTTGATATTACCTAATTAATGAAAATGTAAAATTTCTTATATCAGCATAAAGATTCGATCTAGAAACTACCTAATTAATGAAAATGTTGAGCTTCTTTCATCTAGATGCAAAGCATAGAAAACAAGAAAATATTCAGAATAGAACAAATGATATTATTGCCATCAAAGAATTGAAATTCTAATTTTTCAGCTTGGCATAAGCACCAGCTTCATGCAAACACAAGACTTCAATTAACTGTGATGTATACCTCTTCCTATATATTACTATAACTTTCAGTGAAACAATATACCTGTATCATATCAAATCACAATACTACTAAATTGCAACCACAGGCAAGAACAGATTAACAAGCATTTACAAAGCCACAAGAAAATCTCATGGTTCAATTTACATACTCAAAATCCATCCACTTTTCTAAAAGAATCAATTGCTTCTGGGCACCAAATAATAGAAATGATGCCTAGGTCAGATATAGTATTTGGTATGGAGTATTTAAATCTTGAGCTGTGAATCAATCGGACAAATGCATTTATTTACAGAAAAATGAAATCTACTGAAGGCACGAATATGCCAGGGCACGATCGAGGTTGACGACGACGTTGATCATAGACGGTCGCAGGGGCGTCTTGTCCATGCAGCGGACAGCCGTCTTCGCCACCCGCTCCACCGCCTCGGCCTCGTGCTGCGACGGTTGTCTGACACGGACGTCAAGCAACTGGTCAACCTCGCCGGCCTCAACGAAAGGCACGGCGTATTCGACAATGTGCATTGGTTCCCCGTCGTCATATTCCATGGCCCTGCGGCCGTTGAGGACCACGAGCATCACGACGCCGAAGCAGTATACGTCGCTCTGGAAGTTGCAATAGTTTTCAGGGTCCATGTAACCGACGCTGCTCGACACCCGCCATTCGCCCTCCGACTCCGACTCCGGCCAAGAGAAACCGAAACCCGAACCCGGGCGTCCCAGTTCGCATCCAGCAAAATGTTCAAGGACGTGATGTTGCCGTGGATGATCCGCGGTTGGGTAAAGGTGTGGAGGAACTCTATTCCCCGCGCGGCGTCGAGCAGGACCGTGATCCTCATCTTCCATGAATTCAACGCAGATTCTTCGCCGTGGAGATGGTCATAGAGAGCTCCATTCTCCATGTACTCGTAGACCAAGAGGCCTCCTCCTTACAGTAGCCTACCAAGCCTATCACGTGCTTGTGGCGGAGGCGAGAGAGAGAGTCGAGCTTCGACTGGAAGGAGCTCTCCTTGCTCAGCGTGTTCGTGTGCGGCGGCTCCTTGCGCTTAATTGCCACATCACGACCGTCGATTAGCTTCCCCTTGTACACGAATCCGAAGCTGCCACCCCTAATTTTAGTCTCAGAGGAGAAATTGTGGGTGGCAACGGCGAGGTCGTCAAAACAGAACTCCACGGGCCAGTTGAAGAAGACGGGTCGGGCCCATCGACTCCGCGGGGGTGGCTGGCTTTGGCGATCATTGGATCGATGGTTACGTTTATCTGTCTCTGCTCCATTTGTTATTGCATCATCAGGCGCAAGAACGGCGCCGAGCATCCCTCTGGGACGGCCGGCGGCCTACCGCGATCTCAAATCGTCCGGCGTCCACAACCGGCCCGGCCCGTCCCGTCTTCTTCAACTAGCCCGTGGAGTTCAGTTTTGATGACCTCACCGTTGCCACCCGCAATTTCTCCTCCGAGACTAAAATTGGGGGTGGCAACTTCGGATTCGTGTACAAGGGGAAGCTAATCGACGGTCGTGATGTGGCAATTAAGCACAAGGAGCCGCCGCACACGAACACGCTGAGCAAGGAGAGCTCCTTCCAGTCGGAGCTCGACTCTCTCTCTCGCCTCCGCCACAAGCACGTGATAGGCTTGGTAGGCTACTGTAAGGAGGAGGAGCTCCTCTTGGTCTACGAGTACATGGAGAATGGAGCTCTCTATGACCATCTCCACGGCGAAGAATCTGCGTTGAATTCATGGAAGATGAGGATCACGGTCCTGCTCGACGCCGCACGGGGAATAGAGTTCCTCCACACCTTTACCCAACCGCGGATCATCCACGGCAACATCACGTCCTTGAACATTTTGCTGGACGCGAATTGGGACGCCCGGGTTCGGGTTTCGGTTTCTCTGGGCCGGAGTCGGAGTCGGAGGGCGAATGGCGGGTGCCGAGCAGCGTCGGTTACACGGACCCTGAAAACTATTGCAACTTCTAGAGCGACGTATACTGCTTCGGCGTCGTGATGCTCGATGTCCTCAACGGCCGCAGGGCCATGGAATATGACGACGGGGAACCAATGCACATTGTCGAATACGCCGTGCCTTTCGTTGAGGCCGACGAGGTTGACCAGTTGCTTGACGTTCGTGTCAGACAACCGTCGCAGCACGAGGCCGAGGCGGTGGAGTGGGTGGCGAAGACTGCTGTCCGTTGCATGGACAAGACGCCCCTGCGACCGTCTATGATCAACGTCGTCGTCAACCTCGATCGTGCCCTGGCATATTCGTGCCTTCAGTAGATTTCATTTTTCTGTAAATAAATGCATTTGTCCGATTGATTCACAGCTCAAGATTTAAATACTCCATACCAAATACTATATCTGACCTAGGCATCATTTCTATTATTTGGTGCCCAGAAGCAATTGATTCTTTTAGAAAAGTGGATGGATTTTGAGTATGCAAATTGAACCATGAGATTTTCTTGTGGCTTTGTAAATGCTTGTTAATCTGTTCTTGCCTGTGGTTGCAATTTAGTAGTATTGTGATTTGATATGATACAGGTATATTGTTTCACTGAAAGTTATAGTAATATATAGGAAGAGGTATACATCACAGTTAATTGAAGTCTTGTGTTTGCATGAAGCTGGTGCTTATGCCAAGCTGAAAAATTAGAATTTCAATTCTTTGATGGCAATAATATCATTTGTTCTATTCTGAATATTTTCTTATTTTCTATGCTTTGCATCTAGATGAAAGAAGCTCAACATTTTCATTAATTAGGTAGTTTCTAGATCGAATCTTTATGCTGATATAAGAAATTTTACATTTTCATTAATTAGGTAATATCAAGCAGCAAACTGTGTTGTTTTGTTGAGTAAAGACTTAAATTACATATTAGTTTTTAAAAATTTCTAAATGCTAGACTCACCAACCACACAATTCCAAGCAACACCGAGAGTAAAAAGAAGATAAACACACTTATTATTGTGGTTATTTGTAGTCCTGTCCTTGGGTTGCTATTGATTCTTATGCTGGCAAGATGGTTTATTTGGCTGAGAAAAAGGGGAAATAGGTAATACTATTGAGGAGAATCTGTGTCTCTGATTTTTTTTGTAATGTTTTGTCCAAATTTCTGTAAATTCATCTTGTTCCTTATTTTTGTCAAAAGTTTTGGTTGCATAATGTGACACGGCATATTGAAGCAACCATAGCTCAGAAAACTGAACATGGACCACATCCGCAAGTTGACTGTGGGAAATTCCACTTTCAATCATTTGCAAGTAATTACTAACAACTTTGCTCAAGTCATTGGGAAAGGGGGGGCTATGGCGACATTCTATCTAGGCCATTTAGACGAACTCAAGTTGCAGTCAAAGTGCATTCACGATTTACTTCACAGCAGACTCGAGGATTTGAATTTGAGGTAAATTAGTCTGATTATTATGAGTCTTAATTTTCCAAAATTGGTTATCTTTGAAACTACGAACAGTCCATCAAATTCCTCTAGTCTGTTTCAATACATTTCAATTGACAATTAAATGTCGATTGTAGGCAAGGCAGTTTACTAAGGATTCATCATTCATCATAGGACTTTTGTTTCACTTTTGGGTTACTGCAGAGATGAAACTTTTCCAGCTCTTGTTTATGAGTACATGCCCCATGGGAGCCTCAAAGATCATCTCCAAGGTCCCATCCAAGAGCATTGCATGCATAAATTGAAATTTTCAGTTCAATTTTTGTTTGGTTCTATTTAAACCAAAAAACAAAGAAAAATAAATTTCTATTAGTAGACTGCAAAGGTATTAGAGATTTAAAGTTACTCGGGTTACTTTTAGGATATTAAGGTTATTGGGGGTTGGATGGATCAAGGGTTAGTTGGGAATGATATTAGGGCTTCTTACTTGGGTATTAATTAGCATTAATAGCTAAGGTGAGTTTGTTACTATTGAAGTATGACACATTTTATGCTCACACATCTGTTATTATTTTGATTTTATCAGTTTTATCTGCATGTAAATGGATATTGAATTGAATCCGATAAAATTGTCTACTTGATAAACCAAAACCAAACTAATAAGCCAGTAAACTAAATTTTTTTGGTTTGGTTTATCAGTTTTTGGTTAGACATGCTCACCCCGGCCATATTCTTTTGTCTTATTTATCAGTGCCTCAATCAGGACCCTTGACTTTCTTATTTCTCAGCCCTATGTATAGGAAATCTCTGGTTGTATACACAGAAGAAAGACAAGAGAAAAGCTGGGTTGAGAGATTTGATTGACAAATAGTACTCCTGCGAGAGCTGGAAATTATTTGTCAAGAGGGATATTGTTCATTAATTGACTCCTTTTCATATTCAATTAAATTGGGACATAATGATTGTTTGTTATTAACTTACTATATTAATATTTTGTATTAAATATCGAAAATGAATATCCAGAAGCAACAATGCCTGATGCAAAAAGTAAAGTATTAACATAGCTTGTGACACCTTCTTTTAAGATGTATATGGATTGACATACAGATTAATGAACTTTGCTAAAAGGAACAAACAAGTACTAAGATAAACCTTTGCCTAAAGAACTGATGGTCTAAGTTTTTAGGTACCGTGATGCTATAGTGGGATGATTCTCTATTCTCTTATATTTTGTTTTTCAGTTTTACTATATTATTATACGATATCCTTTTATTTATTTTAAAAATATGCTACTCTTTGCAGGAGAACTAGTGCTGCGAAAGTTTACAATGTTTTTGACAAACGTTTGCAATTTGACAAACAACTATCAATGGAGATCTCGCTCTACAGCTAATTGGTGGTGTTGATCATCTTTAGGTTCTCCCATAAACAATGACGAAGATGTCTCTGGATTCAGGTGTGGTATTTATAGTTTTGTAATTTATGGGTTTAGGGTTTTTAGGGTTTAGGGTTTAGGATTTAGGATTTAGGGTTTAAGGTTTAGGGTTTAGGGTTTAGGGTTTAGGATTTTTTTTTCAAAGAAGCATCTTATTCCTGAAAAAGAAATCCATATTAGAAGGGGGACCAGACCTAACGTTCCAATATAGATGTACAACGACTTTGACTGATTTACAAGTATTGCAAAAAAGATATAAAAGAAAAAACTGGTTGTCTATATAATCTATACAATTAATAGCCAGTCTTTTATTAACTCAAATCAAATGTTGGAATCAGCCTCCAGTCACCTTTGCTTTTGCTGTCTAGCAGATTTTCCTTCCCTTGAAAGAAACTCTTCACAGCACATCCAATCTTTCAAAGCCCAAGATCTCTGAGAATTTGTAATAAACCATAATCTTCGTCTCCTTATTTGCATCAGAATGAATGCTGAAATTTCTTCCATATGACAATGAAGAAGAGAAAAGGTTGAATCTTGCATATGAAAACCCAAAGAAAATCAAAGAACCCGATGTTCGCTTTTGACAAGCGACCAGCCATAAACGGATTTGTAGCACCTTTACCGTTGCCGTTACTACGGGCTAGATAGATCTATGGTGGATCTATTCACCCTTGCAGGCTTTTTGGCAAAGTCTCAGCTATCAACGGATTTGAGATGTCTTTACCGTAACCGTTTGCTACGGACTAGATGAATCACATGCGGTGGATCCATTCACCATCCCTATCTATAAAATTTCCAATCTCTGAAGCCGAAATTTGAACATATGCAGATACAACTCCAGAGCTCCTTATAGCAACTGGTTTCAACCATAATTATCAAAGCAACTACTGATTTCAGTCTTAAACATCACCACTTCTTTTTCTGAACGGTTGAACAGACCACCTGAACAAGAACAAATTCAGATATATCTCCTCGGAATAAACCCTTATAACAGCACAATTCAGCAAACCAAAGCTCTACTTGGCACTCCCAGCAACCAGCCACTTGAAACTTCCGAAAACCAGCCACACCAAACAGATATTCACATCACCACTAATAACTATAATCAGGAAGGCAAAAGCAGGCTCCAAACTGACAGTAACTGCAGTCCACGTCTCTATTGGCACATTTGGCATGTTTGGCAGGCTGTGGGAACATCAGATTTCTTGGCATCCCATGACCGATATCTGAGATGATTACAGCAGATTCAGATTTATTGGCATCCTTCTCAATATTTTGACATACCAAACCAGAGTCAACCCCAGCCCTCGAGAACTTCTAAAACCAAGTAAAGGCATCAGCTTCCCTTGTATGAGTGTAATTGACTTATAGCAGATTCAGATTACAGCGGATTCAGATTTCTTGTATAAGCATCTCAGTCAGCAAACTCATTATAATATCAGTATAATCCAATCTTTAGCTCTGCAGTGTGAGCATCAAACAGAAAAGCAGCCCATTATGACTGAAAACACATCCTTGCTAATATGTATCAGAAATATCCGTTTAAGACTTTAGTAGCACTGATCAGCAATTTCAGTATCAGACAAAAGAAGACATGGGAAAATCTTCACCTCATGAAAACGAGGCAACCAACACTCATTCCAGAACCACAATCCTCTACAATCCTTTGATACGTTTGGCACGCAGTAGGGAGAAGTTTTGCAACCTTCAACGTTTCATACAGGCAGATATTTGTCACCAGAAACAGTACTTGCCATGCTACTTCATCACCCGCATCCACTTTCATTAGCACCCAAGTTATCATAAATCCAGACCTCCAACCTACTGGCAAAAACAGCAACTCAGGAAACCTCCACATTACCACTAGAATATCAGAGAGCCAGTAACTACAAACAGAGGGCAGAATCAGCCGAAACTGATTTCTGCATCCACCATACTGAACCATGCAAAAGCCAACTCTAACACTTCCAGCAACAGGCCAAGGTTTCAGCTTCTGCATTGTGCCTTGACAGCCCCACCAATCCAAAAGCTTAGCAGGTTTTCCAGATAGCCAGAAGTTGGAGACCACTGTATTAGGTCAGTTGCAGACACTGCAGACCTCAGTGAAGGAAATCAGGTGTAGATTTTTCAGTATCAAGCTATACTTAATTCAGATTTTTGACAGTCAGGACCCCATGGTCTAATCCTCCAAGACCAGAAAATAGCAACACCAACTTGCTATTCTATAGAATTACTAACGTGCCAATTTGCAAGCAGAAAACCCACTGACTTCAAATAGCAACATCAGCCAATCTATAGTGAAGTCTAAACTTTGAAACCCAGGATCAGCACCAAAGGTCTAGTCAGTTATACCTCCAATCCACCCAAATTCCCAAAGGCAAGCTGGACTTAAGTTCTATATACATTTAAGACAGACAGCTATTAGATCAGAAGTTATATCAGAAACTTAGGAACTGAAAACCAGTATTCCAGCTTCACTTATAACTGCTCCATTAGCACACTTAGCACGCAGAAAAGGAAAGATCAGAAATCCATGCTTGAAAACCAGACAATCGCATGCCAATTTGATATCAATCCACGAGGTCAGAGAACCTTTTGAGCCTTCTGAATTACCAAATTCCTCAGTAGCAAACCAGACAAAGACAGTCCACTCCACATTTGGCACACCAGACTACCATAGCCTCTGATCTCTTCTGATATCTGCAAGTGGCTCTTTCTCTACCTCCTGTAAAACACACTGAAACCATAGCAGATAACTCCCAATATTCAGCAGCTACTCCTTCTGCAGTTGCTATCCATCAGCCCTTACAAATCATTCAGACACCAGCAACAGCCGACTCCAAGCTTCCATTACAGCTATATCTATATTCTTGGCACAGTTGGCACACCACAGAACCCCATGATCGATAAACTCAACCAATCTCCAGGCCCCAAAACCAAAACGCAGTCCAGATAATAGGGAATTAATAACCCACAATAACAGCTCCTTAAACAGGACTTCAGAAACTAATAAGAAACCCATTGCAGCTATCAAAATACTAATCCATTCAGAAGCTGATTATTGTAGCCCGTCCTCATCCCGAGCACACTTAGCTGAGGATTAAACAAGCATTCAACCAGAATATGAACCATTTCTTCCAATTGCACAGAAAGCCTGCAACTCCCAGTAATAATTATATCTCAGTGAAAAACTCTTGGCACTCAGTTTAATTGGCTGAAACTCTATACAGAAAACAGGCAAGTTAAGTGACACCAACCCAAACCCAGCAGCAACCTGACCATCCATAGATATAGATAAAGTTAGCAGCCCTTGGACAGCAGTTGCGTCTGTTATCCATATCAGAACATCCTTTCTCTAAAATGCAGATATAAGCTGCTCTTTTAACACATTACATTGTTACCAAAATTTCTTCTGCTAATTCAGTGGTAGCACGAATTTATCAAGCTCTGCTTAGCTCTTAGTTTGATTTCTTAGAAAGTCTAATATAAGGCAAGTTGACTCAATCAAGCTTGCAAATACCGAAAAGAGCTTTGTCTACCTCTGTGTTAGTCAGTATTCTGCCCTCCAGACTGTTAAAAGCTTGATTTGCAAGGTGATCTGCTGCTTGCATTTGCTTCCCTGTATACATGTGTAAATTGGACTTGGTATTTCCGCATTATGTGTTTGATTTTAAGGATCAGGTTACGTAACTCCCAAGGAAAGGAAAGAGATCTCAACATCTTCAAGGCTACCAGTGAGTCCGACTCAAGCCAAAGAGGAAAATAATGATTATCCACACATAATTCTAATCCTGCTAATATTGCTTTCAATTCTTCCCTGATATTTGTTCCCATGCCAATTATTCCAAATTTTGTCTAGAAGAATCTGACCTACATGATTCCTAATGATAACACCATACGAGGAGGGCCCCGGATTTCTTTTGGAACAACCATCTGTGTTTAATTTGAAAAATCCATGGCTCGATTTCCTCCAGTATACCACTGAGATGGTAGTTGTAGTTCTATTGGTTATATGAAGTCCCAAAGTTTGAGCAGCGTTTCTACACCCTTTCCAATGGTTCTGTTTGATCAAACCTGCTGTCATTCCAAAATGTATATAATTTTTAACATTCCAAATGTTGGTTTTTGCCCTCGATGCTTGGCATCATTTCTAGCACTCCATAGGAACCAGACAATCAAGAAAGGCATGGTCTCCCTGATGTGTCCATCCCGTGACCAAGATGAAGCTCTCTGCCAGTTATCAAATAACAGAAACCGATCAACTCCAAATAGTTGTGCAAAATATACCCATACCTCCATGGCAGCAGAGCTATTAAAAAACAAATGGTCCCAAAACTCCAATGATTTGCAACAAAGACATTTAGAAGCTAGATGTACTCCCCTTGTTTGTAATATATCATCCACTAGTAAGCGTTTTCTCAAGAAACGCCATATGAAAACAGATATATTCGGGTATAACAATTTACTCCAGCAAGCACCCCAAATCTTGGTCGGCTGCTGCACAATTCTGGCACAGTTCCAAGCAGATTTTAATGAGAATTTACAATTCTACGTAGGCTTCCAAATAATGCTTTCCAGTATGTTTAATTGGTCTCCTGTTTGAGCTGCGTTCTCCTCCAAAATAGGCACCGCAACATCCAAGATTTCCTCCACAATTCCGGCCGGAACAACCTCCTGCAATTTACTAACATTCCATCCTTGATTGCTTAAGAAATCTACCACCTTGCAATCTGGATTTCCAACCACCATGCAAGACTGATATAGTGGGCCTATATCCAACCAAGTGTCATACCAGAATCTTAAATCTCCTTGTCCAATAATCCATCCAATATTTTTCTCTGCTAAGCTGCGTATTTTGAGCAATCTGCGCCAACAGGGAGAACACTTCCAATTTGCCACAACTACACTTGGTGAATTCGTTCCACAGTACATTTTCTTCAAGAACATTGCCCATGGAGTCTTTTGTGCTCTGAATCTAAATCAAAGCTTCATAGCAGTAGCTGTAGCAAGGTCTGATAGCCTCCTCACACCCAATCCTCCCTCTAACTTTGGCTTACAAATCTCTGCCTATGCCACCCAATGAGTCTTCTTATTTGAGTGAGTTACCCCTAAAAAAAAATTTGCAAAAATCATTTCCAATGATGTAGAACTGCCAATGGTGGTAAGAAGACCTGGAGGATATAAAAAGGAATCGAGGATAGCACGCTCTATATAAGTGTCAATCTTCCACCATATGTTAGCCTCTTTATATTCCACCCAAGCAGTTTTTTCCTGGCCTTCTCAATTAGGGGTTGGAAATGGCTTGATTTTCGATTCCAACCGCAATAGGAACCCCTAAATATATGATAGGAGAGTTGCCTCCACGAAACCGGTAATTGCTGCAATTTGATTCTTCCGGGTGCTAGTGATGCTTTTTGCAGGGAAAAAAAGGCTTTTACCAGCATTAATCGATTGCCCTGAACAAGTTTCATGTTCATCCAAACATTTTTTATTCTTTTGACATTGTTGATAGACCCATTCATCACAATCATTATATCATCCGCATATGCTAGGTGTGATATTTTGGCATCACATCCCGAAGTAAAATATAACTGTGGGAATTTGCTAAATAATTCATTCACCTCTAGATAAGAATTCAACAGCAATTACAAATAAAAGAGGGATAAAGGATCTCCCTGTCTTAGTCCTCGTTTTGAATGAAAAAAACCCGCCAAATGCCCATTAACTTTGACAGAAAACCAACACTCAGCAATGCAGCGTCTGATCAATCTATAAATAGCTCAGAAAAACCGAAAGCTCCATAATTTGAAAAGAAAGCTCCATTGGACTCTATCAAAAACTTTGGCCATATCTAACTTCAAGATCAAATTGCCACCTCTAACATGATAATTCAGCTTGTGATTAAGTTCCTGAGCCAACAAAATATTATTCAAATTAATCTACCTGCCACAAACCCGCTTTGTGATGGAGACACCATTTTCCCCATAATTTTCCGCAGCCTTGTAGAGATAACTTTAGAGATGATCTTGTTGGAAACATTACACAAACTAATAGGTCTAAAGTCTCTCCATTGTTGCGCATTGTCTATTTTGGGGACCAGAACTATAGTAGTAGCCGCCATCCCCTTTGGCATCGAACTGCCTGAAAGAAGTCTAAAACAGCCTCATGTATATCTTCCTTTATTATTTCCCAACAGGCCACATAAAATTCTGCTGAAAACCCATCTAGACCAGCAGCACTGTCCTTCCCCATTTCCCAAATAGCTTGCCTTATCTCCCTCCAAATCCGGCAGTCCTGTAAGTGCAGCATTGTCTTCAGAAGTAATGAGCGTTGGAATGCGATCAAAACACACAGAATCGCAGTTATACTCCTCTCCAGTCAGCAGCTTCTCAAAATAATCTGCAGCTGAGTCATAGATGTGCTCTGGTTTGTCTAAACAGACCCCCTCCTCCCATATTCGAAAAATTCTGTTGGTCATTCTTCTTTTTTGTGCCAATCCATGGAAAAACTTTGTGTTTCTTTCTCCTTCAACCATCCATTTGGTTGCAGCCCTTTGCTTCCAAAAGGTCTCCTCCATATTTAGAGTTTGGAAGCGTAGAGCTTGTTGTTTAGCCTTGTTTAATCTGTTTTCTTCTAAAGGCTCCGAGTCAAAATTTTTCTCCGCAGCTGCAAAGTGCTCCTCTGCCTTCTTGATATTTTCGTGTATATTTCCAAAAACTTCCCAATTCCACCACTTCAGATGTGCTTTGAGTCTCTTTAATTTGTGTTGCAATTTAATAATCCCAAACCCAGCAATCGGTAGCATCCAGTTTGTTTCACAGTTTGTAAAAAGTTGTGATGTTTGATCCACATGTTTTGGAATCTAAAAGGAGCCGGCTTTGAAAACCCAGGGAAAGTAATCAGCAAGGGACAATGATTAGAAGCCGCCCTGCTCAAGTGTTCTATCCGTACCGAGAAGTCATGATCATGGCAAGAAGGTGAAATTAGGGCTCTATCCAACCGTTTCCAAATTTTGTTATTCGTCCATGTGAATTTATCACCAACATATCCACCATCTAGCAATCCAGATAGTATCAGGAATTCATTAAAATCATGCACTGGCCCCATCTTAGAAAGGATACCTTTAGAATGTTCACTTGGATTAGAAACAACATTAAAGTCTCCTCCTACTAGCCAGAAAACCTCACTGTTGGGTCTGTTTTCTAAAAGTTTCTCCCATAGGACGGCTCGCTCCACCTGTGTGCATTTAGCATACACCACAGTTACTACCATACTAATAGGGAACAACTACGAACATAATTCCAGATGGAGGAACTGATCATGGTCTAATAAAATCCTGCATTCAATATTAGAATAAAAAAGAAACCAGATTTTCCCAGAACAGTTAGAAATGGCTGCTTCAAAACCCAAACGTCTAGTCATAAAAGCTTCATCCAATTCAATAAAAGGTTTAAGAATACCCAGAAAATTCAGATGATGAATTTTCCTTAGAAAATTTACTCTCCGCAAGGATGCATTGTTACCCCTCCCTCTTATGTTCCATATGATACCTGACATTAAAAGTGTGAGGAGGAGGCAGCCCTTTGCGCTTGGGATCTACTTCTAGTCTCTCTCCGATCTCCAACTGGCACATTAGTAGGGATAAGGGGGTTTTTCCCTTTCTTTTTGGTTAATGTCTCTGATAATGTCCCTTGCACTTGAACTTCCGAATTATCTGATTCATCAAAAGGATTTGAAAATTCAGTCTCCTTGGAGGACTTATGCCCTTGCACAGTTGATTTGCTCCTAGTGGTTTTTTGATTCACCACTGGCATATTGATTACTCCTTGCCTCTTTCTCTTGCTTGGGCTAACTATCAATGGAGAGGAATTGCTTCTTTGTATCTGCACTGTTTCTGTGTCTTCTGATTCTTCTTCCTCCTCAAAAGACTTGGAAAAATCAGCCTCATTCGACTCCTCCTGTTCTTCCCAAGAGCTTGCATCTTCCTCCTGATCAGAATTCTCCGGCAACTGATTCAATCTGCAGAGAGCAGGTGGGGCTACTGAATCTGAATGATTCTTCAAATTTTTCACTGGATCCTTCCCTTGTGGGGTCACTGTTCTAGCTTCTTGTAGCTTAAAGGCAGATCTAATCTGTGATGCATCGGTTGCCAATCTGTCTTCTACAGCAGCTGTGTCATTTGATACAAATACTTCCTCCTCTGGTTGTAAATGTTGCTGAAGTTCCACTGCTGTATTGAATTGCTCACCCCCTGAAGGTTTGTCTCCTACCTTCCCCTGCAACAAGCTTACAGCCTTTGGCACGCTCTGTCTATCAACCATCATTGACTGAGTAACATTTGGCACATTTTTTTCTGTTGCTTGCCTGGACTGTTTTGAAGCAGAAACCTCTACAGATTTACCTTTGACACTTTTTGCTCGGCTCAAAGGTCCTGATACATGTTGGCCATCACTTGCTTGTTCTATTTCTCTGCATGTTTTCTCAGAATCTTGGTCATTCCCTTCCTGCTCTACAAACCCTGCAGTATCTCCTTGTTCATCATCCTCCAAATTAGCTAATAACTGAAATTGATTACTAGTCCCTCCAGTATCATATCCTCCTGCCTGCCCCTTCTTTTGAACCCATTTATGTTTCTCTGGATGTGCCGAAACCATCTCTTCAGCTTGCGTATCAAGTAAAGTTGAAGATACTGCTTTACCTCTTCTTCTATTTAATTGCACTCTTAAGTCTTCAACAACCATATTGGGATTATTTCTAGTCGATTTCCATTCTGGTTTTGGCATGTTTCCATTAACATAACAATCCTCTACAGCATGTCCCAGATGCTTACAATCCACACAATATTTCGGTTGTCTTTCATAGACTACCTTTTGTAACTGCTTTTCTTCTCCAGTGCCGATCCAAAAATCTTCCACCTTGGGTTTCAACAAGTCAATTTCAACACATATTCTAGCAACTGAGAGTCTAGATCCATCAGCTGTACCTTCATCAATTTTTATAGGCTTCCCAACAATACATGCCACCGAGAAGAGACTATGCTTGTTAAACATGTGAATTGGCAGGTCTGGCAGTTGTATCCATATCGGAACTACTGAGGATTCTGCTTTATATGTAAAATAAGGTGACCACTTGAAGATTCTCAATGGCACACCGCCTATGAACCATACCCTGTTAGATCGTTACGCCTTGCTAGGGGGGGGGGGGTGAATAGCAATTTTCGATTTGTTCTTCCTACAAGTGTTAATGCGGAAGCAGAAATAATAACAATAAACACAAACAAATGCTAACAAACCTATTTACGTGGTTCGGAGATGAATACTCCTACTCCACGACAGTCCGTGAGGTGGACGATCCTTCGGCGGATCACTCCCCGGATGCCCTCCGGCTAGCTCACGTAGCTCCTTGTGGGTGGAGAAACCTCGCCACAACCTTGAGTACACCTCTGAGCTCTAAAGACTACTAACAAGCCTTAACCAAGCTTGTTTCGTCAGAAGTTTCCAGCCAAACCTGAACCTCTTTAAATAGAGCTCAAGGATGGAAAACACCCTACTAGTCGACTGCTCCCAAGGCAGTCGACTGGTCCCACTGAAAATCGACCGTTGCAACCCCAACATTCGAATTTTCAGCCACTTACCAGCCACCTACCAGTCGACTGCTCCCAGGGCAGTCGACTGGTCCAGGGTCAGAAACCTTCTGTGAGTTTCTGTGCTTGATGGCAGTCGACTGTTATATCCCCAGTCGACTGCCCAGCTTACAAACACACTCTTCCTCACTCCAACGACCCTCCTCCACGCGTGCCTTCAGGTACACTCCCTTGGCTTGCCCCTTGAAGTCCTCTTCCACCGACTATCGTCCCTCGGATGCGCACACAAGCCTTCCCTTGGCTTGCCTCCATGCCACCCTTCACGTGTGCCCTTTGAAGTCCACTTCCCGGCTTGCCCTTAGAGTCCTCTTCCCTCGGCTCTCGTCCCTTTATGACTCAGCTGACTCTTCAACAACAGCCTTGACTGTTGCCTTCGCGCCCTCTTCGTCTTCGGCTCTCGTCCCTCGGATGCACACAAGCCTCCAGCTTGTCTCTATGTCATCCTTCACGCATGCCTCGAAGTCCGCGTCCCTCGGCTCATCATCCCTGCTATCCATGGTCCCTCGGGTGCACACAAGCCTCCAACTTGTCTCCATGCCACCCTTCACCGCACCGAAGCCGTCCAGCTAAATCCATATGTGTAACCTACACATCCTACACACTCACATACACATATTAGAACACAAGGGAAAACCTAACTTAAACCATTTGCCCAAACATCAAAACACATGGTCACTCCGGACCATAAATTGGCTCAACATACCCCACGGCCCCAAACACGAGCCATGTCTTCATTTGACGTTAAATGTATAAAAATGTATCCAACACGTAGGAATCTAATATTGTAAAAACTAGATAGACCTAAATTACCAAATCCTTGCAAGATCATTGCTTGGCTAGGGCGCCACCCAGAAAATTTGCCGATCAAAGAGAATTGATAGGGTTTGGCCATACTTACTATTTCCTCCTCTGAGTAGAAAATCCCGGGCTTGTTGTTGTAGATCGTGAACGGTTTGAAGGTGTTTCCCACGTCATCAAAGCTTTCTTCGATGTGCGAGGCGACACCAGTTTCACAGCTGCAGCATATGAAGTAATTGTAGAAGCCGGCGCCGTAGCCTGAGGAGAATTCGTGGTGGATGGCGCCACCGCACCAGAGGCGTTTGAGGGAGTCGGCGCCGCCGTATGAGAGGGATTCGCATGTCGCGGCGCGACCTCTACCCTTGCTGTCGTGGTTCTGATATTGAAGATAGGTTGAGGAGCGCCACGCGAGAGAGGCAGAGGAGGGAAGGAAGCGTTGGTAGCGAGGAGGGGAGGCTGTGGGGGATCCATCGCCGGCGCCCTAGGGCCACCGGCGGCCTGCGGCGCCATCAGAAGGCGCGCGCGCCCTGAACCGCGTGAGTTGTCGCCTTTGAAATCGCCCAGAGAGGAGCGCGCGTGCGCGATTTGGTTTTCGATTTAGAGTTTAGGGTTTAGGGTTTTAGGGTTTAGGGTTTAGGATTTTAGGGTTTAGGGTTTAGGGTTTAGGGTTTTAGGGTTTTAGGGTTTAGGGTTTAGGGTTTAGGGTTTAGGGTTTAGGGTTTAGGGTTTTAGGGTTTTAGGGTTTAGGGTTTAGGGTTTAGGGTTTTGGGTTTTAGGGTTTAAAGTTTAGGGTTTAGGGTTTTTTTTAATCCAAAGAACATCGTATTCCTGATGAGAAAATCCATATTAGAAGGGGGCAGACTTAACCTCCTAATATAAAATTACAAAGACTCCAAAAGATTTACAAGTATTGCAAGTAACGGAAAAACAAAAAGCCAAATGTAGTTCTATATACATCTTTACAAATACTAGTAAGCTGTCTAGTACCACCATTCATTTATTAGCACCGCCCATCCGCAACCAAATTGTAAAATACGGTGAATCGAAAATCCGAACCAGAAAATTTTTCGTGATTTTTCCGGATAGAGTCTAGGGCTTCCGACCCTACAAGAGAAGCCCAAGTGGCTTTATTGTAAAAATCTAAAACTTATCAAGGGTCTGGATACAATAGAGCAGAATTTAGAGGGGGTTAACTGCTAAAAACTCAAAACTAAGGGCATGCTTGCGATTTGGCTAAAAACTTGGTGGACTAAAATGAAAAAGGATGAGTATAAAGGGACTGTTAGGGCTTGGGCTCGGGCTCATTGCTTGTGTCTTCTTCCCTGCCGATCGAAGCCGCCACCACCACGAGCACTGCCTGATCCACCACTCCGGCGAGTCACAGCCTTGGGCTCTGGCGAGCGATTGGGTTCCGACTTCCTCGACTTCCAAATCACCTCGCGAGCGGGAGATAGGGATTCGCCACAGGCGTTTTGGGGCACAGCCGTGGTCAAGTCGGCCGACGACATCCTCGCGCGGTCGGAGCCCCACCGGAGGTGAGCTAGAGTTCACTTAGCCAGGAACTCGAAAGCCGATTCATCGCCGATCAATGGTTGGTCTTCGTTCAAGGGAGCGACGCCGGTAGCAACGTGGGTAAGGTTTCCTCTAGCTAACACAATCGAGTATACAATAATTGGAGTTGAGGTTGAGTATGAATCGAATTCTTGTGTGTGGTGGCAGAACCAGTTCGATCTTGGATTTGGGTTTTCATTGCTTGCTCCTTGCTCAACTTACGGTGTGGTTCTGCTTGGGGCTGTTGAAGACCCCCTGCCGTGAGCTCCTTAAATTGATCTTGCTAGGAGGCAGTTTGAGGTTGCTCAGCACCTTCTTGCAGCGATTTTGTTGTGTGAGGTTGGAAATTTGGGCGACCGTGTGTGAGGTAAGCTCAGTGAATATGTGACCCATGATTCCATCTTATATTAAATGAGCTATATATTAGGTTATGGATTCATGTAGCAGGTTAGTTCTGTTGTTTTGGAATGAATGATCAATTACAGCTTGTGTTGCAGCTCAGCATTCGGTCAACTGTTGTTATCGGCCTCTATTCCTTGCTGAGGTCCACTAATAGAGAAGGAGAATAAGGGATTGATCAAGGTATATGGGTAATTACAAGATGATTTGTTGTAATGGATTCTGTTCGAATTGGGAATGGGATTGGGATTAAAGCTGTGTTGGATTTCTTCATTTTGCTATATACTCTGACCTTAAGAGGGGGGGTTCTTGATTCTATAAATTAAGATCTAACTGTAGTGTGTTGATGTTTATGATGAATTTGCACATGTAACCTACTGTCCTTGCCATAAGGTTTCTGTTTTGGGAACTCGATCTGATGAAAATCCGACTTTTGGGTTCAGATAATATTGTGGTTATTAAGCTCAATAGGAACAATAAGTTAATTGTGGGATTCGATTGAGGATTTAACCTAATCTTATTACGTGAGGTAAATGGGAAACCTTTCATTTAAACAAGAAATGATTAGGTTAATACTGGTGTAGTTTGGGGATTAATTAACTAGCTATCATTTGTATACTAGCTAATTAAATACATCCTTGATACAGGAGCTTGATCGAATTATTTTGACGGGTGGTTCTCTCGATCGATACGGACTTCACTTTTGGAGGCGGGTACCCTTTGACTTATCTTTTAGATATTGTCATCTTGTTATGTATAGTCTGTTATAGATAGCAATAAGATCATACGCTATCCCTGTTTATTATGCCTGTTCTGGATACTTATTATTTATCCCTGGTTATTATGCCTGTTCTGGATACTCGTTAGTTATCCCTGGGTTATTATGCCTGTCTTGGATACTTGTTAGTTATCCCTGGTTATTATGCCTGTCCCTGGTTATTATGCCTGTCTTGGATACTTGTTAGTTAACCCTGGTTAGTATGCTTATTCTGGATACTTGTTTACTCCCTGTTTATTATGCCTGTCCTAAATACCTGTGGTTTATCCCTGAGTTATTATGTTGTTAGTTCCATACAGTATCAGGTAGTGTCATATCTATATGTATGCTTAGAGATCATGATGTATCTCCTACCTTTGACCTTGAGGGATCGGTAGTTTTCGGCCAGTATACCTTGTAGGTTACCTGTATTTCCTGTTATAGGATTTCAGACTGAGACCTAGTATACCGAGGACTTGGGAGGGAGGTATGTGTATCTATCATACACCATCCTTGCATTGTTGCATGCCGGCGATCAGCGACTCCCTTGTGGTTGAGCCTATCGTCTTCCGGTACATGTTATGCACACACGGCCACTCATGGGTTAGTGGATACCGTTGGGTGTGTGCATTTGCTCTGTACTGCTCCGCTCGACCGCTCAGGGGTAGTGGTTTCGGAGCGTGGTAGCAGGCGGAGATCCCTTCTCTTCCCATAGACTAGAGGAGATGAGAGCGACGCTCCCTCATATATACATGAGGTAGGGGGGCGGTCCCCCGACAGCATCCTGTCCACTCGGTCACTCAGGAGCAGTGATGGCAGAGTGCGTACAGTGTCACAGCTCTACCCACTCGGCCGACACAGTATCGCCTGTCTCGGTGGCTTGACTGGAGTTAGGGGGTGACCATGGCATTGCACCATGTGCATATTTTGCATCGTGCATTGTTTGCTGCACTTATTTGCTGCACTTGTTTGACATCGCATATACTGGAGACTTGTTATCTGTGATTATCTGTCTATTGGTATTCCATTGGTATTTCATACCCTCTGTACAGGTTAGATGGATTCAGGTATGTATCTACCTCAGTATGTTCAGTACTAGTCTTTCCCTACTGTTGATATGAGACTGTATTAGCTGAACTCTTATTGTTGGTATAACTTTCTATGCATATCTGTTGGGTATTCGCTGAGCTATGGACTCACCCCGTTGCCATACATTTTATTTCAGGTTGATGCCTGCCAGGAGATCCCTAGCAGCCAGTCCCCAGCTCCAGAGGAGCTCTGTTTGGTTTTACTTTACGTTGTTTAGTTTATGGACCCTGTAGTACTTCCTATGCTTCCGTTGTTACGTTTTGAACATATATTCACGTTTTATTCGATGGTATTGTACTTTTGAGTCCTATGTTGGACTTCGTTTGGTTTTGGCTTTGTTCCTGCCCCCTGGCAGCTCAGGTGAGTTCGGATTTTGGTTTTTACGACGTATTAGTCATTTATGCAGTTATATATGTGTGGATTGGAGGCCTGAGGCCTTTTAAACTGCGTGGTTGTGTTTAATTATCTGTGTGTATGTGTAAATTGTCCGCCGGACAGGGGAGGTGCTGTCCGATTTTCTATTGGATCAGCGGCTCCTGGGTCTCGGGGGCGTGACAATTTATTTTGGTATCAGAGCGTAGGTTTCG
>JAGFNQ010005074.1:110791-164484 GCA_024364735.1 Boesenbergia rotunda | reverse complement strand
GACAAAGTAACAGACTCCATACATATATAATGAATATAAATATATAATAATTATGTAATGTATTTAAATTTTATCTTCTTCATTCTCTTTCAAAAATAATTTTATTTTTAATCATTCATATATAATGAATATAATAATTAAATATACAGCTTCATCAAAAATCTAGGTATTACTATCAAAGACTTTGAATATTCATGAGATAGTCATTTTTTGTTACATGTGAAATTAGCATCAAACTTTTTTCTACTATAACAAAAAAACAAAATGATTAATTAAATCACGTCGAATCCAAAATGACAAATTCAATCTCTACTATAAAAATTTTTCATCGACCGTTAGAATAAATTGAGAAAGTACATGGAGGTTTATCCAAATAATCAACATTCTTAAATTCGCTATTTATTAAAGAAAAAAAATTTCGATAATTGTAGTTGAATTTTGAATTCTAGATTTCTGATTTATCATTGAAAGACTTAACAATGATACTCTATCCCCGAGATAACCTTTCTTTATAGTAAGTATATAATGGATGGTTGATTTTAGAATATTAGAGTGATTGATTATCCATCATAAATATTTTTAATTTATTTTAATAATTGATGAAAAATGTATATGAGCATATCCGATCATTTTTAGGATTAATCTCCAATCATTTTTAGGATTAATCTGCATGAGCTAAATGCCCAACTAAAAAAAATTACATAATAGAACAAGTACTCACACAAAAATGATTAAGTCTGAATGACAAATGGTCTCATGGGCCCAACTGAGCTCGCAATTCAACTCTGCATAATTAAGTTGGACTTTTTCGCACTCTATTGATCCATAGGTATTTGGTACATGTTAACATCCTATTTAAAAAAGTTTTTAAATAATAAAATTGAATTGAATTTCATCATGAATTAAATTCAATTTTTATATTTGAAATGAGTTAGTAAATAAAAGAATTTAATTAAATTTCTTGATTTGGAACCTATTAGAAATAAATTTAATTCTTATATTTTTACCATTTCATTTTTTATCAATAAAACTTAATATTTACATGGAGGACTATTTAATAATTTCAAATTTCCAGATGAATTTCCTTCACAATTCATACCTAAAGAGGTCTGATTTATTTTGAAGGGTTTGAATGGAATTGAATTCCAATTCTTTGCTGAAAATTTGTTCAACGGGTGAAGGAATTTAATTCCACCCCTTTCCAAACAAGCTATAAGAGTATAAAAAAAAAATTCAACTTGCCAAATTGATATGAGTCAATTAAAAAATTATCAAATTCGGTTTGACGATTTTCAAATTCGAGGTCGGAGTTGAATTGGGGGGTTTTCAGATTGACATGAATTTAGATTTAGTGGGGTTTTTAATTAAAATAAATTTTATTTTAAAAAGTAAAATATTTATATATATATATATATATCAATGTTAATATGATTACGATGGATTAAGATAAAAGTGAAGAGTATAGGAAAAATAACTTTAAAAAAGTAGTTTTAATATGGTTATTTGATTTTATCGGATTATTAATGTTTGGGTTCGAGTTTAGGAGTTTCAGATTGTGTTCGAGTTAAGGTCGAATTCAAGTTGAAATTTTTTTATAAATATTTTATTTCAATACAACCCTAATCCAATCCAACTCATCCAAATTGAAACCTACATGCCCTTTTAAAATACTCATAAGCTTTATTAACGTCTTTATCTATGTTGGTGATGTCATTGCAAATATATGTTATAAACGAGAATTTAGCATACCAGAAATAAGACTAATATGTTCCCTGGAAGGAAAAAAAGGAGGGTGACGTTAGATTGTTAGTTAACGTAAAACTATGATAAATGCTTAATGAATAAATCTATTAAACTATTGTGTTAATGCTAAGATGTTCCCCGAAAGAAACGCGTTATAGGATTCGACTGTAACGTCTCAGCAAGGACCACTACATCTCTAGAACTCCGCTATAGTACTAAATATGCAAGAGTTCGCATTGTAGGGTCCGACTATAACATATCGACAAGAGTCGCTACATCTCTATAAGAACTTGAGTGTAATGTTAAATAGGTAAGAGTTCTCAAACCATAAGTGAAATAAGAACAAATATTATATACAAACTAATATTCTAAGATTTAGAACATGAAACATAGAAACCCTCGTCGGTAAAGCAATATAGGTAGTAGATATGATAATTAGGAGAATAATTAGTATTTTATGTGTACACGAGACAAAATGGGTAGGCAATAAGGAAAAAATAATAGAGAACTCAAGTTTTAAGTTATGATACACAGGAAAGAGAAACAAAAAATGAAGTAGGTATTTTTGTAGATAGTTCTTTAAAAGATGAAGTTGTTGGAGTAATTAGAAAAGGGGATAGAATTATAACTTTCAAAATAGTACCGGGCGAAAGAAGTTTTAAATGTAATTAGCATATATATACTTCAAGTAGAATTAGATGAAAAAAAACTAAATCAAGATTTTGGGACGACTTAAATGAGATATTATAAAATATTTCACCAAATGAAATGATTTTAATATGAGGCAATCTAAATGGACATGTCGGAGTGAAAAATGAGGAATATGAGAGTTAGGGTATATAGGGTTTTGGGTTTAGAACAAGAAATGAAGAAAGAAAAACTATATTAGATTTTGTAATAACACATGACTTTATATTAACTAATATATTTTTTAATAAAAAGGAAAAACACTTAGTCACATTCAAAATAAGAATAATAAATTATAAATTGACTTTTTTATGATTAAGAAGAGGGATAGAAAGATTTATAAAGATTATAAGATCATCTCTCGAGAAAGCTAAATTACCCAACATAGGTTAGTAGTGTTGGATATACGACTTAATCATAGTATCAATAGAAAGTAAATATATATGACTCCTAGAATTATGTAACGGAAGTTAAATGATGAAAAACAAAACATATTTAAGGAGAATGTAGCAATATAAGAATTAAGTGAAATATACGGTGACTCTAATATAATTTGGGATAAGATGATATTAAGTTGAAAATAGTAGCAAAAAATATACTTGGTGAGTCAAAGGGATTGCACCACCAAGTAAGGAATCGTGATGATAGAATGAGAAAGTACAGGAGAAAATGAAAGGGAAACGAATAGCCTATAAGGAATTATATATTTGTAAGAACAAAAAAAACTTTAGAATATATATATATAATAGACAAGAAAGAGACTAAGAAAATAGTGAATGATTAAAAAATAAAATTTTTGAACGATTATATCAAAACTTGATACAAAAGAAGAGGAAAGAAACATTTATAGAATAACTAACGTGAGAGAGGAAAATAAGAGATCTTAGTCAAATAAGATGCATTAAAGATTAATATAATAAGGTACTAGTAAATGATGGAGAAATAAAAGAGAGGTGGAAGATATATTTTCATCAACTTTTTAATGAAGGTTTAGATGACCAACTTAACTTAGGTAATTTAAGTAGGTCAAATGAGTATAGAAATATAAATTTTTATTGTAGAATTCAAATTTCAAAGTATAACAAGTTTTAAAAGGGATGCAAAATAGAAAAGTCGTGAGACTAGATGATATCTCAACAGATGTATGGAAATGCTTAGGGATATAAGAACAAACGGGCGTATTAAATTGTGCAAACTATAGAGGTTTTAAACTAATGAGTCATACCATGAAACTTTGGAAAAGCGTAATAGAAAAAAGATTAAGAAATGAGACCACGGTGAGCAAAAAATCAATTTGCGTTCATGCCAGGAGGTAGACAATAGAAGTTATACATCTTTTTAGACAACTAATTAAAAAGTTTTGGGAGCAAAAGCAAGATATGCACATGATATTCATTGACTTAGAAAAAGCTTATGATAAGGTCCTAAGAAAAATTACATGGAGAATTCTAGAAAAGAGAGGTGTTAGCGTAACATATATTGAACTGATTTGAGAATGTAACTACCAGAGTGATTAACTAAAGCATTTTCAATAAGGATAAGGTTACATCAAAGATCAGCTCTAAGTCCCCATCTGTTTACATTAATCATGGATAAACTCACTAGACATATTCAAGATACAGTAACATAATGTATGCTGTTTACATATGGTACTGTTTTGATAGACGAGACACATGAAAGAGTAAATGTCAAACTAGGTTCTTGCGGAAAATATTAGAAGTGAAAGGTTTTAGACTTAGTCGAGTAAAAATAGAATATATAGTATTTTTGTTTAGCAATATTAGATATAATGAGATAATTGCTAAGATAGAAGATAACGAATGTCAGATACTGAAAGCTTTAAGTATTTAGGATTATTTTTGCAAAATATTAGAGAGATTGAGAGAGATGTTTTATATAGAATACAAGTACGATAGTTGAAATGACAGGTAGCGTCGGGTGTTTTATGTGATCGTAAAATACCTCTAAAATTTAAAGAAAAATTCTACAAAATGGAAGATAGATCTGCTATGTTATATGTGTAGGACCGGTGCCGTCGATAGAGGTGAATATCGACCGTGAAATCTTCGTAGAAAACTTTCGATCGTTCTAGATTCAGAGCGTTAGTGCAGCGGAAAAGTAAAACAGAAAACTAAAAGAACACAGCACAGCAGACACGCGGGATTTATTTACTTGGTTCCCGACCCCTGGGTTAGTACGTCCAAGGCCTATGTACTCGTCGTGAGTCCACTATTGGTCTGCTTTCTGGAATTTCTGGAGGCGGAGAAAACCCGTCTTACAGTTGATAATTACAAGCACAGATATAGAAAATTAAATGCAGAATAATAAACGCAAACCGAACAAAAAAGGTTTGAAGCTCGACCGATCTAGATCTCCGAAGTGCCGCACACTTCCTCCTAGAGCCTCCCGGACGCAGAACCTTGTCTTTAGCGTTTTGTCGTCAGTTAGAATGATCAGAATAGCTCTTGGAAGTTGTGTCTGAAGCAGAGGTGTCGAAGCCCCTTTTATAGGCTTCATTCGGGCGACTGTGATGATGGGACCGCCCCTATAGACTTGGTCAAACTTTATCCCCGCGCCGAACTCGTCGCGACTGATAAAATCTCTGACCAGGGCGCCTGAGTGAAGGTTTATCTGTGTTTCAAACTCGAAATAGCAAATACAGCTTTCAACTTGGGCGCCCGTATCATCCCGGGCGCTTGAATGGAAGTCTATTATTCTTTCTTCACGAAACTGGTTTTTTGTTCTTTGAGCTGGGCGCTTGATTCCTATTGGGCGCCTGGCTTCAAGGCTTCCAGCCGCCTTTTGTGTGATTTCCCTGCTTTGTCTTCCATTCTTGGTACCTGCAAGATACACAAATACAAAGCAAATATACACACAATATTAGCCTTAAGGACTTGGTTCTGACTTCGGATTTCCACGAAACCCTAGGTCAAACCGACGCAAGTTCCCACCCCCGAGAACGCGCCTTTCACCTACTCCTTTCAGGAGACGATTGCCACCCAGTCCTTCGGGTGGACTTTTGCTTAGCCTACGATACTCCTGGATCTCGAGACGTCCGAACCCTGACTCGTCTCTACTTCTGTCCTTAGTCATCGCTCAGCTAAGTTGCTCAGTCCCTCGGACCAAGACTTTGTGCCCAAACCCTAAGTCCAGGACTTCGGTGCCCAACCCTCGGCCAGGTCTTCGTGCCCAATTCCTCGAACCAGGTCTTCGGTGCCCAACCCTCGGCCAGGTCTTCTTGCCCAGTCCTCGACCAGGACTTCGTGCCCACCTTCCAAGCAGGTCTTCGGTGCCCAGTCCTTTGCCAGGACTTAGTGCACAATTCTTCAAACCAGGACTTATTGCCTAGATTTACTAGGACTTTGGTTCATTTTGTTACTCCTCTCTTAACTCCCCTTCTCTTGTTTAATGTATCACTGACTTAAGTATATTATCAAACATTAAAACACTTAGAGGAGAACATCACTGATGCAACTTGCACCAACAATATGGTGTTAAGTGTTAGGCTATGACTCAGGCACATGAGCAGAAGATGAATGTTGCAGAGATGAGAATGTTAAAGTAGATGTGTGGGCATACGAAGATGGACAGAATAAGAAATGAGAGCATTAGAGAGAGTAAGAGTTGCATCTATTGATGAAAAATTTCGAGAGACACGTTAAAAATGTTATGGATATATACTTAGATGGCTAATAAATGTCCCAATTAAGCGATGTGAAACTATGACAACTATGTCCCAATTTAGGGTTTAGGGTTTTAGGGTTTTAGGGTTTTAGGGTTTAGGGTTTTAGGGTTTAAGGTTTAGGGTTTTAGGGTTTAGGGTTTTTTTAAAGTTGAAAAGCGTGTTATTGTTGAAAAAGAAAATCCATATTAGAAGGTGGACCAAACCTAACCTTCTAATACAAAATTACAAAGACTCTTATTGATTTACAAATATTGCAAGTAATGAAAACCGTCTGTAGTTGTATATATAAATCTATACAGTTGCCAGCCAGCTTTCTATGAACCCAAATCTTTGTTAGGATCGCCCATCATCCGCAAATTGAGTAGCTTATTCCCTTGCCTCTATCTCTCCAAATGTATGTACGATCGCTTTCAGTAGGATCCGCATCATAGATATCGCAACACGAATTTCCAAGCCTGAGAACTTAGGAAGCCATTGATCTCCTCTAGCTTTGCTTATTAGTCCTGCAAGAAACCTTCTGATAGCAACAAAACCCAAGCACCCGATGTTCACTTTGGGCAAGTGACCAGCGAAAAACGGGTTTGATATGTCTTTACCGTAGCCGTTACTACGGACTAGAGAGATATATGTTGGATCTATTCACCCTCATAAGCTTTTTGGCAAAACCTCAGTAATTAACGGATTTGAGTTGTCTTTACCGTAGCCGTTTGCTACGGACTAGATGGATCATATATGGTGGATCCATTCACCGTCCCACAAGAACCAAAACTCCATGTTATCAGACTGTTATAATTGTGGCCGAGAATTTTGCAATAGTTAACACCAGGCAAACTTCAAGCAGGAAACATCAGCTGCCGAAAAATCTGTATCAGACTGCTAAAATCTTAACAGCAAATCAGTCCAATTTTCCACATTGTAAGAATGAATCAGAACAACCATGATTCTCCAAAATAAGCAGCAGTTAACACAAAAGCCCATTGCAAATCCTAAAGGTAACAAACTGCATTTAATGTGCAACAAATCCATAATCTCCAAGCTAACCATCTAAAATCATATATTCTCCCAAAAAGACTCCTGCCATTCCTTTACAACGTGAATCTCAGAGGAAACAAATCACCCTTAGAAATCCCCAGCAAACAAACTCAAATTCAAAGAAAACCAAACCCCTTGCAGGCATAAAATCAGTTACTGCAGCACTCACATATTACACATGTCAGATCCAAAAGCAGGAGCCAAAAGAAATGTGCCAAAATGCGGCATAATTTGTCAGTTGTTTGGCATGTTTAGCACACTGAAAAGCTAACCTGATAACTTTCGAAAACCCACTGTCTTGGCAGAAAATATTGACTGTCAAAAGCAATACAAGGAGCCTCTTCAAGCCAACTAAAATCAGATCAAAATATCTCCATTCCAGGAACATATCTGAACCGACAGTGATATGGTACATCTTCGTATCAGAAATGTACCGTTCCTCACAACCACAATTTTCAACCAAGATAAAATTCAACCATCAGTTTCTGATCCTTTTTGGAGATCCTGAAAACTAGATCAGCACAGCCTCTTTTGCAACCAACTACAGCAAACACTTCCTTTGAATTGAGTGCATCACTGAATTGCCAGTCAATTTTCTTAATAAAAGAAAACCATAATTTAATCAAAGCAAAATTCCAGAACTCCCACAATTGGATGTTCAGTATCCAACTCCCACAATTTTCCCTCTGCGATCATCAAGAAATAAAGTGCCAAAATATGCCAAACAGCTCTCACACCGTATGTGATTCAAATCATTCAACAGAATAAAATTCAGAAATCCTGAATTTTCATAAATCTAGAGTTTTTAAAGGCTTCCACAAAATTGACAGCACAGTTTCTGAAATCCTGATTATCACTTTCCACCACTGTATCAAGACCAATTCAATAATAAAACCAAAACAAATCAAACAATCTGAATTTCTCTTAGCACCTAGCCAATACACAGTTCATTTGGCACATTTGGCACACTGAACTGGCATAGCTGTAGTTATAATAGAACTCCAATACTGCCTCTATCCATATCCATTCACAGACGTCAACTCCATACAACAGCAGCCACAGGAAACCTTTCAAAACACCATATTTTGTAACCTGTAACCTACAACGGTAGATACTTGGCACAAATTCAGAAACTAATAAGCCTCTCTGCAAAACAAACCAGTCCACTGAATTCTGCTGTCCATCACCCCCATAGGCCTCTAAAGCTTCCACTGAAGCCACTGTTAAAATAGTTTCAAAATCTATGAGCTTCAACCCACTCCAATGTATTTGGAAACACCTAGACCACAAGCAGCAAATGGTTAGCACCAAAGTTAGCAGTAGCAGCAAATAATCCTCATCACACCTAGTTTTGATCCTTTTGCAAATTTGACATGCAGGAAGACAACCCCTACACCCCTGATTTAAGCCCCAGGACTCAAAGACAAGTTCTCCAAAGCTCACACTACCAAAACCAATACCTGCAGATAACTTCCAATGAAATTCAAAGCCATGTTCCCTTTGGCTCGACATTACCACGCCAAGCAACCATTTGAATCCAGCCTTCCAAATTAGTGCAAACCTCCACATTGTTACACTGGTTTCTTGATAAATCTGATATACGGTAACCCAATTCTATCAATCTTACAAATGACAAAGAGCTTCTTATCACTATCCAAGTTATATAATTCCCTGTCCTCAGTGTCATCCAAGGCCCGATTGGCAAGGTAGTCAGCTACCGCATTACCCTCTCTATAAATATGTGTACAAAGAACATGATATCTTCGCACAATAGCATTGATCTTAAGAATCAGAGTTCTAAACTCCCATGAAAGACTCTGTGATTGAAGTAGCTTCAAGGCCACTAATGAATCCGACTCAAGCCATATAGGGAACCACTGATTTGCTACATACCATTCCAAGCCATTTAAAATTGCCACCAATTCGGCCCGAGCATTTGACCCCTCACCAATAGTTCCATACTTAGCCGATACCACTTGCCCCTCATGATCTCTAACAATAACACCAGAAGAAATTCCCAGATTTCCTTTGGAACATCCATCAATATTGAGTTTATATCCTCCATACTTAGGCTTTTCCCAATGCACCACTGAGATGGTGTTTATACGTTTGGACTGCGCAACGAATCCGAATCCATGCATCACAAATCCACATCCTCTCCAATGCTTCTGCTTGATTATGTCACGCCCCGAGACCCAAGAGCCGCTGATCCAATATAAAATCGGACAGCACCTCCCCTGTCCGGCGGACAATTTACACATACATACAACATAATAGACATTACCACGCAGTTTAATTGGCCTCAGGCCTCAAAATATATATATAGACACTAAGAAAACCATAACACAAGGTAAATCATACCTGACTGCGGACCGGTCCGACTTACGACGAAACAACCAATACACAAAAGCCCTTTAGGGCACACGACACATATGACATATACAAATCACTAAAAGTAATATAAAACAATGCACTACACAGGATAAAACAAAATCCTGCGGTCACGATGGGTAGGGACTGGCTGCTGGGCTCCTCTGGCGACTCCAAGTATCTCAACCTGAAATAAAAATATATGGCAACGGGGTGAGTCCATAACTCAGCGAATACCCAACAGATATGCGTAGAAAGTTATAATAACAACAAGAGTTCCGCCAATACAAACTCATATCAACAGTAGGGAAAGCCTAGTACTGAACATACTGAGGTAGATACATACCTGAATCCATCTAACCTGGAAAGAGGGTAAGAAATACCAAAGGAAAACAATAGGCATATAAGCACAGATAACAAGTCTCCAGTATATGCGATGTCAAACAAGTGCAGCAAATAAATGCAGCAAACAATGCACAATGTAAAATATGCACATGGTGCAATGACATGAGTCACCCCCTAGTCCCAGTCAGGATCGTCGTCCACAACGTCCGCGTGGGTAGAGCTGTGACAACCTGTACCCAGTCAGGACATGGTCCACAACGTCCGCGTGGGTCAGCATGCAACAATGCAAGGATGGTGCATGCCCCAAACATATAAAGCACCCTGATGCAATGACATGTGTCACCCCCTAGTCCCAGTCAGGATTGTCCACAACGTCCGCGTGGGTAGAGCTGTGACAACCTGTACCCAGTCAGGACATCGTCCACAACGTCCGCGTGGGTCAGCATGCAATAATGCAGAGATGGTGTATGATAGATACACATACCTCCCTCCCAAGTCCTCAGTATACTAAGTCTCAGTCTGACATCCTATAACAGGAAATACAGGTAACTTACAAGGTATACTGACCGGAAAACTACCAATCCCTCAAGGTCAAAGGCAGGAGATACACCACTATCTCTAAGCATATATATAGATATGACAATATCCGAGACTGTATGGAACAAACAGCATCATAACTCAGGGATAAACTACATGTATCCAGAACAGACACAATAACTCAGAGATGAACAACAAGTATCCAGAACAGGCATAATAAACAGGGATAGCGTATAATCTTACTGCTATCTATAACAGTCTATGCATAATCACATGACAATATTAAAAGAGATAAGTCAAAGGGTACCCGCCTCAAATGAAGATACTCGTTTCAGAAAAGAACCCCTCGTCCAATAATCAACAATCAATCAGCGTCCTGTATCAAGGACATAGTTTTAGCTATCACAATAATTATTAAGTAGCTAAACAAATTCCTACACCGTATTAGGATTAACTTAACCCTCGTACTTCATTTAATTAATCTAATTAAATGATTATCCCTTTCTAGATTGCGATCAGGTTTCAAGTTTAGGTTTAACCCAATGGTCACCTTAAATATAACTAATCCATAACCCAGTTAGCTTCAAGGTCCAAGGTGTACATGGCAAGATGCCTAACAAATACCAAGCTAACCTTTCACCCAATCACAGTTCACATATCAAGCTATCGCTTGATCTAGAATTCCAACTTGGAATTTGCCCCCGGTAAAAGCATACACATTCAAGTGGATTAGACCATATACAATTAAAATCCCAATACCATTTCTACCCAACTTATACACACGGTAGACATCAACCCCTGATCAACAAAGCAACACTACTAAAACCCAAATCCATTACAAACACTAATGCTTATAACAAAACATAAAATCAAATGGTCAATTATCAACCAACTCTAAAGAAGACAGTAACCTAATACCATCACCCATTAGATTCACCATTCCTATCCAAGCTCACGGCAAATACAAGGAGCAGGGCAGACTTGTTAGTGCCCAGCACAAACCATCCGCAACCAACCCATACACATTAATATGAGATCTGATCATATTCCCAATTTGCACCAAAACCAAACCTAAAGAAGAACTAATTCCAACTATGGTTCCAAACAGAAAATCCTAGGATGCAAGAACAGGATCAAGATCGAATCCATTCCAAATAGAGTTGATATCTCACACCAATCGAATCAACACAACTCAAAACCTACCTGAATTGGCTTTGGCACAACCCCTTCGCTTCGAATCTGACGATCCTGTGTCCTCGCCTCAGCTCCACTGTCGAAACACACAGCATGTAGAGGATGCGGGATTGGAGCCCAAGTTCCAAATTCCAGTTTACGAAATCAGATCTCAGATCCCGAGCGCCGAGCACCTTCTCCTGCTGTCTAATACCGGTTATTTATTTGCGAGGTTGTGCTCCCGGTGGCCGGTGGCAGAAGATCACAGCTGCTGCCCTAACCAGACCACTTGCTCGATCGTCCTTGCGTAGCTCCGACAGGAGAAAACTTACAGCGGAGCAGCCGGAGATGGAAGAGACACCCCTGCACCCACTGCACTCTGACGCCACTCTCGCCTGAGGAGGATCAACCGTCGCCCGTCGCTGAGCAGGAGAAGAAGGTTGAAGAAGCTGCGTCGGTTTCGGCCGGAAGGGAAGAACGCGATGAAAATGGGAGTTTGAGTCGGCTACAACCTAGGGCTTGCGGTGATTAGCGAAAAAGACAGCTTATAAGGTAATGGAAATTTCCATATTAGTCCAAACATTTTGGACCTTTTACCATTCTGCCCCTAAATTTGAACATTTTGGCAAAAACCCCTTTAAGCTTTAGTTCTTATCCATTAAACTCCTTAAAATTTTGTCTAAGAGCCCAGATAATTCTAGGGACTTTCCGAAAATTTTCCAGAGTGGAATAAACGTGTCGGATTTTACAGATTATCCCAGCAGCTATCCCCAAATGTAAGTAATGACTAATGCTGCTGATTATTTTTTGTGCCATCATTTTTATGCCACGATGTTTGGCATCATTCCTGGCAGTCCACAAAAACCATAAGATCAGGAATGGCACAATCTCCCTTACATGCCCATCACGCGATCATGACAAGCTCATTTTCCAGCTATCAAGATTCAGAAATCTATTCACATTAAATAATTGCGCAAAATGGTTCCAAACCTCCATAGCCATGTCTCCATGAAAAAACAAATGATCCCAAGATTCCTCCCATTTGCAACAATAACACCTAGAGGCCAAGGAGACTCCCCTCCTTTGTAAGATATCATCCACAGGTAGGCGTCGTCTCAAAAATCTCCATATAAACACCGAAATGTTAGGTAACAACAATTTGCTCCACACTGCTGAAAATATTTCAGAGGTACTTCCCACTTGTCGGATGGAATTCCAAGCACTCTTCAATGAAAATCTACCATCTATAGCTGGTTTCCAAACAGTAAGGTCCCTTGCTTCTTCAATATCAGCCCCCTCCACCATACTAGCTTCAGCATCTTCCATTGGTAACACTTGTACTTCAGCCACCTGCTCAGCCAGTTCAGCAAGTAGTAAGTTTCGAATTTTCCCAGCATCCCATCCCAAATTACTCCAAAACTCAGCAACCTTGCAGTCCAACTTCCCAACTACCTCACACAGCTGAAATAAAGGCCCCTCATTCAACCAAGTGTCATACCAGAAACTGATCTTCCCATTAGTAAGAATCCAACCAATTTGGCTCTTTGCCAAGCCACGAAGTTTCAAAAGCCGACGCCAACATGGAGATGCATTACCCTTCAAAATCACAGTATTCAGAGGTGCTACACCACAATACATCTTGGCCAAGAAAAGTGCCCAACCAGTCTTTTGTTCCCTGAACCAAAATCATAGTTTCATAGCAATAGCCGTAGCCACTTCTGAGAGTTTCCTGACACCCAACTCACCTTCCATTTTTGGTTTACAAATATCATCCCAAGAGATCCAATGGGTCTTCTTATTTGAACTCAGAGATCCCCAAAAGAAATTAGCAAATAACATTTCTAACTTGTGAAGAACTGACAAAGGGGGAAGAATAACCTATAAGAGATAACAAGGTAACGAAGTTAATACACTATGGATGAGAAGCAATCGTCCACCATGTGATAGCCTTGAAATTTTCCATCCTAGTAGTTTCTTTTTAACTTTCTCCAACAATGGCTGAAAATACATTGCCTCCTTATTTCCCACAAAGATAGGAACTCCCAAATAGATAATAGGTGGTTTCCCTTCAACAAACCCAGTAATAGCTGAAATGTTGCCTCTCCGAGCACTCGAGATACCTTTTGAAGGAAAAAACATGCTCTTGGTAGCATTAACATGTTGCCCAGAAGAAACCTCACAATCATCCATGAATTCCTTGATTCTTTTTACGTAATTGATTGATCCATTCATTAGTATCATCACATCATCAGCATAGATAAGTGGGACATCTTCATATCACATCCTGTAGCAAAAAAGAGCTGCAGAAATTTGTTAAACAAAGCATCCAAACCTCTTGAAAAGAACTCCTCACCTATAACAAATAAAAGAGGAGATATAAGATCACCCTGTCTCAAACCTCGTTTTGCAGGAAAAAAACCAGCCATGTGTCCATTAATTCTCACAGAAAACCAACAGCCTGTCACACACCTCTTCACCAACCCAATCACTGACTCTGAAAAACCAAAAGCCACCATAATTTTAAAAAGAAAACTCCATTGCATCCGATCATAAGCCTTAGCCATATCTAGCTTCAAAATTAAATTTCCACCCCTAGTATGATAGTTCAACTTATGATTGAACTCTTGGGCCAGCAGGATGTTGTCCGATATCAACCTCCCTGCAACAAAACCACTCTGCGAGGGCAATATAATTTTCCCCATAATCAGCCGCAACCTCATAGCAATCAGCTTAGAAATAATTTTATTAGATACATTGCACAAGCTAATAGGCCTAAAATCCTCCCATTGCTGCCCACTCTCCACCTTCGGTATAAGCACAATGGTAGTCGCAGCCATCCCCTTCGGTAAAGAGCCTCCATGAAGGAAATCCATCACTGCCCCATACACATCCTCTTTAATTATCTCCCAACAAGCCACATAAAATTCCACCGAGAAGCCATCAGGTCTAGCCGCACTATCCTTCCTCATGTCCCATATGACTTTCTTTATCTCTTCTATGGTCAACACAGTAGATATAGCAGAATTATCCCTAGAATCCACCAATAAAGGAATGTGATCCATTTTTAATGCCTCACAGTTGTACTCCTCCCCAGACAGTAAGTCCTCAAAATAAGCAACCCCTGATGCATAGATGAGTTCTAGCTTGTCTAAGCAGATTCCCTCATCCAATATTCTAAAGATTCTGTTTAGGGTTTAGGGTTTAGGGTTTTAGGGTTTAGGGTTTTTTAGCAAAAAGGAATATCTTATTCTTGAGAAGAAAATCCATATTAGAAGGGGGCCAGACCTGACCTTCTAATATAGCATTACAATGACTCTAAATGATTTACAAGTAAAGCAAAGTAAACTATCCACTCCGGCTGTCCATATAAATCTATACAAGTATTAGCCAGTTTTTATTAACTCAAGTCTACTGTTTGAATCAATTTCCCACAATATCCCTTTTCCTCTTGCTTCCTGGCAGCCTTCAAAAATCCCTCGAACAAGTAGCAGCATCACCTCCAGTCTTCTGATTCCCAGGATCTGTAAACATATACAGTGATACTAGAAATGCATCCACCGCCTCCTTGTATCAACCACCTCAAAATTAACTCATCAAAGCTCCTCCCCGCCTGGATACATAAGAAGTCACCGGTCTTTATTATAATTGCAAATAATCCTTTGAAGCATCCCCTAGTAGTAACTTGTTATCTCCGCCAATAATCCCGTAGTAGCACACCCGATGTTCACTTTGGGCAAGTGACCAGCCAAAAACGGATTTGACGCGTCTTTACCCCAACCGTTATTATGGACTAGATAGATCTATGATGGATCTATTCACCCTTCTAGGCTTTTTGGCAAAGCCTCAGCCATCAACGGATTTGAGGTCTCTTTACCGTAGCCGTTTGCTACAGACTAGATGGATCATTTGTGGTGGATCCATTCACCATGAAAAACCCTGCCAGATGTGGCTCTCGCTCCTTAGGCTTCCCTTCGAAACTTTCAGTTTGCAAATAAAATCAAGAGTCTGCCAGCAGCCAACCTTCAGAACAACATCCAAACATCTAGGGATGCCATAGCGATCGAATTCAGAGTTGGATGCTGCATAATCCTTCTCCTTGGCACGCTCTACAATTTGTAGGCACTCCAACACAACAACCTCATTTTACAGTTTCAGAAAAATATACAGGCGCATCACTCAAACTGCCATTTAAGTATTCCTTCACCTATTTTCATTTCTGTCGTCCCCTTTACAGTGCCAGGGAGACAAAACTAGGCACAAATCAATTCCCGCAACAAAAAACTAACAACCTGATCCAATCAGCTTTGAGTTTTCATCCTTATCCTCCTTCACTTCTATTTTCTACCTCAAACTGGCACACATCAAACACAGACCATATCCAAAATTCTGAGCTTCCAACAAGCCACCTCACATTTCAGCCAAACCAGCCCTCCAAACTACTGTAAAGGTCTTCAGATATACTACGAACATGACCTTCAAGTTCCATTTACCAATCACCACTCAAGATCTTTACAGTTACTGATTGCTTGCTTGGCACCAAAAGGAGCAGCGCACCGCACCATTCTCCCAAGCCATCATTCTTTTGGAGAGGCAACAAAATTCTTTGAACCCGTGGCCAACAACACATTAAACAGCATGTTCAGCATTAAGTTTTGCAGCAGTAAAAGGACTGAACCTGTCCACCCTGCAACACAATGTTCAGTCTCCAACTCCACTTGCTCTTCCCTGCTGGCATGTTTGGCACGCTGTTCCATCTGCACCTTCTGTATCTGAGAATTTATTCTGCACCTTTCTGAATTTCTGGCATAGCCTGGCTTGCATTCGTATGCCCTTCCAGACTGATTACAGATAGTTCAGGACCCCTTCTCTGATCTTGCTTACCTTCCCAGCTCTCTTTGGCACGCTCTGCAGTTACTGCATGCCAAACCAGATACCAGTCACCAAATTCTTTACTAAGCTAGTTATCCCCTACAGCTGCAGATGAACAATCCCCAGCCTCGTAGCTAGTCCACCGGATTTCTGGCTTTCTCATGGCAGGTTTCTACAAGGCTTCTTCTGATTTCTGATTTCTATTTCCAATTGGCTGATTTCTGATTTCTATTTCTGACAGCAACTATCCACCCAAGCACACATATCAATCAACAGCACCTGATGGTAGTGTGCCATCCATCCTGATTTCTCCAGCACTGTCTAGCATTCCACAGTAGCTAGCTTTAAAGGGAAAATGTCTTCTGCTCAATTTCTGTAATAACTGAAAACTGAGGAGTCCCAACCAACATATATTACTGAGTCCACAAGCAAAATCCCCTGATCGATGCCTTAAAAAATTCCTGAGAATGACAACCAGCCTATATACATGATTCCTCAAGCAGTTCACTTGGCACTTGGCACTCCATTTAAATGACCAGAATCCCCTGATCGATGCCTCAAAAAACCACAGGCCCTGATGTCCAAACACATCCGGAAGAGTACCCAAATGACAACCCCTAAAGACTGATACATGGCCCAAAACAAAACCTGATAAGAATCTCAGCAACGCCCAAACCCCAGTCCACTGGAAAATTCCTGAGAATTTGAGTTTCTGCGAATTTGTTGAAAACAAATGATCTCTAACTAGCTTTTGATTTCTTCCAAACGGATCCGACTTTTCTCCACACCCACCATTGCAGTATCCTACAAAGGAAACTAGAGAAAAAACTGTAGGACCGGTGCCGTCGATAGAGGGGGGGTGAATATCGATCGCGAAAAACCTTTCGGAATTCTTCGTACAACTTTCGTTTGTTCTAGACTTAAAATATTAGTAGCGCAGCGGAAATGTAAAAACAGAAAAATAAATGCAGAACAGAAGGACACGCGGGATTTATTTACTTGGTTCCCGACCCCCCTGGGTCAGTACGTCCAAGGCCTATATACTCGGCGTGAGTCCACTATTAGTCTCCTTTCCGGAATTTCCGGAGGCGGAGAAAACCCGTCTTACAGTTTACAATTACAATCAAAAAGATATTGAAAATTAAAGTACGGAACAAGTAAAAGCAAACCGAACACGAATATGAAACTCGGCCGATTTGGACCTCCGAAGTGCCGCGCACTTCCTCCTGGAGCCTCCCGGTCGTAGAGCCTCGTCTTTAGCGCGTTGTCAACGGTCAGAATGATCAGAATAGTACTTGGAAGTCGTGTCTGAAGCTGAGGGGTCGAAGCCCCTTATATAGGCCTCCTGGGGGCGCCCCGGACGCTGGGGCGCCCCGGAAGACTCGGTCAAACCTTATCCTTGCGCGTACCTCGCCGCAGGGGATAAGATCTTTGACCAGGGCGCCCTGGATGCTCCGGGCGCCCCCGTGGAGGCTTATCCTGTGTTCTGGCTTCGAAACAGCAAAACAACTACGAATCCGAGCGCCCCGGTTGACACTTGTTTTGACTGCATCACGAAACTGCATGTTTTAGTACTGCCTGGGGGCGCCCCCCTTGCTGGGGGCGCCCTGGTTGCATGGGGGCGCCCCCCTTGCTGGGGGCGCCCCCCCTTAAGGCTTGCCAACCATGATTTTTACCCTGCTTTGCCTCCGGTTCTTGATACCTGCAAGATACACAAACACAAAGCATAGATACATATAATGTTAGCCTTAAGGACTTGGTTCGGAGTTCGGATTTGCACGAAACCCTAGGTCGAACCGGCACGAGTTCCTATCCCCAAGAACTCGCCCTTCACCTACTCCTTTCAGGAGACGGTTGCCACCCAGTCCTTCGGGTGGACTTTTACTTAACTTCCGATACTCCCGGACCTCGAGACGCTCAAACCCTGACCCGTCTCTACTCCTGTCCTTAGTCATCGCTCAGCTAAGTTGCTCAGTCCCTTGGACCAAGACTTCATTACCTAGCAATCCTTCGCCAGGTGCCTAGCAGTCCTTCGCCAGGTCTTCATTCCCTAGCAGCCCTTCGCCAGGTGCCTAGCATCCCTTCGCTAGGTCTTTGTTACCAAGCGGTCCTTTGCCTGGTGCCTAGCAATCCTTCGCTAGGTCTTCTATGCCTAGCAGCCCTTCGCTAGGTGCCTAGCAGCCCTTCGCTAGGTCTTCTATGCCTAGTAGTCCTTCACTAGGTGCCTAGCAGCCCTTCGCTAGGTCTTCTATGCCTAGTAGTCCTTCACTAGGTGCCTAGCAGCCCTTCGCTAGGTCTTAGGGTTACGATACCTAGCAGCCCTTCGCTAGGTGCCCAGCATCCCTTCGCTAGGACTTGGGGTTTTAATACCTAGCAGCCCTTCGCTAGGTGCCCAGCATCCCTTCGCTGGGACTTAGGGTTTCGATGCCTAGATTAACTAGGACTTTTCTTCAGCTTAGTTTACTTCGCTTTTGCTCCCCTTTGTCTGTTCAATATATCACTGACTTAAGTGAATTGTCAAACATTAAAACACTTAAAGAGGAACATCATTGATGCAACTTGCACCAACAAAAACTACTACCCCATTTGAAACCAATAGTTTCTGCACATAAAACTGCTTCCTGCACTCCTCCTTTCTCCTCTTCTGGCCCAAATTGGCACACAGCAAACAACCATCACCCAGCTCATAGCCTCCTTTAAATTCTCCAAACATGCTATGATGACAGAGTCAAATTGATTTACGAGCCACCCGAATGTATGGGAGGCCCATTCTATCCAACCTACATATCCCAAAGAGGACTCTATCCACCTCCTGTTTAAACAACACCCTCTCCACCGGGCAGCGAAAAGCCAAATTTGCAATATGATCTGCTGCAGAATTTGCTTCTCTATGAGTATGCGAGCAAACCACTTGGTATTTCAACATTATACTCTTGATTTTTGCAATCACCTGCCTAAACTCCCACCCAATCATAGGTGATCGTAAAATCTCCAATGCCACCAGCAAATCCGATTCAAGCCAAATAGGAAATAAATTATGTATGACACATAATTCCAATCCTTTTAGCATTGCTATCAATTCTGCCCTCACATTCGAGCCCACCCCAATCAATCCATGCTTTGCTATCACTAACTGCCCCCTGTGGTCTCTCACAATCACACCATAAGATGATAGCCCCGGATTCCCTTTTGAGCATCCATCCGTATTCAGTTTAAACACTCCAACATCTGGTCTCCTCCATTTCACCACTAAGACAATGCACATGGTTTCTATACACACAGAAATTCCCAAACCCTGAGCTGCTCCAGCAAACCCCTTCCAGTGCTTGTGTTTTATGATCCCTGCAACCATTCCATACCCAAGATATTGATTAACATTCTGAATAATCTTTCTCCCTTTCAACTTCAGACCCCGATGCTTAGCATCATTCCTCGCTGTCCATAAGAACCATAAGATTAAAAAAGGCACAACCTCCCTCACATGCCCTACATTTGACCAATTCAATCCTACCTTCCAACTCCCAAGAATGAGGAACCGATCCACACCAAATAGCTGTGCAAAGAAGCCCCAAACCTCCGTAGCAATGGCACCATGAAAGAACAAATGATCCCAACTTTCCAACGCTTCACAACATTGGCATTTGGAGGCGAGATAGACACCCCTTTGCTGAAGAATGGTATCCACTGGTAGTCTCTTCCTTAGAAATCGCCAAATAAAAACTGAAATGTTTGGAGTGATCAACTTGCTCCACCTTGCTCGCCAAATCTCGGCCGCTGGTTGTGTATTCCGGATGCAATTCCAAGCTGATTTGAACGTGAACTTGCCCTTTATTTCTGGCTTCCAAATAATTGCATCCATGGCCCTTGTTTAGGCATCCATCACTCCATTTTTTGTTGACCCAGTGATTTCCATAGCAGGATCCAGCTGGATCGTAATAATTTCCTGCACTTTGCTAGACGACACAACCTCTTTAACTTTAGCTACATCCCAGCCCTGCTTGTCCATGAACTCTGCCACCCTTCTATTTGGACTGCCAACCACCTCACACACTTGGAAAAGGGGACCTTTATCTAACCAAGTGTCATACCAAAAATTGATTTTCCCAGCACCAATCATCCAACCAATTTGCTTTTCTGCCAAGCTGCGAATCTTGCAGAGCCGGCGCCAAACTGGAGACATATTCCATTTCCCAGTAACAATAACTGGAGACTCAGTGCGACAATATTTCTTCTTCAAAAATTCTGACTAGAGATTATTTTGTTCCCTGAATCGAAACCACAACTTCATCCCAATTACCATAGCCACATCCTTCAGCCGCCGCACACCCAATCCTCCTTCCCCTTTAGGCTTGCAAATTTCGGCCCAAGCCACCCAGTGCGGCTTCTTTTTTGAACTCATTTCTCCCCAAAAAAATTAGCAAACAACATTTCTAATTTATGTAAAATTGACAATGGAGGGAGCAAAACCTGCAACAGATAAAAAGGAAGTGATGATAGCACACTCTGAATGAGAAGCAGCCGTCCTCCATGAGAGAGTCTCATAATATTCCATCCACATAGTTTGTGTCTTACTTTTTCCAGTAGCGGCTGAAAATACACCTCTTTCCTATTACCCGAGAAAATTGGAACGCCTAAGTATTGGATGGGAGTTGTCCCTTCCCTAAAGCCCGTCAGACATGCAATCCGTTGTCTACGCATGGGAGATATACTCTTCAAAGGAAAAAAGGAGCTTTTACTAACATTGATGGACTGCCCTGAACAAGCCATATATCTATCCAAGAATTCCTTGACCCTTCTGACATTATTAGCAGCTCCATTTGTCAAGATCATAACATCATCTGTATATGCCAAATGAGTCATCCGCATTGGACATCCGGATGCAAAATATAATTGAAGGCATTCATTGAATAAATGCTCCAAAACCCTAGACAAGTATTCAGCTGCAATTTTAAAAAGCAGTGGGGAAATTGGATCTCCTTGCTTAAGTCCTCTCTTAGACTGAAAAAAACCTGATAGTTGACCATTAATGCGAACAGAAAACCAACAGTTCACAATGCAGCGCTGTACCATATCAATAAAATCGCTTGAGAACCCAAAAGAAGCCATTATCTTGAACAGAAAACTCCATTGAACTCTGTCATAAGCCTTTTCCATATCAAGCTTCAGTATCACATTACCGCCCCTTACTTGGTGATGTAACTTATGGACAAAGTTTTGCGCAAGAAGTATATTATCCGAGATTATCCTTCCAGCGACAAATCCACTCTGTGATGGGGAAATGATTTTGTTCAAAATTCTGCTCAACCTATTAGCAAGCAATTTAGATATAATCTTATTTGACACATTGCACGGACTTATTAGTCTAAAATCCTTCCATTGTTGAGCATGATCAATTTTTGGGATCACCACAATCGTAGTGGCCATCATGGCTTTTGGCAAAGCCCCCCCCTTGGAAAAAATCCAAAACAACTTGATACATGTCTTCCTTAACAATCTCCCAGCAAGAAATATAAAAAGCTGCCGAAAAACCATCTGGCCCCGCTGCGCTATCTTCACACATATCCCCTACAACCTCTTTACTTCCTCCATCGAAGGCAAACCTGTGAGTGCCACATTTTCCTCAAAACTAATCAGATTGGGGATCAACTCCATGCTCGCCAAGCTACAATCAAACTCCTCTCCCGTCAAGAGCTGCTCAAAAAACTTCGCACTTGAAGCTTGGATTAGCTCATTTACCTCTAGTGGAACTCCATTATCCCAAATTCTGAACAGCCTATTGGACATCCTTCTTTTTTTTAACTAGGTTATGGAAAAATTTAGTGTTTCTATCCCCCTCGCCAATCCACTTCACAGCCGCTTTCTGCTTCCAGAAAATTTCCTCCATGATTAGAGTGTGGAAAAGTGAAGCCTGAGCCTTAGCCATTTGTAGTTTATTCTCCTCTGTAGGACTAGAATCAAAAACACTTTCTGCCTCTGCAAAATCTTCCTCTGCCTTCCTTACCTTCTCATGAATATTCCCGAATACCTCTGAGTTCCACCATTTTAGATGTGCCTTCAGCCTCTTGAGCTTAAATTGAAGCCTCTGAAGACATGTTCCAGCGCATGGAAGCCTCCAATTTAGGCTTACCATGAGCAGAAAGTTTTTATGCTTTGTCCACATCTTTTGAAATCTAAAAGAAGCCACCGATGGGATGAATTTTGGAAAAGAGATGAGCAAAGGGCAGTGATCTGATGCTACTCTACTCAAATGCTCCACTCTGACCCCAGCCTCCTGATCACACCAAGCCGAAGATACAAGGACTCGGTCTAACCGTTTCTAGACCCTATTATTGGTCCATGTGAACCTATCTCCTACAAACCCAGCATCTAGCAGCCCCGACATCATTAGAAAATTGTTGAAATCCCCCGCCGCTCCTGGTTTAGCCAAACAACCTGCAGAATGTTCACTTGGCCCTGTAATCACATTAAAATCTCCACCTACCAACCAAAATTCCTCCACGGTTGACTTGATATCCAAAAGCCTTTCCCATAACACATACCTCTCAGCTCTAGAACACTTTGCATACACCACCGTCACAAACATACTCATAGGAAATAGAGAAGAGCTGAGTTTGTAATGTAAGAACTGATCATGATCCTCTAAAACCAAGCAAACCATAGTATGATCATAGAAAAACCAGATTTTGCCCGAGCAGTTTGACACAACAGAATCAAAACCCAATCTTCTTGTCATAAAATTCTTATCCAGTGAAATAAAAGGCTCAAGAATTCCCAAGAAATTTAAATGATGATACTTCCTTAAGAAAGATACCCGTCGTTGAGTAGCCGCATTCCCTATTCCTCTAATATTCCATATGACTCCAGACATTAGATATTTGATGATGAGGAAGCTCGAGATGCTTGTGTCTTACTTCTAGTGATTCGCTGGCTTACCCCTATAGGACCTTTCCCAACTTTGGGATTGCGTTACACACTAGTATCTTGCACTGATTTACTTGGACTGGATGCTAAAGAAGAACTCCTTGGCAATATCTCCAAATTAGTGTCAGACTCCGTTCTTTCCACAAAAGATTTTGACCATTCACTGCCATCTGAATTCCCTCTCATTTCTGAACCAGAACTTGAACTTCCTCCCCACTGAGTAGTGCCTTCCGGCCCCCGGTTAAGTTGGCACTGTGCCCCCTGATCCCCAGGAAATGAACCTGCCACTGTGGAGTTTATGGGACCTGCCCCTTGAATATCTGGCACACTTGATCTCGCTACTACCATTTCAGATTTTGTCCAGTATGTGTGCATTGTCAGCTAGCCGTACTGTCTCCCTGCTTTTAGAGCCTCCAATATAGACCTCCTGCTGGCCTGCTTGTGGACCAGAGCCCCCTATCGGCACCCCCTATTCTGTATTTGGTACAACTGCTACAGTTTGCTTCGTGACCTGCTCAGCATGTGTCGACCTTGATAGATCCTTGCCACCTCCCTTATTCCTCCTGTTTCCATCAGCTTGTGATTGTTGTGATTGTTGTTGCCCCTCTAAAGATTTTACAGCCATGTTCACTTCCTCTTGTTCATAAAACCCTTCTCCCCCTTGCTCCTTATCATATACACCATTTTTCCCTTGCGCTCTAGTTTGATCCGCACCTTCTGAAGTTATCCCAGCCTCCAATTGCACACCAGCTCCTTGATCATCTGTGTCCAGCCTATTCATATGCCCACCAAGCTCCTGCGGGTCAGTTTCCACATACTGCATCCCTTCTCTTGACTTCTTTCCTTATTTCTTTTCTCCACATCTCCCATAGGGTCATTGTTCTTCTCGACAACTTGTCCCATGTCATTCGTGCCATTTGTGCCAAATCCATGATCCACCACTGTTTGTGCCACCCGCTGCTCCGTACCACTTTGTATCTCCTCCTCAAACATTAATGGAGAAAATCTATTTCCATCCCTTGTCTCATTTAGTGCCACCCTTTCCTGATTTCCTTGGATCCCTTTTTGATTGCCACCCTTGCCAAACCTTGAACCCGTTGTGTCTAAAGGATTATCATCTGCCTCTGTATTAACCACAGCTTTGCCCTTATCCTTCCCATCAGTCCTTTTTCTGTTCAGCAGCACCCGTAGATCCTCTCCATCAACCAACTCATCATGTTTTGCTTTCCACACTGGTCTGGGCTTATTTCCAAGCACATAACACTCCTCAACAGAATGCCCCAAATGTAAGCAATGTTTACAGTATTTCGGATGCTTCTCAAATACCACTTGTTGCAAACGTTTCTCTTCTCCAATCCCTAACCAGAAATCCTCCACCTTAAGTTTCAGAACGTCAATCTCCACACACACTCGGGCAACCGACAACCTTGAACAATCTGCAGTTGCTTCATCTATCTTAATCGGCTTCCCCACCACGCGAGCAATAGAGAACAAACCACGCTTGTTGAACATGTGGATGGGATGATCCGGTAGGCGTATCCACACCGGTACTACTGAAGATTCCGCTTCATAAGAAAAATGGACCACTTGAAAATTCTTAATGGCACACCACCAATCATCCAAACTCCCCTAGACCAGATTCTGGCCATGTCCTCATTCGAGGACAGGTGGAAAAAAATATAGCCCGCACGCAAGAAACGGATATTATAGAAACTCGAGAGACCCAAATTCCTGAAGGACTGTAATACCATCACAGGGCTTGGGTGCATACCTGAGAATTTCCCAATCAATGAAAATTGGTAGGGTTCGGCCAAAGCAGTAACTTCCTCCTCCGAGAAGAAGACCCTTGGCTTATTGTTGTATATCGTGATGGGCTTGAGATCCTCACCAATATCGTCAAAGTTCTTCTTGGAAGCACGGGGTGAGGGCGGCTTCAATACTACCACATACGATTGTTTGATCGCAGCTTGGTTCGGTGCTGCTGCCGCGACCACAGGCCGAGAAGTTGCAATAGGAGGAATGTGGGAGGGGCCAGAGGGAAGCGAGGGAGGAAGAGAGGAGTCCCTCGCCGACGCCATGGGGCCGGCGACGACCACCGCCGTAGGGAATGCGCGGCGCGCACGCCCTAAGTCAGCGTAATTGCCCAAAATCGCCAATCGCCTTGGGAGAGGGGGAGAGCACGCGTTTAGGGTTTAGGGTTTTAGGGGTTTTAGGGTTAGGGTTTAGGGTTTAGGGTTTAGGGTTTAGGGTTTAAGGTTTTAGGGTTTTAGGGTTTAGGGTTTTAGGGTTTTAGGGTTTAGGGTTTAGGGTTTTAGATTTAGTGTTTTAGGGTTGAGGGTTTTAGATTTAGTGTTTTAGGGTTTAGGGTTTAGGGTTTTAGGGTTTAGGGTTTAGGGTTTAGGGTTTATGTTTTTTTTAAGCAAAGGGAATATCTTATTCCTGAGAAAAAATCCATATTAGAAGGGGTCAGACCTAACCTTCTAATATTTAATTACAGTGTCTCAAAATGATTTACAAGTAATGCAATGAAAACTATCCACACTAACTGTTTATAAAAATCTATACAAGTATTAGCCAGTTTTTATTAACTCAAATCTAATGTTAGAATCTATTTGCAGCAGCATCCCTTTTCCTCTTGCTTCCTAGCAGCATTCAAAAATCCCTCGAAAAAGTAGCAACATCACCTCCAGTCTTCTGATTCCCAAGATCGCTAAACATATACAGTAGTACTCGGAATGCCGCCTCCATGTATCAACCGCCTCAAATTTAGCTCGTCATAGCTCCTCCCCTCGTGGATACATAAGAAGCCACCAATCTCCATTATAATTGCACATAATCCTTTGAAGCATCCCCTTGTAGCACCTTGTTATCTCCGCATATAGTCCAGTAGTCGCACACCCGATGTTCACTTTGGGCAAGTGACCAGCCAAAACGGATTTGACGTGTCTTTACCGTAGCCGTTACTACGGACTAGATAGATCTATGGTGGATCTATTCAACCTTTTAGGCTTTTTGGCAAAGCCTCAGCCATCAACAGATTTGAGGTGTCTTTACCGTAGCCGTTTGCTACGGACTAGATGGATCATTTACGGTGGATCCATTCACCATCCCTATCTATCCATATCTGCCCATATCCATCCATATCTACATATTAGATCTGTAGTCATGGAACACTTCAGAAATCCCCTGTCAGCTGTGGCTCTCACTCCTTCTAGCACATTCACAGTCTTCCCTTCAAAAACCTTCAATTCACGAATAAATTCAAGAGTCAGCCTGCAGCCAACCTTCAGAACACACTCCAACATCCAGGGAAGCCATAACAAATGAATTTAACGTTGGATGCTGCAACATCCCTCTCCTTGGCACGCTCTACAGTTGTGGAATCATAGGACACCACAATTCAGCAATCAGTGCAACACATCTGCAAGCAAAACCCAAAGGATGAATTTGTTCCAGGTCCTTTTGGTACGCTCAGAATTCTCTTGGTGCACCAGCGCAATTCGATTACTTGGCCTGCAATTTCAGACAGCGGGTTACAAGTCTTAGTTTCCAACCACAATCCTCAGGTCAGATCAAAACAGGTAAGCTTTTAGTGCCAGCAAAACTAATGTGTTAAAAGCAGATTTTCCGACTTCACTTGTCCCCCCATCAGGAACCATTAGTCCCTGGACTCATCAGTGTGGTGCCATATCAAACCAAGATTGGCAGATCAGAAAAAATCCAGCAAACAATTTTCAGGTCTCCGATCAGAAAAAATCGAGCAAACAATTTTCAGGTCGTCCTATTTTGCCAACCAAGCTTATGTGCTCAGCTTTCAAACCCTCTACTTCCCATCTTCTCTTATACCATCACTGCTATACTTTAAAAACCAATTTCAGACCATTTCTGATATCTGCAGACTCTTCAAACTGTCTCACCAGTATCTTCTGTAGGTGAAGATTTCCAGGCTGATGCTGATAACATTACTGCAGGGACTGTATACTCGGGAAAAAAACCATAGCAGATAACCAATTACTTCCTGCAGCCAACCACTTTTGAGCTAAACTTGACAGTCACTAAAACTTAACAGTCCCTAACTGGTAAAGAGCATCACCCTTCTCTCAGTAGTATGCTCGAAAACTCAGAGGCAAATTCGGTGCCAGGATTAGTTTGTACAGGACTTGGTACACCACTCAGCATTAAAGGCTTTCCAAGTAACTGATATTTGCAGATTTCATATTCGCAAATTGCCCTTCTCTCAATACCTTAGTACCACCGCAAACACACTGTAAAAAGTTGCAGCACGATATAACCCAGTTGCCCTGCCCAAGGCTGCCAAAGTCTGTAAATAAATCTGCCATCAGAAACTGAAAGTATCAGTATTAATCTGTTATTAGTCCGTCTCTTTCGGCACTTTTGGCACTCAGCAAAAGTCCCAGGAACCCATAATCAACGCTAACAGCTAATCCTTGGAAGACATCCACCCTAAAACGTGGCATAATATCAGTAACCCTTTTCTCCCAGGTTTAGGGTTTAGGGTTTTAGGGTTTAGGGTTTTAGGGTTTAGTGTTTAGGGTTTAGGGTTTAGGGTTTTAGGGTTAGGGTTTAGGGTTTCTTTTTATCATTGACCTGACCTTCTAATATAGAATTACAATGTCTTAAGATGATTTACAAGTAATGCAAAAAAACTATAATCACTGACTGCTTATATGAATCTATACAATCAGCCAGTCTCTTATTTTTTGCAAAGCTAATGTTAGAATCATTTTGTAGCAGTATCCATTTTCCTCTTGCTTCTTAGCAGCCTTCAAAACCCCTCGAAGAAAAACAAAAGCTACTCCAGTCTTCTGGATCCCAGGTTCTCGAAACATACACAGTTGGACTCCAACTGCATCAGCCGCTTCCATGTACCAAACGCCTCTAAGATAACACATCAAAGCTCCTCCCTGCCTGGATACATAAGAAGCCATAGATCTCCATTATAATTGCAAATGATCCTTTAAAGCATCCTCTAGTGGTAAGTGTTGGACCAATGAAGTAGCGTCCTATTATTTCAGAAAATAGTCCAATATGTGCACACCCGATGTTCACTTTGGGCAAGTGACCAGGCAAAAAACGGATTTGACGGGTCTTTAACGTAGCCGTTACTACGGACTAGATAGACCTATGGTGGGTCTATTCACCCTTATAGGCTTTTTGGCAAAGCCTCAGCCATCAACGAATTTGAGTTGTCTTTACCATAGCCATTTGCTACGGACTAGATGGATCGCATACGATGGGTCCATTCACCATCCCTATCTACTTCTCTCAGCCCAATTAACTCCTCCCGAAACAAAAATAATCTGGACATATCCTCCACCTAGTCCAGTGGGTTAGCGCACCAACCCAATAATGGCCAATCAGAAATAGTTCAGCAACCGCCAACATCACCATATAGTATCCCGATTTGTGGATGTGACTCGAAACACTTGACTTGAAACCACCAGTACTACCAGCAATCTTAGGAAAAACCATCAGAAATGAGCCCTTTTCAATTTCAGACAAAATTCAATCCACCACTAAATCCACTCAGGCACTTTGGCACGTAACAGGAGAAATGGCATGCCAATAATCAGCCCCCACCAGTGAACCTTTTCAGATGTGATGCCATGAGATTCTTTACTCATCCCCTCTCCAGCCTCATATCCTATCATTGCAATATAACTGACCTTTCACAGGTAAAAACATCAGAGAATAGTACAACATTATTTAAATTGGCATTGCAGTACATTTCAGAATGGCAATTGTCACAGGTCGAGTGGATGCCGTAAACCTCAGATATACATGTATTTATAGCAAATATCCAACCAAAAACAAATCAATCAGAGTAGAAAAAGCCTCAAAGCTCATCAATCACTGGACCTCCACACCTTAGTCTACATCCTTGAGCAGAAATCACCCAAGTGCCATCAGCCATAATTATATTAAGGTCTCAACCTTGAATACTCATGTAGATTTACCAACGTGTCCAGCCATTTGTGTCATAAGGATTTACAGCTAAAACCAACTGATGGAAAGCAACAGCTCTGGACCATATGGCACGCATTTGGCACGATAGCTATTGGCACAGGACAGTGAGGTCTTCCACAAATCCACCTGTATCCATTCTCTGTACAACCTTCACCAATTGCAGCGAAATCAGCATCTACCATCTGGTTTTCTGGTTTCTGAGGATGGAAAAAAGAAAGTTGGTGCAAACCATGACAGCCATGTGGACCTTTAATGATATATCAGCAGTAAGGCTTTCCAAGTAACTGATATTTGCAGATTTTCAGGTTTCAGGTTGGCAAATTTCCGTTCTCTCAATAACTTAGCACCACAGCCAATACTGAAAAAGAGGCCATGACACATTGTAAAGGACTTGCAGCACGATGTCACCCAGTTACACTGCCAAACACTGTAAATAAACCTGCCATCAGAAACTGAAAAATCAGTATTAATCAGTAAACATTCCAGCTCTTTCCGCACTTTTTGGCATGCAACAAAACTTCCAAGAACCCCCATAAGAGCAGCAGCTCCATTGAGCTTCCTTTCAACACTATCCAGTTGGCACGCAAACCGTCTGAAAAGCACCAGAAACCTCACCTCCATATATTGCTAATTTTGATCAGTTTTTGAAATAGCAGAAAAGATCCTGTCAAGAAGAAACCCATAAAACACATCAGCATCAATTCCAAATTCAGTAATCGATGAAGTTTTCCACTTTTCTTGGCACACCCAGCAGTGTCATGGTCCATAAAATCCAACAAAATAATTCCAGCCAAAATTAAACCCAAACCATAGCAGCTTTATACGCAAAAATGATTTTGATAACTGCCAAAAATTCCCCAAACCATCCTCTATTGCAGGTTTGTGCGGAGCTTTATAAACCATTATCTAGAAAGAAGAACATAACCATCCTGTTTTGCATCTAGGATCAACCCTAGCACCTGAAGCCCTTATTGTCATTGCCTCTGATCTTGATCAGCAACTCACACAGACTAGATATTCTCACATCTTGCCCATTCAGATCCCTCACCCATCCAGAAAACAAAGTGATTGCAGCAAACTCAATTTTCTTGGCACGTTCCTCGGTTGCTTGGCGCACCAAACCAAAGTCTGTATCAAGGTAAGTAATCAGAGAAAAACATCTCCTGCAGTCCCCCTGTTTTTCGACTTTCACCAATCTTCTGAAAATCTGGACACCAAATGAAGACATCTGAAAATCTGGTCACCAATCCATTTTCTCAGCAGCTTCCAGTTTCAAATCTTAATTGTTTCAGCCTCCCTCCAGCTTCTGTGATGAGACTTAAGCCTCCATTCCTCTCCTCCACTCTGAACTGACCAGATGCCAACCCATGCGCATCTCGATCATAATGTAATTCGAGCAAAATTCATCTACCAAGCCATCAGCATCCAAGAATCAGCTTGCTCGTTTGGCACACTTGGCACACTGAACATTCAGTCTGTCAGTATCCGGACACCATGAGCTAGCCAAATCTCAATATATCTGCTGGAGGATAATATTATAAGAGCTACAATAACATTTTAAAACCCAGCTTCCACAAAATCATTTGTGTAAGTTTTCGGCAAAACTTTCCAGTGGCTGTTGCCGCATCCCCTGATTTCCTGCAAATCGCACCAAATCCATCCATTTCCAGTTCTTATGATGATTTCTGAGCAACTCTGATGTAAGGAAGTCCAATTCGATCAACTTTACATATACCAAAGAGGTTTATGTCTATTTCATACACGGCCATCACTCTATCCTCAGGTATCGTATAAGCAAGGTTGGCAAGATAATCCGCCGCGACATTTGCTTCTCTATGTACATGCGACCACCGTGCTCCATATGTGTTTAGGTAGCCCCTGATCTTGCGTACCAAGTTCTGAAACTCCCAACCAACAGAGTTTGACTGCAAGAGCTTTAGCGCCACTAGGGAATCCGATTCCAACCATATGGGGAAGAGTTTATACGTGACACACACCTCGATCCCTCTCAGAATTTTAATTAGCTCTACCCTCACATTGGTTCCCACCCCAATGCGTCCATGTATAACTCTAATTATTTGTCCTTCATGATCTCTAACAACGACACCATATGTGGCCTCACCCGGGTTACCTCTCGAGCACCCATCCGTATTGAGTTTGAACCACCCAATCCTCGGCCTCCTCCACCACACCAAAGAGACTGTCACAGACCTTCTCCCTCTCACGGCTAGGCCTAGAGCATCAGCTACCGTATACCAGCCCTTCCAGTGTTTATTTTTAATCGTTCCCGCCATCACACCAACATAGATATATTGTTTGATATTCTGAATTATCTTCTGTCTTGTTGGTTTGATACCTCTGTGCTTGGCATCATTCCGAGCTGTCCATAGAAACCATATACCAAAAGAGGCATCATCTCCCTAACATGTCCTCCTTTCGCCCATTCCATTCCATTTTTCCACCCTTCCAAGGCCAAACACTTGTTCACAGAAAACATTTGCCCAAAAAAATCCCATACCTCCCTTGCAAGCTCTACCTGAAAAAACAGATGCTCCCAGGACTCCACCTCCTCACAACACTGACATTTGGACACCATGTGTACTCCTCGCTTTTGCAGCACCTCATCAACCGGTAACCTTTTCTGCAGAAACCTCCATCCGAAAATAGAAATGTTGGGTGTCAGCAATCTGCTCCAAACTGCCACCCAAATCGTAGAACACTAATGCACTTGTCGAATGCAGTTCCATGCAGATTTGAGAGAGAAAACCCCAACCACCGATGGCTTCCAAATGATCTTATCTTCTGCCATAGGCTGGAAAAAGATGTTGGCAACCTCCGCCATCGCAGGCTCCGGTAGCACCTCCTTTAGTTTGTTCAAGTTCCACCCCTGCCCCTCGAAGAATTTCACCACCAAGGTATCCGGGTCTCCCACAACTGCATGGGACTGGCAGAGTGGGTCACTGTCCAGCCATTCTTCATACCAAAAATTTATACATCCTCTCCCCACCACCCAGCCAATCTGTTTTTCTGCTACCGTACGAATTCTCAGCAGCCTCCTCCAGCCAGGAGAAACATTTCCTTTAGCTGCTACTACTGCTGGAGATTTCCCGCCACAATACAGTTTAAAAAGGAGGCTCGCCCAGGGTGTACTTTGCTCCCTGAATCTGTGCCACAACTTGGTTGCAACCGCAGTAGTTACATCTGACAATCTTCGTATCCCTAGTCCCCCTTCCAGCTTAGGCTTACAAATTCCCACCCAAGAGATCCAATGAGCTCGTCTAATCCCTCTCGATAATCCCCAGAAAAAATCCGCAAAGATCATCTCAATCTGATGGAGAACCGATATAGGTGGTTGGATAACCTGTAGTAGGAACATGGGGATGGAGCACAACACACTCTGTATTAGGAGCTAGGAGGCACCCACCATGTGAGAGCCTTGAGAGATTCCATCCTAGCAGCTTACTCCTTACCTTTTCCACCAGCGGTTGGAAATATATGGCTTTCCTATTTCCTGAGAAAATTGGGACTCTCAGGTAAACCATAGGGCTGGTGCCTTCCCTGAAACCCGTCACACTCGCAATTTGGTTTCTATGAGCGCTGGACATGCTTCTAGAGGGGAAAAAGGAGCTTTTGGCTGCATTCACAAGCTGTCCTGAGCAGGTAGAGTAAAAATCCAAATAGTTCTTCACCCTTTTAACGCAGTCGATGGATCCATTCATCACGATCATGATATTATCTGCATAAGCTAGGTGAGTCACTTTACAGTCACAACCAGTTGCAAAGAACATCTGAGGGTATTGATGAAATAATTTATCCAGCCCCCTTGAAAGAAATTCCGCTGCAATGATGAAAAGCAACAGTGATATGGGATCCCCCAGCCTCGGGCCCCTCTTGGAGTGGAAGAACCCCGACAGATGCCCATTAATGCGAACCGAGATCCAGCAATCTGCTATACACCTTCTGATGATATCAATAACCCCACCTGAAAACCCAAAAGTTGCCATTACCTCAAACAAGAAAGCCCACTGAACTCTATCATAGGCTTTGGTCATATCAAGCTTCACCATTAAATTGCCACCTCTAACATGGTAGTTGAGCTTATGGTTAAGTTCCTGTGCCATGAGAATATTATCTGATATTAACCTTCCCGGGACAAAACCACTTTGTGACGGAGTTATAATCTTATCCAACACATGGCTCAATCTATTAGCTAGCAACTTAGACATTATCTTGTTCGAGACATTACATAAACTAATCGGCCTGAACTCTTGCCACTGTTGTGCACCATCAGTTTTAGGAATTAGGATAATGATTGTGCACCCATCCCCCTGGGGAGGGATCCTCTTTGGAAAAAATCTAGAACTGCATTATATACATCCTCCTTGATAATCTCCCAACAGGCTACATAAAACGCAATCGAAAAACCATCCGGGCCGGCAGCACTATCCGCACACATCACCCAAATCACTTGTTTCACCTCTTCCATGGTGGGCCGAGCCATCAGTGCTATATTCTCCTCTGGACTGATCAAAGCTGGGATATGTTCCATGTTTACTGAGTTCAAACTGTAATCCTCCCCTGTTAATAATCCCTCAAAGAATTTAGCTCCTGAGGCCTGAATGAGGTCAGGTTCCTCCAATCTAACACCATCTTCCCATATTCTAAAGATGCGATTTGACAGTCTTCTTTTTTGGACCAAGTTGTGAAAAAATTTGGTATTTTTCTCTCCTTCTCCCATCCATTTAATAGTTGCCTTTTGTTTCCAGTAACTCTCCTCCATATCCATCATTTTGAAAAGAGCAGCTCGACACTTTGCCAGTGCAATCTTATTCTCAGTTGTAGGGGCTGAATCGAAATTTTTTTCTATAGCTGCACACTCTTCCTCTGCCCTCTTAATGTTGTCATGTATGTTGCCAAATACCTCAACATTCCACCACTTCAGATGCCCCTTCAATCTCCTAAGCTTCTGTTGTAGCTTCTACAGGCTTGTTCCTTGACAAGGCAACATCCAATTCAGCCTAACAGTGAGCAGAAAATTGTTGTGCTTGATCCACATTTTTGAAATCTAAAGGAGGCAGCTGGTGAAGCAAAACTAGGGAAAGATATTAGAAGAGGGCAATGATCTGACGTGGTCCTGCTCAAATGTTCCACCCTCACAGAAAATTTCTGCTCGTTCCAGCTAGGAGATAGAAGAACCCTGTCCAATCGCTTCCACACTCGATTATTTGTCCATGTGAATTTGTCTCCAACAAAACCAACATCTAAGAGCCCAGCCAACATTATGAAATTGTTGAAATCCTGCACCACTCCCGGCCTAGCAAGACTACTAGCCGAGTGTTTGCTAGGGCCCGTGACCACGTTAAAATCTCCTCCAGCCAACCAAAATTCATCCTGCGTTGGCTTGATGTCCAATAGCCTTTCCCACAGATGCTTTCTGTCCCCTCGGTCACATTTTGCATAGACCACGGTTAGTACAATTGAAATAGGCAATATATGAGAGGTTAGCTTAAGATGCAGAAATTGTTGATGATCTGCCAAAACAGTGCATTCTATGTTAGAATCGTAGGCAAACCAAATTTTACCTGAGAAATTGGAAATAACAGAGCTAAAACCCATTCTTCTAGTAATAAAGCCCTCATCAAGCGCAATAAAAGGTTCCAAGATGCCCAGGAAGTCTATGTGATGATATTTCTTTAGGAAATGCACCCTTCGAATAGAAGCTACGTTGCCTATTCCCCTGATATTCCATATTAACCCAGACATTAGAGATGTGAAGAGGAGGATGAGCCTGTTCTCTGTGCGAGGGATTTGCTTCTGGTAATTCTTTGTCTCACCAATCAAGTGTTAGTAGGAGCAGCTCTTTTAGATCGTCTACCTGAGCTTAAGATTGAGGAGGAGCTCCTTTGTGGTTGCACCAAGTCCCTTGTGTCTGAATCCTCTAATTCCTCAAATGTCTTGGAGAATGCATCATTCTCAGATTCTTCTTGACCAACCGCAGCCGAGGAATCTCCCCCTAAATTTGAACACTCTGAAATTTTGTTTAACTGACAAGATGCCAAACATGCCAAACTATTTGAAGCCTGCCCCTTGCCTGTCCCCTGATCTCCGTCAGTTGTCTGTGCCAGAAGGTTTCTAACTGGCCGATCCCCCTCCTGTTAGATCCCTTCCAGATTTTCTACCCAGTTTGAGGCTCCATTCCTACCAAGTCAACCACATGAATCAGCCATAACTGTCACTCCCACTGCAGAATTTTGGTGACCTTTATCAACCATATCAATTTCCACGTGCTCAGCCATTTTTGCATTACCTTTCTCCGCTTCTTGGCCTTCACATACCCCCCTGTTGGGCTCTCCATTCTCCAAATCTCTCCTGTCCAGTCCCCCCCTCGATCTTGATACATTTGGCACGATCATTTGATGAGCCTGCACTGTCTCTTGTGGAGCCTGCACCTCCAAATCTGACCGTGCCCTTGCCTCTGCAGTCCTAGAGACATTCCTTGTGTCTTTATATTGCCTTTGATGCTGCCCATTTACCCCATTTGCTACCACATTTTCCCCTAGGGAAGCCTCTAGCTCATCATTGCATTGATCCCCTACTACTGACCTTTCTGAATTCCCGGCTTCCACCAGGTTTTGTCCACAGCTGCCCTTACCTTTGTCGTTTCCTCCCACACCTCCCTTATTCCTTGGCAGCTCCACTACGTCCTCCATATCTCCACCATTTCCTTCCCCCTCCTCAGACAAAATCTGCAGATTACTGCCAGGCACCCCATTCACCTGAGCCACACCATCCTGCCCTCTGACCTTTCCTTGCTTGTCAGCCTGGAGGTACCTCTCAGAATCCCCCTTGTGTATCTCTTCAACCCTTGAATCTGGATGACCAAAAGCCACTTCTTTCCCTTTCTCCTCCTCATGCTATTATTCAACCAATCCCTTAGATCCCCCCCACCATTCCTGAGTCCATTTGAATTATGTCTCCACACAGGTTTCGGTTTGTTCCCATTAGCGTAGCAGTCCTCCTCTGCATGACCCAAATGTCGGCATTGGTTACAATATTTTGGATGCTTATCAAAGACTACTCTTTGCAGACGTTTTTCATTACCAATTCCTATCCAGAATTCTTCAACCTTCGGTTTCAAAAGATCAATCTCCACACATACGCAGGCCATGGACAATCTTGATGCCTCCGCCGTGGCCTCATCCACCTTGATCGGCTTCCTCACAATTCAAGCAGCAGAAAACAGAGAATTCTTGTTGAACATAAGAATCGGAAGATCCGAAAATTGGATCCACACCGGGACAACCGACGACTCTACCTCATATGTAAAATTCGGAGACCATTTGAAAATCCTCAGAGGCACACCACTAACGAACCAAATCCCCCGTGTCCACACACGAGCCATATCCTTATTGGATCTGAGATGTATGAAAATGTAACCCGACCGAAGAAACCGAATATTATAGAAGCTCGAAAACCCCAGATTTTTAAAAGGTTGAAGCACAATCGGTGGTTTTGGCCTCAGGCCCGAAAATTTGCCAATCAAAGAAAAACGATATGGCTCTACCATGTGCGAAACCTCCTCGTTAGTATAGAAAATACCTGGTTTGCTGTTGTACATCGTGATCGCTTTGAATTCCTCCCCTACTTCATCAAAGCCCTTCTTGGAAGTGAGCGGAGAAGGTGGCCTCAACGCTGCTGCATACGATATTGGGCAGCCGCGATCCAGCGCTTGAGAAGTTTGCAGCATCGCCGCCCCTTGAGGGCCAGGGATTGAGGCAGCAGGCGGCCCCCCGTCTGAGGTAGGGAGAGGAGGAAAGTGTTTTGGATCCATGATCGGCGCCATGAGGTCTCCGACGGCAAATGCCACCTGAGAAGCCGGCGCTCGTGCCCAACTCGTCGGAAGATCGCCCAAAATCGCCCCAAAATCGCCCAAAGGGAGAGCGCGCCGGTTTTTTGGTTTAGGGTTTAGGGTTTAGGGTTTTTAGGGTTTAGGATTTAGGGTTTAGGGTTTGGGGTTTAGGGTTTACAATTTTTTTTAAAATTGAAAAGCATCTTATTGTTGAGAAAGAAAATCCATATTAGAAGGACTAAACCTGACCTTCTAATACAGAATTACAATGACTCTTATTGATTTACATGTATTGCAAGTAATAAAAAAAAGCCAACTTTAATTATATATGAATCTGTACAGCTTGCAGCCGGGTTTCTATGAACACAAATCTTTATTAGAATCGCCTATCATCCGCAATTTGAGCAGCTTATTCCCTTGCCTCTATCTCTCCAAATGTATGTACGATCGCTTTCAGTAGTATCCGCATCGTAGATATCACAGCATGAATTTCTAAGCCCGAGAACTTAGGAAGCCATAGATCTCCTCAAGCTTTGTTTATTAATCCTGCAGGAAGCCTTCTGATTGCAACAAAACCCAAGCACCCGATGTTCACTTTGGGCAAGTGACCAGCCAAAAACGGATTTGATATGTCTTTACCATAGCCGTTACTACGGACTAGATAGGTCTATGGTGGATCTATTCACCCTCATAGGCTTTTTGGCAAAGCCTCAGCCATTAACGGATTTGAGGTGTCTTTACGGTAGCCGTTTGCTACGGACTAGATGGATCATATATGGTGGATCCATTCTCCGTCCCACAAGAATCAAATCTCCATGTTATTAGACTGCTAAAATGTGGCGGAGAATTTTCCAACAGCTAACACCAAGCAAACTTCCAGCAGGAAAAATTAGAGTTAATGTGCAGCAGATCCATATTCTCCAAGCTGACCATCTATTCCTTTACAACGTGAATCTCAGAGGAAACAAATCACCCTCAGAATTCCCCCGTAAACAAAACTCCATTGCAATGCTCAAAACTCCCAAATCAGAGAAAAACCAAACCCTTGCAGGCCTAAAATCAATTACTAGAGCATTCACCTATTACCCATGTCAGATCCAAAGTAGGAGCCACAAGAGATGTGCCATATCGCGCCAGAAATTGCCAGTTGTTTGGCACGTTTGGCACACTGAAAAGTCAACCTGATAGCTTCCGGAAACCCACTGTCTTGGCAGAAGATATGACTGTCAAAAGCAATTCAAGGAGCCTCTTCAAGCCAACTGAATTAGATCAAAATAACTCCATTCCAGGGACATATTTGATACAATCATGATATGGCACATCTTCAGTCAGCTAACCGAGGTTCCAACCTGCCAAAACCTGTTAACGTTCCCAACCATGTACCTTGTAACGAAACCCATGATCAGTACCCTCAAGTCCATTCATTTGAATCTCCAATCCACATAACCACTGTCAGGCCGACCTTAAAATCCATATATCAATCAAGACAAAAGCTATCAGATCAGAGAACCTTTTACTGAAAAACAATGCCCCTGCTGACTGCTCCTTTGGCACGCTTGGCACGCCATTGGCACGCAAAGCAACAAATCCTGACATTACTGAGCCCATCTCAGTCCATACCCTTCTCAATAACTGATATTTCAGCATCAAACTGCACTGCCCTTCTCAATCATAACACTAACAGAGGGATACACAATTTGATCTTCCAAGCCACCGAGCACAATTCCTCCATGAAGCCAATTCGTAACCCATCCGAAACAATCTGAATTGGATAGAGTAGGAATCCCAGTAAATTCTCTGAAAAGCCAGCAACCAAACCATAGAGAAAAAACATCATGCCCCCAGTTTTGCTCGAGCCCTCATATCAATACAGAGTTTCTCAAAAGACAGAAGATTCAGCTCTAGAAACAGTTAACAGGGAACAGGCTCAGTCCCTCAGGCTTAGCACAATTTTCGCAAGCAGAGAATTAGATACAGCCATTCCAGTTCTTCTTGACCTGTTCAGAGAAAAATATTGAAACCCCAATGCAAACCTTTGACCATGTGGCACACACCAGCCTGATGTGATACTTCCAATAGTGCTCCTGTGTCCAAGAAATGAAGTGATTGCAGCCGACTCAATTTCCTTGACAAACTCAATTTCTTTGGCACGCACCTCAGCTACTTGGCACATCAAACCAAAATTTGAATCTAGGTAATTATACAATGGAATCCTACTGGTTTCCGGCTTACACCAGTCATCTGAGATTTTGAAAACCAAATGAAGGCTAAAGTTTCACTTGTGTGGATCAGTTGGCACAAATTAGAAACCTGCCATGCCCCCTGTAGTATTAGTAAAAATTTCTGCACAGCCCGCTGATACCTTCCACACTCGATGATAATTTCCAGCCTTTGGTTCCTTCTGATATCAGCAGTTAGCCCTTGTGCCTTCAGATTCCTGTCCCGAAAACTTTCAGTATAGCAAAATATTCCTTCTTCTCTGCTGGTCCATGCTTCACACTGATATCTTCAAACAACAATTTCTTCTGGCTTCCACAGCTCTCATAGCATTTACACAGTCCAAAGCAGCACCAAAAACCATGAAAAGGAAATACTTTCAAAAGCATATTACATCTCCATAGTCTTCCCAGCCTCCATGACTTAACAACCAAGCAGTATAGGCCAAGGTCAGAGCCTGAGCAGCTTCCTGATCCATATAAATTGGTATCTCCAATATCAGATACCAACAGGGGGTTTGTTAGTTCATCCAAACCATAAATTTGACACATTTGGCACAAAAAGTGTATGTATGATCTTATCTCCAGAGGCCTCCATTTCCTTAGCCCTATTAACCCAGTCCTCAGATATTGGATGATAATATTGTGAACCCGAAAATCTGAGGTACACTTTGAAAGCTTCATCGGCAATAAGAAAACCAGAAAATAGATTTTCAGACTGTCAGGCATCAGTATGGTTGTCATTCTACTTCAGTAAGTCTTCAGAAAATTTTCTGTTGCTCTTGAGAGCTTATATTGTTCCATAACCAAGCCGTGAGTGTAGAGAACCAAACCTTATAGTATTTGCTTACGGGCCAATCTAATGTATGGTAGTCCCATTTTATCAACCCAGCATATACCATATAGGTGTTTATCCATATCCCGTTCCCACAAAATTCTTTCTCTATCCCCATTAAAGGCTTGATTCGCAAGGTAATCCGCAGCCACATTTGCTTCTCTATAAACATGTGTACAGTTCACTTGATACTTCCTAAGTAGTTGTCGGATTCTGATAACTACCTTCCGGAAGTCCCATCCTACCAGCGGAGACTTTATAATCTTCAGAGAAACCAAAGAGTCTGATTCAAGCTAAACTGGCAGGAAATTGTGGCTTGCACACAACTCTAGTCCTACTAATATTGCCATCAATTCTACCTTTATATTGGAACTCGTCCCCAGAGTACCTTGTTTTGCCATAATAAATTGACATGTATGGTCTCGGATAATTACCCCATATGATGAAGCACCTGGATTACCTTTAGAACAACCGTCCGTGTTCAGCTTGAAGCCTCCTAATGTTGGTTTCTTCCAATGTACCACTGAGATCGTACTTTTGATGTTGACTTTGGATCTCATCCCCTAAGCTGTGGCCACCGAAATGAATCCTTTCTAATGCTTGCCTTTGATAATTCCCGCAGCTTCCCCTATATGAAGGTAATGTGTGATATTTCTGCAAATCTTTTGCACTTCCATTTTAAGACTTCGGTGCTTAGCATCATTCCTAGCATCCCACAAAAACCATAGTATTAAAAAAGGAATTGCCTACTTGATATGACCTCCTTTCAACCAATCAGAGTCCACCCTCCAGGCCTCCAAAGGTAGAGGTCTTTGCACTGAAAAGATACTAGCAAATTGGGACCACACTGATAATTACCATTTTTGTTGATAATTTTAGGTTATTAAACCCATGCTTTGATCCACTATTGAATGCTTAAGTTTGCATTTACATTAGGTTTCATGAATTGTCTCTATTTTAGCATTTGATTCAAATCTTTGTATTTTTGAGATATTTTGGCACTAAATTTGAATATCATTTTGGAGGTTTCAAATGATTATGGACCTAGATCAAATGCGGTCAGACTTGAGCCAGAATTGGATCCGGATCAAGACGATCAAGCCTTGGATTAATATGAGTCGTCCATTCAAGAGAACGGCTAGATTTGAGCCATCGGTCAACTTCTGATCAATCCGAGTTCAAGATAGAGTCAATCATGACCATAGATCAAGATCTGAGAATTTCATCCAAATTAGAAGCAGCCTGACCGTTGGATCAAGCTCCAGATGATTTAAGCCATCCATTTAAGAAAAGGGAGGATCTGAGCCACTCGCTACTGATCTGGTTGATCTGAGCTAAGGACAGGTAGATTAGGACCATTGATCAGGATATGTGGACTTTGGTTCAGATCTGAAGAGATCCAACCATTGGATGGAGCAAAGAGAATCACAGCCGTCCATTTCAAACTATATAAACTGCTTCTTCTCCCCAGATCAAGGTTGTCGCATCTTCGCCAGTAGCAGAGTAGTTTCCGATCAAGCTTTCTTCCATTTTCTTCATCATTTTCTTAATCTGATCGCGCGACCACATCAAGTTTAAGTTCGTCTTCAAGATCTTAGATCATTGAGGTGAGATCTCCAGCTCAGTTGCATTCGATTTCTTCACTGAGTGGAGCTTTGGAGAGGGTTTCGTCGGAGCTCCGATCCACTGATTTCTTCATCCAATCGTGACTGTCTTCATCGATCGGAGCAATCAGAGTCGAAGGAGGGGTTCTCCGTAGGTTCCTGACAGCATCTGAGCGAGGTCGGCAATCAGCGTATGAAGATGGAGGAGATCATCGGAGATTCTCAGCATCTGATCGGTGTTAGTGATTGGACAGAGGGGTTCTCGATCGGTCCCCAATCCGATCAGAAGAGCACCTGATCGGTCAGCTGACCGATCAGGAGGAGCAGAGCAGAAAGGTTAACAACAAGCTGAGCAAGGAAGTTTCTCTTCATTGGTTTTCTAGCTAGGGGGTTCATAGCTAGACCTTCGTGTGACTGCGAAGGGAAGTTTTGGATATGAACTGATTTGGTGTTTAATTAGGATAATTTCTAGTTTTAAGCATTTAATTCTTCAAGTTGTTTTAGTTGTTTCAATTACACTTCAAGCCAACTTCTTGAGAATTGTTTTGTTTAGCTTTCTTTATCTTGCAAATTCATTTCATGCAATTAATTCCCTGCAATTAGTTCTTAAGTTTCAATTTAAGAGTTTGAATTTAATTGCTCAATTGTCAATTAGGTTAAGTGAAGTTCTTACAATTTCCAATTTCATTCCCTACTTTAGTCTATTTCATTCCGAATTGCTATTTCATATTGTTCATCTCTTATTACGCACAACCCCCATTTTATTAGAAAACCCAAATCATTAAACGACAAATAAATTTGCAAGCTTGAGTTAAACATTCATTCAACTAATCCTTGGAAAAATACGACCTGAGACCCCTATCCTACATTTCTATTTTGTCAGTCAAAGGGTTTTCAGTTTTATAAATTTCTAAATTTGAGACCCACATTCGTGACACTAGTATTAGGGACTATCAAATTTTTGGCGTCGTTGCCGGGGAACGAACTAGTTGAGTTTGTTTAATTTGAGCTTGTGTTTAATATTTATATTCTTTGATTTTATTCTTACTTGCTTTATCTTTTTGTATACATTGGCTGTCATTTTTTGTTTGTTTGTGGCCAGGACTGCAGGAGGTGATCTTGAGAGTTTGAGAAGTTATTGAAAATTTTTCTTTTCATTCAAGCAGCTCCATGGCAGCATATCAGTATTACCAGAGTTTTCAGCAGCCTTGTCAGAATTCTCAGCAACCTTATTTCCAATTCCAGAATTCTCCACAAGATTTTCAACCATTCCAGCCTTATCGAGATTACCAACAACCAAATTGTCAATTTCAACCTCAATTTCAGCAAAATTTTCAGCCAAGTCAACCTTTTCAACAATTTCAGCAGCCCTATAATAATTTTTAGCAAAACCAACCTTTCAATCAGCTACGACAGCAATTTCAACCACAATTCCAAAATTTTCAGCAAGGATACAACTCTAATCAACCATGTTTTCAACCATACAATCAGAGTTTTCAGCCTCCACAATTTCAGCCCTCACCGCCACAATTTCAACCTCAAATACAGAATTTCCAGGGCTATAATTCTCAGCAATTCCAACCAGGTTTCCAGCCCACTTTTCAGCAATTCCAGCAACCAAATCAATTATTTGATCAGCCCCAACAACTCCAATTTCAGAATTCACAGCCTAGTCACGATTTTGAGCAACCTAATGCTACATGTCAAGTTCAACAGGAGTCCTATATTCATCAAGAAGTCTTTGAGGATTCTAGAGAGCTTGAGGTTCAACAACAAAGGCTGGAGGAGATGTTACAACAACTCTTGCATCAACAGAAATATGATTCTCCTCTTAAAGATTGTGAAAGACGCCTTGGACAATTGGTTACTCAAATGAATCAAATGCGAGCCCAAGAATCAAGCCAATCACCTTCTCAAACTATTCTTGATTCTAAGGGGTATGATTGTGAACTAACTTTGAGGAATGAAGAGGTTGTTTTAAGTCTAAACATTCCAAGGGATGATTTTTCTGAAGAATTTCCAGCATTCCATTTCCCCACTCAAAACAGCCCCGGAGTTGATTTTATATCAGTTCAAGGTGACCCTAGTGCAAGCCTAAGACCTTTTTCAATTGATCTTGCAAATTTGGTGGAAGAAGAAGAAGAAATCATTAAAATCAGGGCACCTACAGCATGCGTTCCTCTTGAAATTCCCATTCAGAGTTCATTTCCAAATTTTTCAGCTCAAGAAGAAGAACCAAAAGTCTCTTTACCATTTTCTCAGCACCTCAGAGAGGATCCTCCTAGCATTAGCATGGGTATTCCAGATGAGACTGTTGAGGCAGAGTTAATTGCTGATGATGTTTCACTTGACATAGTGGGAGGAGATTTTAGCTCAGATAAGGTTGTAGATGCAATAGAGACAGAGGCATTGGAGGAGATGGATGGAAAAGCTTATGACAGCCTTGGACTTAATTCTGAAACACTACAGGACCCTTCTCATCTTTTATTTTGTGAAGATATTGTTATTGTTGGTCCTAATTTTTCTAATATGGTTGTTGTAGATATTACTGAGGAAGCATGCATTGAAGATGATTCTACAGGTGTAGGGGATTGCACAGAGTCCCAAGGACCACCACCATTGACTGTTACATTAGAAGATTCAGAGGATAAGCCAGAAGGTGTAGGGACTTGCATGGTAGAAGCAACAACCCAAGAATCACCTTTCTTAGTTGAATGTCCACTAGAACCTGAATTTGAAGTGGAGCTTGTACTGGACCAGGAGGAAGCAATAGTCACATCTTCTCTTGTAGAACCTCCTGGTATTTTTCAGCATGATCAGATAAGTATTTCTCCTATTTCTTTAGAAGAACTCATGGAGGTACCTAGGGTTGAGTTCGTTGGTTGTGATGATATTCTTGACACATCTTATGTAGATATTAATTTTGAAAAATTCATTGAGGTACCTATTATTGGTTGTGATGAATTTCTTGATACATCTTATGCTGAAATTGATTGTGAAAAACCCATGGAGGCACCTAAAATTGATTTTATTGAATGTGAAGCATGTTGTGATACATCTTATATGGATACTAATTGTGAAAAACTCATAGATGTACATGAGGATGATTTTGTTGGTTTTGATGCAATTTTTGATACATCCTATGTAGAAGCTGGTTGTGAAAAATTCATAGAAGAACCTAGGGTTGAATTTGTTAGATGTGAAGCATTTCTTCAAATACCTTATGTAGAGGTCGTTTGTGGAAATTCCATTGAGGTACCTGAAGTTGATTTTGTTAGTTGTGATGAATCTATTGACACATATTCTATAGAAATTAATTGTGAAAAATTCGTAGAGGTACCTAGCATTGATTTTATTGGCTGTGATACATTTGTTGATACATCCTATGCTAAGGGTTGATTGTGAAAAATTCGTAGAGGTACCCGACGTTGAATTTGTTGAATGCGATACATTTTTTGATTCATCTTGTGTAGAGCTTGATTGTGAAAAATTTTTAGAGGTACTTAGCATTGATTTTATTGGCTGTGATACGGTTCTTAATACATCCTATGCAGAAATTGCTTGTGAAAAACTAATAGAGGTACCCAAAATTGATTTTATTGGTTGTGATGAGATTTTTGATATACCCTTTATGGATAATAATTGTGATAAATTCATAGACGTACCGAAAATTGATTTTATTGGATGTGATGCATATCTTGATTCATTTTATATAGAGACTGATGGTATTTCATTTCTTTCCTACCCTGCACGCACGAGGGAGGTATTGCATGGTTTTGCAGGGTCACGCAGGCTTCTGGAGTAGGTGCTCCATCTAAACAGACTCCAACCTCCTGGAAGGATTTCCAAAAAGCATCAAGAGGGAGGAGTTGATCTTACTTTAATTCGAAGCACTCCACCTCTTACATGGATCTTGTACCTTAATCGCCTTCGGCCACCTGAATATTTTTTTGTGAAGTTTAAGTGTGAGGGAGCGATGCACTATGACATGGATCACATGAAGAAAACTCTCTCGACCACCTATATTCCTCCACTACCATAATGAAGGTTAATTCTTGACCGACTCTGACCGCTAGAAATAAAGGGGAGTTTGTTCTTTCTTGCATTTTCTTTCATTGCATGTTTCATTTTTATATTTTCTAAAAGTAAAATTTTCTTTTAAGAAGAGGTTTTGCTAATAAATGCTCGAGTAGAGTAGAATGAATAAGAGTCATTGTAGATACCATTTTAATTCTTTTGGCACTTTGTTTTTGCATGACTAGGAATAAATGTATCCATCTAGATTTTCTTATATCATTTTAGAGTCCTTTGAAAGCACATTGAATTTGGTTGTTAAAACATAGGATCTGAGCCATTGGATGAAAATTCTTGGTTGCTTGAGTACTTCTTAGTTATGGACTCTAGAGTGATGATTTGAGATGAATTTTTTTTACCTAGTGAGGATTGGCCTAATATTTGTGAGTCACACATGTGATTGTACTCTAGAACTTGCTTAGGTTCTTTCGAAACTATATTTCTATGATTGAACCACATTTATAGAGGTAAATAGGCAATTTCCTTTCTCATATCATTTTTGCAATTTCTTTGTTGATACACTCTGATTCTATATTTCCTTTACCTATTCTTCATGTTCATCATAATATTTTTCCATGGACTTGGATGCCTTGATGTTTCTTAGTGTTACTTTGCCCGAGACGGACAAAAGTTTAAGTGTGGGGGAGGGTGCAAGCATTTGATCAAATCTTGAGGAGGAAGTGAAGCAATGGGCAACCAACAAGCAAAGATGTGTCAATTTGAAGGAGTGTTGTATCAAGGATGAGTTGCAAGCATACCCATCATCTCAGTTGTAAGAAAAAGGAAATTTTGTGTGATTTGAAAAGTGAAGCAAAAGAAAGAAAAAAATTAGAGAGCAAAGACACATCTTGAAGTTCAAATGATGGATAGGAAACAAGCTCCATTGGTCCAAGTATCAAATTGTAACAAAAGGATGATTTCATTCCATATTATCAAGTTGGAGCTAGCCAGTGAAAGGCATTGAAAAAAAACTCAGCTGCCAAGAAAAAAATAGAAAAAATAGAGCAGTTGAAAAACAAAACAAAAAGGAAAGAAAAGACAAAGAAAAATCATTAAGTGGAAGTAAGTGATGGGTTAAATTCGGTATTTGAAGATGTGAACAAGGAGAAAGTTGAATTCAAGAGTGATTTATTGATTGGAAGATTGAAAAGTTGAGCAGAGCAGTTCAGGAATCTGCAGAAATCATCTTCTGTTAGAGGCCTGATCGGCCTCCAGACCGATCAGGAGCTGCCCAGCCCGATCAGACAATGTCTGATCGGTCCAGTGACCTATCAGCAGAGTTGGTATAGCATGGCCCTGAATTCAACACTGAAATTTGAGAGTTTTTCATCCAACCAGCTGATCCTTGCTCCACCACAACTCTGATTTCATCTAGAGGACCATCAAAGGGACAAAGTTCATTGGGTGGCACTCTTAAGTATCCAAGTCTTCCATTTTCTTCACTTTTCCATATTTCCAAGCCTTCCACTTTCTTTACTTTTCTATATTTCTATCATGCCATATTTCTTTACATATTCCCTGACCATAACATATTTATTTACTTTCTTTCTCATGATTCTTTAGTATCAAAGTTCATTGAATTTCTTTTTTATCGTTTCATATTTCTTAACTTGTTCAAATACGCTTTTGTATATGTGGATCCAAATCAAGAATAATGGTGGAGAGTAGATAATAAGTAAGCCTATGGTAGTGCAAGAACCATGTTGTGTTTGAGTGAGTTCCACTTTCATAAAAAATGTAGAACTTAGGAAGAGAGCCACCTTAAAACTTCCCTTGCAAGCTTTTTTGTGAAATTCATCTCAATGAGTCAAGAAGGATGAAGTATGCTAGTTGTTGATTTAAGGACAAGATACTAGTCCATTGAGCTTAGATTTTTAAGAATTGATAACCCTAGGTAATTTCCTTTCAATTGCTTCTAACTATGATTGACAATAATCTAGGGAGATACATCCTTAGTTTACTAGTTGGCTTGTGCGAGACGCCCAAGAGTAAGTGTGGGGGAGTTGATAATTACCATTTTTGTTGATAATTTTAGGTTATTAAATCCATGCTTTGATCCACTATTGTATGTTTAAGTTTGCATTTACATTAGGTTTCATGAATTGTCTCTATTTTAGCATTTGATTCAAATCTTTGTATTTTTGAGATATTTTGGCACTAAATTTCAATATCATTTTGCATGTTTCAAATGATCATGGACCTAGATCAAATGGGGTCAGACTTGAGCCAGAATTGGATTCGGATCAAGACGATCAAGCCTTGGATTAATATGAGTCGTCTATTCAAGAGAACGGCTAGATTTGAGCCATCGGTCAACTTCTGATCAATCCGAGTTCAAGATAGAGTCAATCATGATCATATATCAAGATCTGAGAATTTCATCCAAATCAGAAGCAGCCTGACCGTTGGATCAATCTTCAGATGATCTAAGCCATCCATTTAAGAAAAGGGAGGATCTGAGCCACTCGCTACTGATCTGGTTAATCTGAGCTAAGGATTGGTAGATCAGGACCATTGATCAGGATCTGTGGATTTTGGTTCAGATCTGAAGAGATCCAATTGTTGGATGGAGCAAAGAGAATCACAGTCGTTCATTTCAAACTATATAAACTGCTTCTTCTCCCCAGATCAAGGTCGCCGCGTCTTCACCAGTAGCAGAGTAGTTTTTTTTTTAAAAAAAGAAGAATTTTATTTCAAGAGAAGGAAAATCCATATTAGAAGGGGGGCTAGACCTGACCTTCTAATATGGAATTACAGAAAACATTGATTTACATTTAGTATCCCAATCAAATTTCAATTAAGAGTATATAAGCACAGATCTTTTCAACTTATATTTTCCTCCCCAAACAAAATTGGAGGACTATACATTTTTGGAACCAACAATCTTGCGTTATCAGATTCATAAAAGGGAGCACACAGAAACCACTAAGAACCTTCTCAATAGACGGCGTTCATCTTTCAAGCCAAGGAAGGCATCTGAGGGCTATTCATACTATAAAGCCTGTCATCATTTGTGTTGGCACAGTTTCATTACAAAACTCCCCTCTTCAAACCAAATTATATTGAAGTTCAGCTGAGATCAGAGATCTTCTGATACTATCTGCAAATTTGATATAATAAAACAATAGATAAAGCATCCAGATGGGCAACAATTCAAGGTACAGCTGCGCTCAACATTTTCCAGATTTACATAAAAAGGAAACCCATTCAGATATCTGGTACTTAATCTTGTTCAAGAAAAAACTTCTGGTCCAGAGAATTTTAATAAAGCTTTTTGCCATATAGATATTATAACAGATAAAGCTGAACATAGCTGGGATTTCAGAGGTGATTTCTATTAGAGCAGCCATAAAACCGCAAGTTTCAAATCCATTTAAACATACTTTCATGTAATGGCAGCATAACTAAGGATCTTCTGCTTAAATTTGCTTACAACCTTTCTGAAAGCATAGAGGTCCGAAACAAAAGTCCAGATATATTAATCTATCTTTTGCCAAGTCTGAGACTTTTCCAATCTGAGTTGTATAGGAAATGCCCATAGCTCTGTCAAAAACAATTACACATTGATATCAAAATTGGATAGAACTTCCATTTACCATCAAAATATAGACATTTATAAAAACCAAGGAACACCAGAATTCTAGCAGAAGTCAGAGATACAAGACTGCAAAATGCAAAGCAGGGGCGTAGATTGTAATTTGAATAAAGAAGAAGCCCCGTTTTGAAAAAAAAACTATTGCTGGTAATGAAAAACTCTAAAGACCAGACTTATAAGCACTTTGAGAATTGGTCTGAGTTATATAATTAAAGATCACTTCAGAAGACCTAGTCCCTCATGAGAAGACAGTCCAAATCATTAAAATGACTATCAAGACCAGCAATTCGAATTATATAAGCCAAACATGAACAAATTCCAAATCTGCATTAACAATCAAAACTGGCAGGGGATTAGAAGTAGTCAGTTTACAGCCTTTCTAATAGTGCGAATGTATGGCATGTGCAGTCTATCCAGCTTACAGATGCCATTGAGCATTCTGTCCATAAAGTCAGCAGAAAAGGCATTCCCTGCGTTGAATTAAATGCTTGTTAGCAAGAAAATCTGCAGCTGAGTTAGCCTCCCTATAAACATGTGAAATCCATATTTGATGTCGGCTATATAATCTTTGATTTAATGATCAACCTGCGTAATTCCAAGGAAGAAAGAAGATTGTAGAATTTTCAAAGCCACTAAAGAATAAGATTCTAGCCAAATAGGGGAGTAACCATTGGAAATACATAACTCCAAACCCATCAAAATGGCAGTTAGCTCAGCCTTCACATTAAAGCCGCACAATAACTCCAAACTTATTTTCATAATTTGACCCATATAGTTCCTGATAATTACACCATATGATGCAGGGCCAGGATTACTCTAGAGCAACCATCAGTATTAACCTTGTAAACTCCAATTTCGCATTCTCCAATGCACCAATATAATAGAAGTCAAAACTCTATTATCCACTTGAAGACCCATGTTTTCCACTATCTTACTGCATCCTTTCCAGTGAGATTTCCTGATCAGGCCGGCTGTATCAGCAAGTTGTAGATAAGATATAACCTTCCAAATTATCTTTTTAGCTAATGCCTTAAACCCCTGTGCTTAGCATTATTTCTAGCGCACCAAAGAAACCAGACAATCAAAAAAGGAATAGCCTCTTTAATATGGCCTTCTTTCGACCAAGAGTCTCCCTTTTTCCAATTTCAAATTTATGATAGCTATCCACTCCAAACAATTGACCAAAATGACTCCAGACCTCCATAGCAATTGGCTCATAAAAAACCATGATCCCAAGATTCTCCTCATCACAGCATGACATTTAGATGCTAATTCCACTCCTCTTTGCTGCAATATATCATCTAGTGTAATCTTCTATTTAAAAAACGCCAAACAAATATAGATATGCTTGGGATAGTAACTTACTCCAGCAAGCTTTCCAAATCTTTTTGATTGCTGACCATTTCTAATGTGATTCCAAGCAGATTTTAAGGAGAATTTACCATTCCTGGTCGGCTTCCAAAGAATAATATCACACCTCTCTGTTGAAGCCTTTCGGAGTTGAATCTGCCTTCGCTGGAGCCTCCACCTCCAAAATCTCCTCCACTAATCTGTTTGGAACCAAGTTTTGCAATTTGGGCATATTCCAAACTTGATTGTCACTAAATTCAACCACTTTACTATTTGGGTTTCTCACCACCTCACATACTTGAAATAAAGGGCCTTGATCTAGCCATGTATCATACCAAAAGTTTATTTCACCATTACCAAGAACCCAGCCAATGTTTTCCTCTGCTAATCTTCTGATTTTTAACAATCTACGCCAACAAGGGGAGGCCTTCCCATTCGCCGGAACTATAGTTGATGGGGATGATCGACAATACATTATTAATAGGAATTTGGCCCATGGAGTACCTTGCTCTTTGAATCTGAACGACAACTTCATTGCAGTGGTAGTGGCAATATCTGCTAACTTTCTGATACCCAAGCCCCCTTCCAGTTTTGGTTTACAAATTTCTTTCCATGCAATCCAATGAATTCTCCTTTTAGAATTAGACATACCCAGAAGAAATTTGCAAATACATTTCAATTTGATGTTGGACTGTCATAGGTGGAAGAAAACCTGCAAGATATAGAATGGTATTGAAATTAATACACTTGTATAAGCAACAACCGACCACCATAAGTTAGCTTTGAATATCCAACCATGAACTCTTTCGAATTTTTTCATTAAGAAATGAAATGACTAGATTTTCTGTTTCCAGAAACTATGGGAACTCCTAAGTAAACAATAGGATGTTGGCCTTCTACAAAACCAGTACTGGAAACAATTAAACCTTTTCTGGTACTTGAGATACTTTTGGCAGGAAAAATAAGCTTTTACTGACATTAATTAATTGGCCCAAGATTTCTCATAGGACTCTAAGAATTTCTGATCCTCTTGACATTATTATGATCCATTCAAAAAAAACCATAATGTCGTCAGCATATGCCAAATGAGACAGTTTAAATTCACTACCCACATTATAATATAACTGAGGAAATTTATTGAACAACTCATCTAAGCCCCTTGATAGGAATCTGCAGCAATACAAAAAGTAATGGAGAGATGGGATCCCCTGCCTCAAACCTCTCTTAGAGTGGAAAAAACCCGACAAATGCCCATTCACTTTAACAGAAAACCAACATTCAGATATGCAGCGTTTGATAAGCCCAATAACAAAAGCCGAAAACCCAAAAGCCTCCATGACTTTAAAAAGAAAAGCCCATTGAACTCTGTCAAAGGCTTTGGCCATATCTAGCTTCAAGATTAAATTGCCACCCCTAACATGATAATTCAGTTTATGATTCACCTCTTGCGCCAGTAGAATATTATCTGAGATTAGTCTGCCTGAGACAAACCCACTCTGAGAGGGAGAAATGATTTTATTCATAATTTTACCAAGTCTAACAGATAGTAGTTTGGAAATAATCTTGTTTGATACATTACATAAGCTGATTGGCCTAAAATCTTTCCATTGCTGAGCATTATCCATTTTTGGAATTAGCACTATTGTAGTGGCTGCCATACCCTTTGGCATAGAACTACCATGAAAAAAATCCAAGACTGCTTCCGATAAGTCCCCCTTGATTATCTCCCAACAAGATCTATAGAACTGAACAGAAAATCCATCCAGACCAGCCGCACTATCCAGAGGCAAATCCCAAATTATTCTCTTTATTTCCTCTATATCCGGAAGCTTAGAAATATTAGCATTATCACCTGCATTAATCAAAGGTGGAATATGGTCAAAATTCACATCATCACAATTAAAATCCTCACCAGTTAGTAATTCCTCGAAATAAGTTGAGCTTGAGGCACGAATAAGCTCCGGCTCCTCAAGGCAAACTCCTTCATCCCAGATTCGAAAAATCCTACTAGCCAGTCTTCTTTTTTTAACCAAATCAAAAAAAATTTGGTATTTCTTTCTCCTTCAGCCATCCACTTAACCGCAGCCTTTTGTTTCCAAAAAACCTCCTCCATGTGCAAGATATGATTAAGCTGCGCCTGCATTTGAGATTTTCACATTTTATTATCAGCAGAAGGATCTATATCAAAAGAACTCTCGGCCTCAGCAAAGCTTTCTTCGGCTTTAATAATCTTCTCATGTATGTTCCCAAATATTTCCCAATTCCACCATTTCAAATGTTCCTTAAGTCTTTTAGTTTGGATTGCAGCTTTCTGAGACCTCTCGCTGCACTTGGCAGCCTCCAATTCAAAGTGACAGTTTGGAGAAAATTGCTGTGCAAGGTCCACATGTTCTGAAAACGAAAGGAAGCAGCTGGTTTAGGAAATTAAGAAAGGTAATAAGCAAAGGACAATGATCAGAATTTGCTCTGCTTAAATGTTCCACCCGAACCGAGAGATCACAAGCATTCCAAGCAGGAGACAAAAGAACTCTATCTAGCCTTTTCCAGATTTTATTATTCGACCAAGTATTTGTCTCCAACAAATCCTGCATCTGTAAGACCAGTTAGCATGAGAAATTCATTAAAATCATTAACTGGCCCAAGTCTAGATATAAATCCTTTCGAGACTTCACTAGGATTTGAAACAACAAAAGTCTCCTCCAACAAGCCAAAACATATTGTTTTCTGGACTCAATTCCAGCAGCTTATCCCAAAGGATAGATCTCTCTATTTGTGTGCATTTGGCATATACCACTGTGATTATTATATTAATGGGAAAAA
>JAGFNQ010005074.1:45316-110298 GCA_024364735.1 Boesenbergia rotunda | reverse complement strand
CCGGCTTCCATCCAACTGAACACTATACATCATAGCAAAAACACTGCCCCTACAAACCTAGTTTCAGTATTCAGAAGAGATCCAAGGCGCTTATCTGCAGAGAACCCGAACAAATCAGATTAAGCCCTTAAGAGCACCATCAGCCAAACTAGACCTTTTCACTTAATGCCATAACAAGGAAACCATTTTAGTGAAACTGCTAAACCAGATATAAAGCTATTTGCCACAAGGAGAATATCCTCAAGTTCAGAACAATTTCAGGAAACCAAATCAATAACAGAATAGAACAGATACTTCCTGCAAACATCAATTTTCAGATAAAGCCGATATACAGATAGCTGATTCCAGAGGAGAGTAGAATAGCCAAAATATAGAAACAGCAAAACATGACAGCTTTGTACGCCATTATGAATCAGATTCTTCTAATATAGGAGTACAAGAACTCAAGCACAAGTAAGAAGTCATCCCAAGAACACCATAACAGAATTCTAACAACCCCATCTGAAAGAATCCATAGTCCTATGAATTTGAAACCATAGGATTGGAGATACCAAATAAAATTCAATTCAGAAACCATATTAAAATCCCAATTAGAATTTACAGAAATCCATCTTTTCTTTTACCAAATCTGATGACTTTCCCACTCTGAATAACCTTCACAATATTTATAGGGAACCAGAATCGGCATAGGTCAAGCACAAACAACAATAAAATCTCATTGAGGAAGGACTAAGATTGATACAGAACAGTCTTAGACAAAACATAACTGTCTAACAAGAAAACGATCCAATTATCAAATCGAGCATGAACAAATTCAAAAGCTGCAATTGCAATCTAAACGGACAGGAGAGCAGAATCAGTTTACAGACTTTCTAACAATACGAATGTATGGCATTTGCAGCCTATCCAGTTTACAAATGCCATTGAGCATTTTGCCCGTAGAATCAGCAGTCAAATCGTTCCCTGCATTAAGTTTAAATGCTTGATTAGCAAGGAAATCTGCAGCTGAGTTAGCCTCCCTATAAACATGTGAAATCCAAATTTGCTGCTGGCTTAAATATCCTTTAATTTTAGTGATCAATCTACGATAATTCCAAGGAATAGAAGAAGATTGCAAAATTTTCAAAGCCACTAATGAGTCAGATTCTAGCCAAATAGGGGAGTAGCCATTGCTAATACATAAATCCAAACCCATCAAAATGGCAGTTAGCTCAGCCTTCACATTTGTAGCCACACCAATAACACCATATTTAACTTTCATGACCTGGCCCACGTAATTCCTAATAATAACACCATATGATGCAGGGCCAGGATTACCTCTAGAGCAACCATCAGTGTTAACCTTATAAACACCATATTTCGGCAATCTCCAGCGCACCATAACAATGGACGTCAAGCTGAAGATAAGAAGTAACCTTCCAAATAATTTTTTTTGCTAATGGTCTTAAACCCCTGTGCTTTGCATTGTTTCTAGCGCACCAAAGGAACCAAACAATCAAAAAAGGAATTGCCTCTTTAATATGACCATCTTTCGACCAGGAAACACCCTTTTTCCAATTTGCAAAATTGTAATATCTATTCACTCTAAATAATTGACCAAAATGACACCAAACCTCCACGGCAATCGGACACAGGAAAAACCAATGATCCCAAGATTCTCCCTCATCACAGCATTGACATTTAGATGCTAATTCCACTCCTCTTTGCTGCAATATATCATCTAGGGGTAGTCTTCTGTTTAAAAAACGCTAAACAAATATAGATATGCTAGGGGATAGTAGTTTACTCCAGCAAGCATTCCAGATATCAATCGACTGCTGACCATTTCTAATATAATTCCATGCAGATTTCAAGGTGAATTTACCATTCATGGACGGCTTCCACAGAATAATATCGCAACATCTAAGCTTGGAGCCTTTTGAAGCCGAATCTACCACCACAGGAACCTCAACCTCCAAAATCTCCTCCACTAAACTGTTCGGAATCAAGCTTTGCAGTTTGGGCAGATTCCACCCTTGATTGATAGTAAATTCAGACACTTTGGTATTTGGGCTACCCACCACCTCACATATTTGAAATAACGGACCTTGATCTAACCACGTATCATACCAGAAATTTATCTCACCTTTACCAACAATCCAACCAATGTTTTCCTCTGCTAATCTTCTAATTTTTAACAATCTACGCCAACAAGGAGAAGCCTTCCTATTCGGCAAGACTATAGCTGATGGGGATGATTGGCAGTACATTTTTAACAGAAAATTAGCCCAAGGTGTGCCTTGCTCCCTGAACCTAAACCACAACTTCATTGCAGTGGCAGTGGCAATATCTGCTAGCTTCCTGATGCCCAAACCCCCTTCCAATTTTGGTTTACAAATTTCTTTCCACGCAATCCAATGAATTCCCCTTTTAGAATTAATCATACCCCAGAAGAAATTAGCAAATATCATTTCAATTTGATGTTGGACTGACATAGGTGGGAGGAGGACCTGCAAGATATAAAATGGTATGGAAATTAATACACTTTGTATGAGCAACAATCTACCACCATAAGTAAGTCTCTGAATATTCCAACCCATAAATCTCTTTCTAATTTTTTCTATTAGGAAATGAAAATGACTAGATTTTCTATTCCCAGAGACTATAGGAACTCCCAAGTAAGTAATAGGATGCTGTCCTTCTACAAAACCAGTATTGGAAACAATTAAACCTCTTCTGGAACTTGAGATACTTTTGGCAGGAAAGAATAAACTTTTACTGACATTAATTAGTTGTCCCGAAGATTTCTCATAAGATTCTAAAAACTTCTTGACCCGCTTGACATTATTTATTGATCCATTCAAAAAAACCATAATGTCATCAGCATAAGCCAAGTGAGACAGTTTGAATTCACAACCCACATTATAATATAACTGAGGAAATTTATTGAACAAAGCATCTAAGCCCCTGGATAGGAATTCCGCAGCAATAACAAAGAGTAATGGAGAGATGGGATCTCCCTGCCTCAATCCTCTCTTGGAGTGAAAAAAACCCGACAAATGCCCATTTACTTTAACAGAAAACCAGCATTCAGTTATACAGCGATTGATAAGTCCAATAACAGTATCCGAAAATCCAAAAGCCTCCATGACTTTAAAAAGAAAGGTCCATTGGACTCTATCGAAAGCTTTGGCCATATCTAGCTTCAAAATTAGATTGCCTCCCCTAACATGATAATTCAGTTTATGATTAACCTCTTGCGCCAATAGAATATTATCCGAAATTAATCTGCCTGAGACAAAACCACTCTGAGAAGGTGAAATGATTTTATCCATAATTTTACAAAATCGAGCAGATAGCAATTTGGAAATAATCTTGTTTGACACGTTGCATAAGCTGATTGGCCTAAAATCTTTCCATTGCTGAGCATTATCCATTTTTGGTATTAGGACAATTGTGGTGGATGCCATACCCCTTGGCATAGAACTGCCCTGGAAGAAATCCAAGACTGCTTCCAATAGATCTGCCTTAATAATTTCCCAACAAGATCTATAGAATTGAACGGAAAAACCATCCGGAGCAGCCGCACTATCCAATGACATATCCCAGATTATATTCTTTATTTCCTCTAAATCCGGTAGCTTAGATAAATTGTCATTATCACCTGCAGTAATCAAAGGTGGAATATGATCAAAATTCACATCATGACAATTAAAATCCTCACCAGATAGTAACTCCTCGAAATAAGTTGAACTTGAAGCTTGAATGAGATCCGGGTCCTCAAGACAAACCCCTTCTTCCCAAATTCGAAAAATCCTACTAGCCAGTCTTCTTTTTTTAACCAAATCAAAAAAGAATTTGGTATTTCTTTCTCCTTCAGCCATCCACTTGACCGCAGCCTTTTGTTTCCAAAAAACCTCCTCCATGTGCAAAACATGATGAAGTTGCGCTTGCATTTTAGATTTTTGTATTTTGTTATCAACTGAAGGATCCTTATCAAAAGCACTCTCGGCCTCAGCAAAACTATCTTCAGCCTTAATGATCTTCTCATGTATGTTTCCAAAAACTTCCCAATTCCACCATTTCAAGTGTTCCTTAATCCTTTTTAGTTTAGATTGCAACTTTCTGAGACCTCTCGCAGCAATTGGCAGCCTCCAATTCAAAGTAACAGTTTGGAGGAAATTGGAGTGCAAGATCCACATGTTCTGAAAACGAAAGGAAGCAGCTGGCTTGGAAAATTTAGGAAAAGTGATAAGCAAAGGGCAATGGTCAGAAGTTGCTCTGCTTAAATGTTCCACCCGAACAGAGTAATCACAAGCATTCCAAGCAGGAGATAAAAGAACTCTGTCTAACCTTTTGAAGATTTTATTGTTCGACCAAGTGAATCTATCTCCAACAAAACGTGCATCTGTTAGACCAGTTGACATAAGAAACTCATTAAAATCATTAACTGGACCAAGCTTGGAAATAAAGCCTTTCGAGACCTCACTAGAGTTTGAGACAACATTGAAATCACCACCACAAGCCAAAACATATTGTCTTCTGGGCTAACTTCTAGAAGCTTATTCCAAAGAATAGATCTCTCTCTTTGTGTACATTTGGCATAAACCACAGTGATTATTATATTTATGGGAAAAATATGAGAACTAATTTTTAAGTGAAGGAACTGGTCATGGTCCAATAATAGTTCACATTCGATATTAGAATCAAACAAAAACCAGATTTTTCCTGAGCAATTTGAGATAACATTATCAAAACCCAATCTTCTAATGATAGAGAACTCATCTAGTTTGATAAAAGGTTCAAGAATACCAAGAAAATTCAGGTGATGATTCACCCTAAAGAAATGTACTCTTCTTATGGAAGCTTCATTTCCAATCCCTCTAATATTCCAAATGATACCAGCCATTAAAAAGGAATAGAAGAATTAGCTTTTTGTGTTTGAGCTTTACTCCTGGTGACTCTACAGTCTTCCCCCAAACCAGCAGTAAAGAGAGGTGTAGATTTAGGAAATCTTTGTCTACCAATTGTTTTGCCTTTAACGTTTCTGAGAAGATCCTTATCAATAAAGTCGCAGGACGATGATCTTTGGAGAAGACCCTCAGCTTCACTATCTGAATTATCCTTTTCCAACAATGATTTAGACACTTCTATATTATTTTCCTCATCTTTCTCATCCCACGGCTTATCCATATGATCAACCTGAAAATCTTCAACTGTTGAAAAACCTTCACAAGTATTCAAAGTAATTGAATCATTTTCAGCCCAAGCCACATGAACATGTTGTTTGAGCTTGAGATTATTCACTTGTCCTGCAACAAGCTCCACTGAAACCTCTTTATGCTTCTGGGGATTTTCCTTTTGCACAGTTTTATTAATTACTAGCTTATCTGCATTTGAATTTTCATCAGACAAAAACTCACCTTTATTGTTAACCTGCTCAACCAAATTCTCTTTATTCTTACTGACTTTCTCAGAGTCAGTAGGAAAAAATTGGTCTTCTTCATCTAAATCCTCCAATATCTGAAATTGATTCTTTGTTTTCTCCTTATCAACCGCCTCACCTTTATTGCTTACTGCCTTTTTATTCTTCTGAACCCATTTTTGTTTTTCTAATTGTTTCACTCCCAACTCTAAGGTTTTATCAACTGTTTGCATCTGCCCTGCATGTAGGAACTCGTTCCTTTTTAACTGAGGCCTCAGAATATCTTCTCCAGAAATATCCTTAAGATCAGAGTGCCAAATTGGCTTTGGCTTGTTACCGTTGACATAATAGTCCTCAATCGAATGACCCAAATGCTTGCAATCAACACAGTAATTGGGGAGTTTTTCATATATAATTTTTTGAAGGCGCTTCTCATCCCCAATACCAATCCAAAAATCTTCAATTCTGGTTTTGAGCAAATCCAGTTCAACGCAGATACGGGCAACTGAGAGCCTAGAACCGTCAGCTGTGCCTTCATCAATTTTAATTGGCTTACCAACTATTCTTGCCATTGAAAAAAGACTTTGCTTGTTAAACATATGAATAGGCAGATCGGGTAACTGGATCCATATAGGGACCACTGATGATTCAATGTCATAAGAAAAGTGAGGCGACCATTTGAAGATTCTCAAGGGAACGCCTCCAATCAGCCAAACCCCTCTACTCCAAATACGCGCCATATCTTCATTGGATGTGAGATGAATAAAGATATAACCAGCTCTTAATAGGCGAATGTTGTATGGACTAGAAAGACCCAAATTGCTAAATGTTTGAATAATGACCGCTTGATTCGGCCTCCATCCTGAGAATTTACCGATCAAAGAAAACTGATAAGGAATAGCCATACCTGAAATCTCCTCTTCTGTGTAGAAAACACCAGGCTTATTATTATAAGTAGTAATCGGCTTGAAATTAAGCTTTACATCCACAAAGCTTTTCTTGATGGAACGAGGAGAGCCTGGATTAACAATCTCGGCATACGTCGCTACTGCTTTCTGTGCTAGAGGTTTAGAGAAATTGCGTTCCGATAGTGCCGGCATCAGAGGAGCTTTCATTATATTTGAAGGTCCCAAGTTAGGGCATACAATATTCGACAGCCTTGTGGATTCTGACGCCCCCTCTCCAGCGACAAGGATCTGGTTAGGAACATCACCCGGATTAGACAGAGCAGGAGGAGCGGAGAGAAAATGGGAATGCTCCGAAGTCATCGCCGGCGACACAAAGGCCGCCGGCGGCAAAGCCGCCAGAGAAAGAAGAAAGCGCGAGGAGGCCTCGCGGGAATCGCCTTCAAATTGCCTATGGAGAGAGAAAACCTAAAATTGGTAGATCCATAAACGTCGCAGGGGCGTTTGTCACTCCCTTCATCTTAAGAGGAGACTTGGCGATTAAGAGGCTACTATATAAAGGTACCAAGGCAAGGCTTGGAAATTAATCCAAGAGATCAAGGATTCTTGCCTAGCCTCTCTCCCTCTCCTTCTCTCCCTCTCCCTCTTCTAGTGCCGCCAGCCCTAGAGCCCTCCCCCTTTGCCGTGAGCTTCCACCAGCAAGAAGAGGCCGAAGAAGAAGAAGAAGCGGGCGCGACTCCTTCCTTCCTCCCGAAATCTTGATTCCGTTCTTCGTTTGGTGGTTAGTTTTTCATCTCTCTCTTGGTATTCTTGTCGTGCCTTTGGAGAATCTAGTAGTTCTTGTCGGCACGAAACTCGTGGCTTTGCGAAGTCATCCCGAAGAAAACTCGGCATGGATGCGAATAGAGGCGGAGCTTCCAAGGGACGCTACGATTGGATCTCGTCCCTTTCTACGAGTTACCCGAGGTATTAAGTAAATTAGTTTACTTTCTGCAAAATTTTAAATGTATGATCATGTCACCACATCATAAGGTTGCATGCTAGATACGTGGTTAAAATAATTTAAGAAATTATTTATGCTAAACCTTCCGCTGCACGTAATTAAATTTTAAAATTACGAACCCGTATCCATGTCAACATGCACCCGGTCCCAACAGTGGTATCAGAGCCGGTTAGTGTTCAACATAATCATATAATTGTTTTGCGGAAAACTTTATCTTGATCTCAATTTTGGAAAATTTTCCAATTATGGAAACTTTTCAATTATGATAAATTTTAGATTTAGGAATTTCAAATTTTAGAAATCCTCATGAAATTTCGCAAATTTTTGAAATATCCTAGTTTCTGAAATTCTATGATAATTGTGAAAACTTTCCATTTTTGAAAACTTTCCAATTTTGGAAATTTTCTATTTTGGAAATTTTCCAATTTTGGAAATATGTAAGTTTTCTTTGTACCAGAAACTTACAATTATTCTGAAAACTTATTATGAAATCTCGCAATTTTGGGCACTTTCTTTCAAGAAAGTCTAGACAAATTTATGGATCATTAATTGGCAATTAAATTCGAATTGGTTCTAAATTATTAACAAAATTCTTTATTTTGGATTGAGCCTCGGGGAGCCGTCCAAATTAAAGTTAGTTGTTGTAATTTAATTTCCCATTTTGAATAAAATTGCCATGTTTAATTTGGTTACGCCTCTGGGAGCGGACCAAATTAGATTTACAACAAATTCCTTTTTTTTTGGGTATCTGAGCCTCGGGGAGCCACCCAAAGAAAATAATTTGTTGTAATTAATAAATACATAAATAAAATATGTAATCAAATCTTGAAAATTTTGAGGTGATTCTCAAACGATAATTTCCTTATTTGATTTAAGAGGTGATGCTCTTACATATTGTTGTCTCCAAAATTAATTAGGAAAATGGTTTCCTATAAAGTTTTCTTAAATAAGATTTTCATGAAAATAATATGTGGTTGAATTAAGGGAATCTGTCTCTTAATTTAATAAGATTTGATTTAGAGAAATCAAAGTCTTAAACATATTGTTTCCGAAATTGATTATGACAATTTAGGAAATTGTTTCCCAAAACAATTCCTTGAATAAAGTATGAAATTAGAATTAGGAAATCCGGTTCCTAATTCAATTAATGAGACTTGATAAATTAAGTCACATACATACTTTATTAAGGAAATCGTTAGTATATGACATAATTATATGTCATAAATGTGCTTAGAAAAGAAAGGATGAGACCCAAAACCCCTTACAAAATATTAAGGCACACACCTTCCATTAATATGGTTAGAACCGGAGTTTTGTTTCTCGTTTGGGTTGATGGACACATCCATGCCCGGCTTGAACCTCAACATGTTCAAACCATGGAATTAGTTTATGATTAATATAGTTAGAGTCAGAGGTCAATCCTTAGTTTTGGTTGTTGGACACATCCAAGCCTGACTAAATGGTTGAATGAGCTCCAACCATATTAAAACTATTTCCTGATTAATGGGTCAGCCTTAAGATTGGAGCATCGATTTGTTGTGCCACAGCCAAGGTCGATGTAAAGAGAGGTGCAGTTGGGTGCTATGTATAATGTTGCATACTTGTTAATGAGTTAACAACCCAATGATTTATGCAAACATTCAATTAGTTGATAGCATAAAGTGATAGTTACATTTATGTGATATGTAATCGGTATAATTACCTACCTTCATAGCTAAGAATAACTTGATGGCCACAGCCATGGTTGTTCTTATCTATGGTTGGATATCAACCTATTTGGAGATGTTCCTACGATCTCCCGAATTGATAAAAAGGGTTATTCAATTCGATAAATAAATAAGATTTAATTAATGTATGTTGATGCATTCTTTATCATTCTTCTCACATAAGCTCAATTTGTATTTCAAGAATAATCACTCGATCATGTTTTCTTTGAATTTGCGTTCCATTTTGGACACCAATAAACTGACTGGGCCAAACTTCATGGACTGGCTTCGAAACCTAAGGATAGTCCTCAAGGCAGAGAAGCTTGCTTATGTCCTTGAAGATCAACTTCCCAACCGTCCTCCAGAAAATGCAACTCCAGACCAGTTAGTGGCCTATCAGAAACATGTGACCGATTCTGAACTTGCGAGTTGCATCATGCTAGCCGCTATGGTACCTGAGCTGCAAAAGCAGCATGAGCATATGGATGCTTATACCATCATCTTCCATCTTCATGAGTTATTTGACGAGCAGGCGAGATCCGAAAGGTTCGAGGTCTCCAGACTCCTCTTCACCTCTAAGATGCAGGAAGGCACTTCTGTTTCACAGTTTGTGTTGAAGATGTTGGGGTATATTGAGTGACTGAGCACACTCGATTTTGTAATGGATCATGAACTAAGTATTAACTTAATTCTGCATTGTTTGCCCAAAAGTTATTCACAATTAGTGATGAACTATCGGATGAACAAGCTGGAGACTACCATTCCTGAGTTGCTCAACCTGCTAAAGACTATAGAGCCTTCTGTGAAGCAGGATCAAATGACGGTATTGTTAGTTGGTTCCTTGAAGAAAGGTTCTAAGAGGAAGGCCAAATAACAGAATAAGGGAAAGAAGAAAAAGGCCAAGAAGACTGAAAAGACACCAAAAGGCACTTGCCATCACTGCGGCAAGGAGGGTCACTGGTGAAGAAACTGCAAGGTTTATCTTGAGTCCTTGAAGAAGAAGGCATCCGATGCCCCATCCTCTTCAGGTATCTTCGTTATTGAATGTCACTCTATTTCCTCAAACACCTGGGTACTTGATACTGAGTGTAGCTCACATATATGTAATAACATACAAGGGCTAAGGAATAGAAGAAGACTCGTCAAAGGAGAAGCGAATTTGCGAGTTGGAAACGTAGCAAGGATTGCTGATGTTGCCATCGGAACATATTTGCTAAATCTCCCTACTGGATGTGTCTTAGAATTGGATAATTGTTATTTTGTTCCTTCGTTAATAAAGAACATTGTATCTTTTTCATGTTTGAATGAAAAGGGTTATCATTTAACTTTTAGTAACACTTGTTGTTACATAACTTTAAATGGTGTTCTTTATGGGACCGGAACTTTGTGCAATGGTATCTACACGTTAGATTTATCCGGTGACATTTTCAATATCGAAGTTAGCAACAAACGTGCTCGAATAGATAATCAAATAGACTCCTATACGTGGCATTGTCGTCTTGGCCATGTAAGTAAGAAACGCATGACCAAATTACACCGATGTGGAATTTTGGAATCATTTGAACCCGGTTCATTTGACACATGCGAATCATGCTTAAAAGGTAAGATGGCCAAATTACCCTTTTCCGGAAAAGGTAATCCAGTGGGAGAATTGCTTGGTCTAATACATACTGATGTGTGTGGACCAATGTTAACTCTTGCACAAGGAGGCTATAGCTACTTCATTACCTTTATCGATGATCACTCACGATTCGGGTATGTGTTCTTGATGAAACACAAATCTGAAGCTTTTGAGAAATTCAAAGAGTTCAGAAATGAAGTAGAGAAACAGCTTGGCAAAAATATTAAGATAATTCGATCCGATCGGGGTGGTGAATACTTAAGTCAAGAGTTTCAAGATTATCTTAGGGACAATGGGATATTGTCTCAATGGACTCCGCCATATACACCACAGCATAATGGTTGTAACGACCCAGAAAATTCTTCTAATATGTCTTTAAAATATTGTGCATGTTTAGATAATTTTCCGAGGGACCTAGAAATATTAACATGAATTTTAACCTAGAAATCCATGTTTTTCCATTTCAATTGAGGAAATATGCACTAATGGGCCTTAGATGGGCTTTCTAGTACCATGATTATTGGTGAATTTTAGGTAAAAATTTGTAGAAATATAAAGGGATTTTAATGGGAAATATTAACATAATTATGGGGGAATTTTTAAGGGATTTTCGAAATAATAGAAAAATAAAATAAAAATAAAATGGAAAAATTAGTGCATTCACCAAGGATTGAACCTTGGACCTCTTGTACAACCATGCATGCTCTAACCAATTCACCTAGCAAGGGAGTGCTATGAGAAAATGAAGTGGATTATGGTTAAGGCTTAAGGGAAATGAAGAGACACCATGACTCTTCACTTACCCTCCTTGATGAGTTATAAAGAGAGGCATGGGGGGTTACTTCTCTTCTTCCATCAAGTCACCTTTCTTCCTCCCTCCTTCTTCATCCTAGCCGAAACCCAAGAAGAGGATTCTCCCTTGGAAAAAGTTCACCTAAGCTCCATCTCCAAGATCCAAGGCTTTTACAAGGGTACAAGGGCTATGGGTGGTCAAGAGGCAACAAGATCTTCATCCTTCTTCCAAATCTAAGGTCTATAATCAAGATCAACCAAGGTAAGACTCCCTCACCTGTGGTATAATAGTTCCTTTGTGATTTTTAGCATAGTATAAAGTTGGTTTTGTGATTGATGTTGAGAAAATTATGCTTTGGACCCCTATCATATTAGGCCACCATGGGTTTTGGGTCCATAATGATGTTAAAAATCTAAATCATGTTTTCTAATGTGTTATCATAATGAATATGGAATAAATATATTTTTTGGGGAATTTTTGGAGTACCCTAAAGACCCCTTAGGGTTTGGGACTCTCACCATGATTCTTTGGTTAGGATTGGGCCTAACCTTTCAAGTATGTACTTTGGGTATCCCCATGATTCAAAAGGAGGTTTAAAGTGAATTGTGTGAATTTTTACAAGGTCTTGTGACCCTTGTAAGTTTCGGCCAAGAGGGTTCTAGGGCAAGAAGTTAGGGCTTACCTCAAGTAAGGGGTCCAATGGCTCCTATGGTATGGTATGGAAGATGTTAGATGATTAATTGGGAATTTTATGAATTTATTCATGCCCCCATGGTTGAAGCATGTTTCGTCCAACCCTAGGAATTAGGGCCAAAGGTTAGGGTGAACCCTAATTATGATTCCTAATGACTTCTTATGGACTTATGGGTGATGTATGGTTGTTCCTTTTTCCTTATGCTACCTTACATGTCATTTGAATGATGGAACTCCCCCTTGTAAGTTTCGGCCAAGCAAGATAAATAGGGTATGGGAGGCGTTAGGGTTTGAAGAATGATGGTTTAGGGCTTATCTTGAAGTATATATATATATATATATATATATAGGGTCAAGCATGTGGTAGAAGTTATGTTACCAATAACCCTAACCTTAAGCACCATGTTTTATGTTTGTATGTTTATGATTTGGATGTCATGCTTAATAGGGTTATTCATGAATGTCTTATGACCTATGTCATGCATTTGGATAGTATGTAGCATGTTTATGGAAGTTCTATCTATATATGCTTGTGAGAGATACCATGCTCATGGATGAAATGCAACGCTTACCTTAAGTATCATGACCATGCAAGTTCCCTGGATTAGGGAAATAGTTTATGTAGGTATATCATGTTCAATGAATATAATGCCATGCTTACCTTAGATGTCATGTTTTATGAATAAAGATGTATGTCATGTTTTAGGAATGAAAATGCATGCCATGTTTTATGAATAAAGATGCATGTCATGTTTTATGAATGAAGATGCATGCTATGTTTTAGGAATAATGATGCATGCCATGTTTTATGAATGAAGATGCATGCCATGTCATGTTTTATGAATAATGATGCATGCCATGTTTTATGAAAAAAAAAGCAGGCCATGTTTATGAATGAAAGTAATGCTCATGCCTTCCAGGCATCATGATGCTATGCATTAAGTATGAACAATGAAAGGACAAGCATGTTTTAAGTCGTGCTTCATGTAACAAGGTTATGCTATGTTTGAATATGCCATGAATGTTTTATGAATGATGAAGTATGTGAAGTATTTTACTTTATGAATGGGCTTGTACCGGACCGAAGTATGAGTCCAAGGGATGGGCACCTTAAGAACGCCCCGGTTCTGGACTACCGACTATGCTGTCCACGGTTCTGGCACTACCGAAGCTGTGCAACAGGGATGGGCACCTTAAGAACGCCCCGGTTCTGGGACTACCGACTATGCTGTCCTTACCCTAGTAGGTCGGGGATCGCTACCTCGTATTTACTTAGGGATGCGCGCTTATGATGTATGTATGTGGTACAAGCCGGGGACCCCCAATGATGTTATGATTATGTTTAAGTATTTAAAAGTATGATTTTAAAAGTTAAGCATCCTTATGTATATGCATTAGACCCATGCATCCATTCATGTTATGCATTCTGCTATGATAGTAATGTTTTATGTTATGTTTATGCCAAGTATCATGCCATGCTAAGAATGTTTATTATGTTTATGTTTATGCCAAGTATCATGCCATGCTAAGAATGTTTACTATGTTTATGTCTATGCCAAGTATTATGTCATGCTATGAATGTTTATTATGTTTATGTTTATGCCAAGTATCATGTCATGCTAAGAACGTTTATTAAGTTTATGTTTATGCCAAGTATCATGTTATGCTAAGATTGTTTATTATGTTTATGTTTATGCTAAGTAGCATGCCATGTTACGAATGTTTACCATGTTTATGTTTATGCCATGCTACGAATGTTTATTATGTTTATGTTCATGCCATGTCAAATATATGCTAAGTGATCATAAAGGCTTATGTTCTAAGTAAAGCACTAAGTATGTGAATGTTTCATGTGCTCATGATTAAGTGATGAATGGTTTTAGTGAGTAGGAAAGAGTCTTACTAAGCCTGTGTGCTTATAGTCTTATTTCCTTATACCGCAGATCACGCAAGGGGACAGTAAGGAAGCAGCAGGAGGGCAAGAATGCATGTGTGTGATAGTGACTTGGCCAAGAAAACAATATGTTCGCTCATCTTTTGATAGAACTTTACCTTTACTATTTATGTGCTTGAATGGTGACTTATGTGACTCTATGACATGATGCTAAGTATGACATGATATGATGCTAAGTATGAAGTTAATATGCCAAGTTCCCATGTCATGATGTTAGGAATGATAGTAGGTGCATGTAGGTGTAAGTTTAAAGTTTTCCGCTGCATTATGATGTCCACCTGCCCTACTCATGTTAACGTAACGCCGCTTATGTAAAGAAAAAAAAATAGGCGTTACAATGGTGTATCTGAGAGGCGTAACCGAACCTCGATGGACATGGTTAGATCCATGATAAATTATGCAACTCTTCCAAAATCCTTTTGGGGCTATGCACTTAAGACAGCTGTTTACTTGCTAAACAGAGTCCCGACCAAGGTAGTCTCTACTACTCCATACGAGACGTGGAATAGTAAGAAACCTCACTTAACTCACCTTAAGATATGGGGTTATCCTGCTTATGTGAAGCGGACTATATCAGATAAATTGGATGCTAAGTCTGATAAATATCTATTTATTGGATACCCTAAGGAAACAAAGGGTTACCAATTCTATCATCCCTTGGAACAAATGGTGTTTGTTTCAAGGCATGTTGTATTTCTGGAAAAAGAATTTCTTTTACAAGAAAATAGTGGGAGTGGCATTGAACTTGAAAAAGTTCAAGAAACTCCAATAGACATTACAGAGACACCTAGTCTAGACCCACAACCAATAACTCATAATGATGAGCTATCAATTGAACCTAAAACAACACCACCTCTTCGTAGGTCTGATAGGACACGCAATATTCCAGAGAGATACGGATTTCTCATAAGTGAATCGAACGACGTGTTACTCATAAGTGATGACGAACCTATCAGTTATGAAGATGTTCTGAAATGTTCAGAAAGGGACAAATGGCTTGAAGCCATGAAGTCGGAAATGGATTCCATGTACGAAAATCAAGTATGGGACTTGGTTAACCCACCTGAAGGGATTAAGCCCATAGGGTGCAAGTGGGTTTTCAAGAAGAAAACCGACATGAAAGGTAATGTTGTTACCTTTAAGGCTAGATTAGTGGCAAAAGGATATCGTCAGAAACAAGGAATTGATTATGACGAAACCTATTCACCAGTAGCTATGCTTAAATCCATTCAGATGCTCCTAGCCATAGCAGCTCATTATGATTATGAGATATGACAAATGGATGTGAAAACAACTTTCCTTAATGGAAACCTGCTTGAGGATGTATACATGATACAACCTGAAGGTTTCACATCGATTGATAAAACCAAAGTATGCAAGCTTCAATGATCCATATATGGACTGAAGCAAGCATCAAGGAGCTGGAACATCCATTTTGATGAGACAATCAAAGAGTTTGATTTCTCACAAAATCCTGACGAACCTTGTGTGTACAAGAAGGTTAGTGGGAGTGTAGTCGTATTCCTAGTATTATATGTCGATGACATATTGCTTATAGGAAACGATATATCAGTCTTACAGTCGGTTAAAATTTGGTTGTCCAAAACTTTCTCCATGAAAGACCTGGGAGAAGCAACCTATATCCTTGGGATTAGAATCTATAGAGATAGATCAAAACGGTTGCTTGGTCTTTCGCAGTCTACATATATAGACCGAGTGCTAAAAAGGTTTAGCATGTCGGAATCCAAGAAAGGTTACCTTCCCATAAGGCATGGGATCAACCTTTCAAAGTCTATGTGTCCGCGCACAGAAGACGAGAGGATTTGCATTAATAAGATTCCTTATGCATCCGTGATAGGATCTATCATGTATGCTATGTTATGTACTAGGCCCGATGTATCATATGCTCTGAGCGTCACGAGCAGATACCAGTCTGATCCAAGATTGGATCATTGGGCGGATGCCAAGACAATCCTTAAGTACTTAAGAAGAACTAAGGATGTGTTCCTAATATATGGAGAAGGAGATATGGTAATACGTGGGTATACAGATGCCAATTTCTAGACAGATAAGGATGACTCCAAATCTCAATCAGGATATGTATTTACTTTGAATGGAGGCGCAATAAGTTGGAAGAGTTCCAAGCAAGACACTGTAGCGGATTCTACCACGGAAGCAGAATATATTGCGGCTTCGTAAGTAGCAAAAGAAGCAGTCTGGATCAAGAAGTTTGTCTCGGAACTTGGTGCGGTTCCAACCATTGATGAAGTAATACCGGTTTACTGCGACAACAATGGAGCTATTGCACAAGCAAAGGAACCAAGGTCTCATCAGTGATCCAAACACGTGCTTCGCCGCTATCATCTGATCAGAGAGATTATAAGTAGGAATGATATACAAATTGAGAAAATTCCCACTGAAAGGAATTTAGAGGATCCTTTAACTAAGGCCTTGCCTCAAAGCAAGTTTGAGAGTCATGTTAGAGCCTGTGGTATTGGATACCGTAACGATTGGCATTAGGCCAAGTGGGAGTTTATAGGTAATATGAGAGAAGTGTCCTAAGGCAATCGCCTTATGATTGTAAGCATTTACTTTAATAAATGAATATTCACTATTTGAGTATACATGTTCGTGTATTTGATTGAGATCTTAAACTCATTTACTGAATGTCCGCAATACAATTCACAGCATGAAAGAATTTGTGATGAATTCACAACTAGTGATTATCTCTACATGTGCAATTGTGAAGTATTGAAATTGTCCCTAGTCGATGAATTGATAAATACGGACACAATCAATTCTGTTGAGACTAGCATGGGTTATTCTCTAATCAGCTGATTCTCACTGGCTGGTGACATTGGGATGTCCGGAGATAAACATGAATGCTAGTTAAGGGAACTAGTTCATTGGAGTGACTAGCTGTAAAACTTCATATGGTAATCTACATATAGATATGTCAATGAAGTTCTTACTGCAGCTTAAGTGCGATGCTCCTTTGACTTGCGGTGTTCAAGTCATCTTGATCATGAAGACTTATACTTTGACATCTTAAGCAAGCATCTCCAAGGAGGTGTGGACCCAGGATGATTGGGTATAAGCCGAAGTGCCCGAAGATGTTTGAACAGCCTACAAAGGAGTCACCACTCCTTACGAGGAGATGTATACCCAAGGCTTATCGTCAGATTTTTACTCGAAGCCTCTGGCCAGAGCATCACATGTTTCGAGTATGAATCTCTCAGAAACATGAGAGTAACTAGAATCCGTTGGACGAGAAAGACATTACTTGGGCTAGGTATGACGTAGTCAGCCTAGTGGGGACTGACACACATAAACCGTGTCCTGAACCAAGTGGGTATAAGATGGTGAAGGGAATGAGGCACGACTCATTAAAGCTGCTGAAGGGTTTCAGAATTATTTTTGAGGTCAACCGTTGATCTTTCGATTAATTGGGGATCATGATGTACTACTAGGTGCCACTCATGGTCGTTCTATAATTGGTTAATTATAGACGGCCAACATAAATCGAAAGCCTATTTAGTCACACGCACTACGAGTAATCTGAGGGATTTAAAATGAGTTGAAAATTGGATTTTTCGATCAAGAGAGATAAGTCGAATCTGAATTTTTTAGAGACGCATCGGAAGCATAAAATGGCTAAGTCTTTTGAAGACTTATTGGATGAATTAAATGAGTTTAATTCATACGATTTCGGCTTGGGTTTGGCCGGCCAAAGAGGGTCCCCACCCTCTTTGTTTGGCCGGCCACAATAAGAGGGAAGAACCAAATTGTTTGGTTCAAATTTATAAAATAAACCGCGCGTGGTTTGTCTTATAAAATTATGGATAAAGAAATTTGTATAAAGAAATTTATATAAAGAAATTTATTTTTCATGGAAATTAAAATAAACCTTGGATTGGTTTATTTTATTTTATAAAATCAATAATGGATTGATTTACCATGATAAAGAAATTTATATAAAGAAATTTCTTTCCATAATAAAAGGGGAGACATGGTTGTTTTTATTATAAATTAAGTTATAATAAAAACTTGGCATAACGGAATAATTCATAGAAAAATTTATAAGATAAATTTCTTATGAAAAATTTATTCCGTTAAGAGGAGACTTGGCGATTAAGAGGCTACTATATAAAGGTACCATGGCAAGGCTTGGAAATTAATCCAAGAGATCAAGGATTCTTGCCTAGCCTCTCTCCCTCTCCTTCTCTCCCTCTCCTTCTTCTAGTGCCGCCGGCCCTAGAGCCCTCCCCCTTTGCCGTGAGCTTCCACCACCAAGAAGAGGCCGAAGAAGAAGAAGAAGCGGGCGCGACTCCTTCCTTCCTCCCGGAATCTTGATTTCGTTCTTCGTTTGGTGGTTAGTTTTTCATCTCTCTCTTGGTATTCTTGTCGTGCCTTTGGAGAATCTAGTAGTTCTTGTCGGCACGAAACTCGTGGCTTTGCGAAGTCATCCCGAAGAAAACTCGGCGTGGACGCGAATAGAGACTGAGCTTCCATGGGACGCTACTGTTGGATCTTGTCTCTTTCTATGAGTTACGCGAGGTATTAAGTAAATTAGTTTACTTTCTGCAAAATTTTAAATGTATGATCATGTCACCACATCATAAGGTTGCATGCTAGATACGTGGTTAAAATAATTTGAGAAATTATTTATGCTAAACCTTCCGCTGCACGTAATTAAATTTTAAAATTACGAACTCATATCCATGTCAACATNGGGAGGAAGGAGAGGCCGTGTGTGGCCGTGGCTAGGGCACGCGAGCGGAGAAGAGAACGACGGAGGAAGGAATCGGGCGACGCATCTGTTGCTTCGGCAGTGGTTAGGGCTCGCGAGAGGGAGAGAGAACGACGGAGGAAGGAATCGGGCGGCGCATCTGTTGCTTCGGCAGTGGTTAGGGCTCGCGAGAGGGAGAGGGAGGCGTTGGGTGTTTGGCTGCGGCTTGGCTGCGGGCGAGCCGAAACAAGGGTTTTAAGGTGAGGATAATAAAGGATGGTGTTTTTGCATAAAAGTCCCTCCAACTCATGAAATTCCAATCATGCCATTAGGGTAGGGTTTTTAACAATTTAAACCCTCGAAATTTGTGTAATACACCTCAAACCTTTAGGGTTAGATATTTTATCCTCTTAACCCCTTAACTTTAGCCATAAATCAAACCAGTGCTTACTTTTAAGATTTATTTTTATTTTAAATCCTGAAAAAATTTTCTGGTCCGGATTTTCGAATCACCGTATTTTACATTAACAATGATGAACCTATCAGTTATGAAAATGTTCTGATAAATTTAGAAAGGGATAAATGGCTTGAAGCCATGAAGTCGGAAATGGATTCCATGTACGAAAATCAAGTATGGGACTTGGTTAACCTGCCTGAAGGGATTAAGCCCATAGGGTGCAAGTGGGTTTTCAAGAAGAAAACCGACATGGAGGGTAATGTTGTTACCTTTAAGGCTAGATTAGTGGCAAAAAGATATCGTCAGAAACAAGGAATTGATTATGACGAAACCTATTCGCCAGTAGCTATGCTTAAATCCATTCGGATACTCCTGGCCATAGCAGCTCATTATGATTATGAGATATGACAAATGGATGTGAAAACAGCTTTCCTTAATGGAAACCTGCTTGAGAATGTATACATGATACAACCTGAAGGTTTCACATCGGTTGATAAAACTAAAATATGCAAGCTTCGACGATCCATATATGGACTGAAGCAAGCATCCAGGAGCTGGAACATCCGTTTTGATGAGACAATCATAGAGTTTGATTTCTCACAAAATCCTGACGAACCTTGTGTGTACAAGAAGGTTAGTGGGAGTGCAATCGTATTCCTAGTATTATATGTCGATGACATATTACTTATAGGAAATGATATATCAATCTTACAGTCGGTTAAAATTTGGTTGTCCAAAACTTTCTCCATGAAAGACCTGGGAGAAGCAACCTATATCCTTGGGATTAGAATCTATAGAGATAGATCAAAACGGTTGCTTGGTTTTCGCAGTCAACATATATAGACCGAGTGCTAGAAAGGTTTAGCATGTCGGAATCCAAGAAAGGTTACCTTCCCATCAGGCATGGGATCAACCTTTCAAAGTCTATGTGTCCGCGCACAGAAGACGAGAGGATTTGCATGAATAAGATTCCTTATGCATCCGCTATAGGATCTATCATGTATGCTATGTTATGTACTAGGCCCGATGTATCATATGCTCTGAGTGTCACAAGCAGATACCAGTCTGATCCAGGAATGGATCATTGGGCAGCTGTCAAGACAATCCTCAAGTACTTAAGAAGAACTAAGGATGTGTTCCTAATATATGGAGAAGGTGATATGATAATACGTGGGTATACAGATGCCAGTTTCCAGACAGATAAGGATGACTCCAAATCTCAGTCTGGATACGTATTTATTTTGAATGGAGGCGCAATAAGTTGGAAGAGTTCCAAGAAAGATACTGTAGCGGATTCTACCACGGAAGCGGAATATATTGCAGCTTCGGAAGCAGCAAAGGAAGCAGTCTGGATCAAGAAGTTTGTCTCAGAACTTGGTGTGGTTCCAACCATTGATAAAGCAATACCGGTTTATTGCGACAACAATGGAGCTATTGCACAAGCAAAGGAACCAAGGTCTCATCAGCGATCCAAACATGTGCTTCGCCGCTATCATCTGATCAGAGAGATTATAAGTAGGAATGATATACAAATTGAGAAAATTCCCACTGAAAGAAATTTAGCGGATCCTTTAACTAAGGCCTTGCCTCAAAGCAAGTTTGAGGGTCATGTTAGAGCCTGTGGTATTGGATACCGTAGCGATTGACATTAGGCCAAGTGGGAGTTTGTTAGTAATATGAGAAGAAGTGTCCTAAGGCAATCGCCTTATAATTGTAATAATTTATTCTAATAAATGAATATTTACTATTTGAGTATACATGTTTGTGTATTTGATTGAGATCTTAAACTCATTTACTGAATGTTCGCAATACAATTCACAGCATGAGAGAATTTGTGATGAATTCACAACTAGTGATTATCTCTACATGTGCAATTGTGAAGTATTGAAATTGTCCCTAGTCGATGAATTGATAAATACGGACACTATCAATTCTGTTGAGACTAGCATGGGTTATTCTCTAATCAGCTGATTCTCACTGGCTGGTGACATTGGGATGTCCGGAGATAAACATGAATGCTAGTTAAGGGAACTAGTTCATTGGAGTAACTGGCTGTAAAACTTCATATGGTAGTCTACATATAGATATGTTAGTGAAGTTCTTACTGCAGCTTAAGTGCGATGTTCCTTTGACTTGCGGTGTTCAAGTCATCTTGGTCATGGAGACTTATACTTTGACATCTTAAGCAAGCATCTCCAAGGAGGTGTGGACCCAAGATGATTGGGTATAAGCTGAAGTGCCCGAAGATGTTTGAACAGCCTACAAAGGATTCACCACTCCTTGCGAGGAGATGTATACTCGAGGCCTATCGTCGGATTGTTACTCGAAGCCTCTGGCCAGAGCATGACATGTTCAGAGTATGAATCTCTTAAATACATGAGAGTAATTAGAATCCATAGGACGAGGAAACGTTACTTGGGCTAGGTGTGACGTAGTCAGCCTAGTGGGGACTGACACACATAGACCATGTCCTGAACCAAGTGGGTATAAGATGGTGAAGGGAATGGGGCACGATTCATTATAGCTGCTGAAGGGTTTCAGAATCATTTCTGAGGTCAACCGTTGATCTTTCAATTAATTGGGGATCATGATGTACTACTAGGTGTCACTCATGATCATTCTATAATTAATTAGTTAATTATGGACGGCCAACCTAAATTGAAAGCCTATTTGGTCACACGCATAACGAGTAATTCGAAGGATTTAAAACGAGTTGAGAATTGGATTCTCCAATCGAGAAAGATTAAGTTTGGTTGAGCTAAACGATTAGTCAAAACTGAATTTATTTCAGACGCATCGGAAGCATAAAATGGCTAAGTCTTTTAAAGACTTAATGGGTGAATTAAATAAGTTTAATTCACTAAGGGATTTGATCCAAGGTGGTATGGTTTATTATAAGCTTAACTTGGATTATTTTATCATGAATTAAAATAAACCAAAGAGTTGGTTTGTTTTATAAAAATTTATAATAAATCAAAGATGACAAAATTTAATCCATTGGTGGGTTTTGAACCATGGACCTATGGTTTGGATGAAAACTTGGCCAACAACTTGAGATGAATTCCTTTTGTATGAATTTCGGCCACCACAAGATGATATGGAATAAGTTATTCCATATTTGAGAGACTTGATTGTTTTTTTTTATCATGAATTAAAATATGATTTTAACCATGATATAAAAATTAAATTTGGCATGATGGAATAAGTTATTCCATATTTGAGAGACTTGATTGTTTTTTTATCATGAATTAAAAATATGATTTTAACCATGATATAAAAATCAAACTTGGCATGATGGAATAAGTTATTCCATATTTGAGAGGCTTGATGGTTGAGAGACCACTATATAAAGGACCCAAGGGGTGCCATGAAAGAACAATCCAAGAATTGCTTGGGCTCTCTCCTCTTCTTCTCTCCTCTCTCTCTTGGCCGGCCATAGGTATCTCCTCCCTCTTCTTGTCATGAGCACAAGGAGAAGCACCAAGGCGACGAAGTTCTTCCTTGCGACGATCTTTCTCTTCGGCCAACCTTGGTGGTGAGTCTTTCGATTTGATTACTCTCTCGATATTCGTCGTGTTCACGGAGAATCTAGTAGTTCTCGTGAACACGAAACTCGTGGCTTAGTGAAGTCATCCTGACGATACTCGGCGTGGATACGAATAGAGGCGGAGCTTTTGAGGGACGCTAACGGTTGGATCTCGTCCCTTCTTCCAAGTTACGCGAGGTAATTCGTAGAGTAATTTCCTTTTCTGCAAAAATTTTATATTACGATTATGTGAACACATTGCATGCTTAGGATATGTGTTAGAATAATTTAGGAAATTATTCATACTTTTGTTTCCGCTGCATGTAATTATGGAAAAATTACAATACGTGTCCGCGTCGGCATGCACCCGGTCCCAACAGGGAGGTATTGCATGGTTTCGCAGGGTCACGCAGGCTTCTGGAGTGGGTGCTCCATCTAAACAGACTCCAACCTCCTGGAAGGATTTCCAAAAAGCATCAAGAGGGAGGAGTTGATCTTACTTTAATTCGAAGCACTCCACCTCTTACATGGATCTTGTACCTTAATCGCCTTCGGCCACCTGAATATTTTTCTGTGAAGTTTAAGTGTGGGGAAGCGATGCACTATGACATGGATCACATGAAGAAAACTCTCTCGACTACCCATATTCCTCCAGTACCACAATGAAGGTTAATTCTTGACCGACTCCGACCGCCAGAAATAAAGGGGAGTTTGTTCTTTATTGCATTTTCTTTCATTGCATGTTTCATTTTTATATTTTCTAAAAGTAAAATTTTCTTTTAAGAAGAGTTTTTGCTAATAAATGCTCGAGTAGAGTAGAATGAATAAGAGTCATTGTAGATACCATTTTAATTCTTTTGGCACTTTGTTTTTGCATGACTAGGAATAAATGTATCCATCTAGATTTTCTTATATCATTTTAGAGTCCTTTGAAAGCACTTTGAATTTGGTTGTTAAAACATAGGATCTGAGCCATTGGATGAAAATTCTTGGTTGCTTGAGTACTTCTTAGTTATGGACTCTAGAGTGATGATTGAGATGAATTCTTTTTACCTAGTGAGGATTGACCTAATATTTGCGAGACACACATGTGATTGTACTCTAGAACTTGCTTAGGTTCTTTCGAAACTATATTTCTATGATTGGACCACATTTATAGAGGTAAATAGGCAATTTCCTTTCTCATATCATTTTTGCAATTTCTTTGTTGATACACTCTGATTCTATATTTCCTTTACCTATTTTTCATGTTCATCATAATATTTTGTATGGACTTGGATGCCTTGATGTTTCTTAGTGTTACTTTGCCCGAGACGGACAAAAGTTTATGTGTGGGGGAGGGTGCAAGCATTTGATCAAATCTTGAGGAGGAAGTGAAGCAATGGGCAACCAACAAGCAAAGATGTGTCAATTTGAAGGAGTGTTGTATCAAGGATGAGTTGCAAGCATACCCATCAGCTCAGTTGTAAGAAAAAGAAAATTTTGTGTGATTTGAAAAGTGAAGCAAAAGAAGAAAAAAATTAGAGAGCAAAGACACATCTTGAAGTTCAAATGATGGATAGGAAACAAGCTCCATTGGTCCAAGTATCAAATTGTAACAAAAGGATGATTTCATTCCATATTATCAAGTTAGAGCTAGCTATTGAAAGGCATTGAAAAAAAACTCAGCTGCCAAGAAAAAAAAATAGAAAAAATAGAGCAGCTGAAAAACAAAACAAAAAGGAAAGAAAAGTCAAAGAAAAATTATTAAGTGGAAGTAAGTGATGGGTTAGATTCGGTATTTGAAGATGTGAACAAGGAGAAAGTTGAATTCAAGAGTGATTTATTGATTGGAAGATTGAAAAGTTGAGCAGAGCAGTTCAGGAATCTGCAGAAATCAACTTCTGTTAGAGGCCTGATCGGTCTCCAGACCGATCAGGAGTTGCCCAGTCCGATCAGACAATGTCTGATCGCTCCAGTGACCTATCAGCAGAGTTGGTACAGCATGGCCCTGAATTCAACACTGAAATTTAAGAGTTTTTCATCCAACCAGCTGATCCTTGCTCCACCACAACTCTGATTTCATCTAGAGGACCATCAAAGGGGCAATGTTCATTGGGTAGCACTCTTAAGTATCCAAGTCTTCCATTTTCTTCACTTTTTCATATTTCCAAGTCTTCCACTTTCTTTACTTTTCTATATTTCTATCATGCCATATTTCTTTACATATTCCCTGACCATGACATATTTCTTTACTTTCTTTCTCATAATTCTTTAGTATCAAAGTTCATTGAATTTCTTTTTTATCGTTTCATATTTCTTAACTTGTTCAAATACGCTTTTGTATATGTGGATCCAAATCAAGAATAATGGTGGAGAGTAGATAATAAGTAAGCCTATGGTAGTGCAAGAACCATGTTGTGTTTGAGTGAGCTCCACTTTCATCAAAAATGTAGAACTTAGGAAGAGAGCCACCTTAAAACTTCCCTTGCAAGGTTTTTTGTGAAATTCATCTCAATGAGTCAAGAAGGATGAAGTATGCTAGTTGTTGATTTAAGGACAAGATACTAGTCCATTGAGCTTAGATTTTTAAGAATTGATAACCCTAGGTAATTTCCTTTCAATTGCTTCTAACTATGATTGAGAATAATATAGGGGGATACATCCTTAGTTTACTAGTTGGCTTGTGCGAGACGCCCAAGAGTAAGTGTGGGGGAGTTGATAATTACCATTTTTGTTGATAATTTTAGGTTATTAAATCCATGCTTTGATCCACTATTGTATGCTTAAGTTTGCATTTACATTAGGTTTCATGAATTATCTCTATTTTAGCATTTGATTCAAATCTTTGTATTTTTGAGATATTTTGGCACTAAATTTGAATATCATTTTGAAAGTTTCAAATGATCATGGACCTAGATCAAATGGGGTCAGACTTGAGCCAGAATTGGATCCGGATCAAGACGATCAAGCCTTGGATTAATATGAGTCGTCCATTCAAGAGAACGGCTAGATTTGAGCTATCGGTCAACTTCTGATCAATCCGAGTTCAAGATAGAGTCAATCATGACCATAGATCAAGATCTGAGAATTTCATCCAAATCAGAAGCAGCCTGACCGTTGGATCAATCTCCAGATGATCTAAGCCATCCATTTAAGAAAAGGGAGGATCTGAGCCACTCGCTACTGATCTGGTTGATCTGAGCTAAGGACAGGTAGATCAGGACCATTGATCAGGATCTGTGGATTTTGGTTCAGATCTGAAGAGATCCAACTGTTGGATGGAGCAAAGAGAATCACAGCCGTCCATTTCAAACTATATAAACTGCTTCTTCTCCCCAGATCAAGGTCGTCACGTCTTCGCCAGTAGCAGAGTAGTTTCAGATCAAGCTTTCTTCCATTTTCTTCATCGTTTTCTTAATCTGATCGCGCGGCCACATCAAGTTTAAGTTCGTCTTCAAGATCTCAGATCATTGAGGTGAGATCTCCAGCTCAGTTGCATTCGATTTCTTCACTGAGTGGAGCTTTGGAGAGGGTTTCGCCAGAGCTCTGATCCATTGATTTCTTCATCCGATCGCGGCTATCTTCATCGATCGGAGCAATCAGAGTCGAAGGAGGGGTTCTCTGCAGGTTCCTGACAGCATCTGAGCGAGGTCGGCAATCGGCGTATGAAGATGGAGGAGATCATCGGAGATTCTCAGCTTCTGATCGGTGTTGGTGATCGGACAGAGGGGTTCTTGATCGGTCCCCAATCCGATTAGAAGAGCACCTGATCGGTCGGCTGACTGATCAGGAGGAGCAGAGTAGAAAGGTTAACAGCAAGCTGAGCAGGGAAGTTTCTCTTCATTGGTTTTCTAGCTGGGGGGTTCGTAGCTAGACCTTAGTGTGATGGCGAAGGGAAGTTTTGGATATGAACTGATTTGGTGTTTAATTAGGATAATTTCTAGTTTTAAGCATTTAATTCTTCAAGTTGTTTTAGTTGTTTCAATTACACTTCAAGCCAACTTCTTGAGAATTGTTTTGTTTAGCTTTCTTTATCTTGCAAATTCATTTCATGCAATTAATTCCCTGCAATTAGTTCTTAAGTTTCAATTTAAGAGTTTGAATTTAATTGCTCAATTGTCAATTAGGTTAAGTGAAGTTCTTGCAATTTCCAATTTCATTCCCTACTTCAGTCTATTTCATTCCGAATTGCTATTTCATATTGTTCATCTCTTATTGCGCACAACCCCCGTTTTATTAGAAAACCCAAATCATTAAACGACAAATAAATTTGCAAGCTCGAGTTAAACATTCATTCAACTAGTCCTTGGAAAAATACGACCTGAGGCCCCTATCCTACATTTCTATTTTGTTAGCCAAAGGGTTTTCAGTTTTATAAATTTCTAAATTTGAGACCCACATTCGTGACACTAGTATTGGGGACTATCACACACCTCCTTTGCAATTGGCCCAGTAAAAAATAAATGGTCCCATGTCTCCATTGAGTCACAACATTGGCATTTGGAGACTAGATGTATTCCCCGTTATTGCAAGATAACATCCACAGGAAGTCTTTGTTTCAAAAAGCGCCATACAAAAATAGAGATGTTTGGTGAGAGTATACCACTTCAAATTACATTCCCTATCAGATCTGCTGGTTGGACCTGTCGGGAACTGCTCCAAGCAGACTTTAGAGAAAAACTGCCATCCACCGAGGGCTTCCATAGAATTTGATCCGGTTCCTCCAGCTGTATGGGGATTTTAGCAACTTCTGAGACCAAAACAGCTAGTAGTAAATTCCTAAGATTGTGCATCTTCCATTCTCCACTCTCCAGGAAATCAGCTATTAGTATATCAGGCCTCCCAGACAAGCTGCAGGACTGATATAGAGGGCCACTGTCCAGCCAATTATCATACTAGAATCTCAGTTTTCCTTGCCCCAAAACCCAGCCAATATTTGGCTCTGCTAGGCTGCGAATTTTGGTCATCCTGCGCCAACATGGAGAGGAATTGCCTTTCACAGGAGCAGTCGCTGGATGGATGTTTCGACAATACATCTTAGCAAGGTAAGTGGCCCATGGAGTGTCTTATTCTATGAACCTGAACCATAACTTGATTGCCATTGCTGTGCTAATGTCTTCCAACTTCCTTAATCCTAGACCTCCTTCAGTTTTCGGCTTACAAACCTCTTTCCAAGCTACCCAATGAGTTTTCCTATTAGCATATGAAGAGCCCCAGAAGAAATTTGCAAAAATCATCTCCAGCTTGTGAAGTAAAGATAGAGGAGGGAGGAGCATTTGTAATAGGTATAATGGCATGGAACACAACACGCTTTGGATCAATAGAAGCCGGCCACCATGAGAAAGCCTTGATAGATTCCATCCAAGTAACTTCTTCCTTATCTTGTCTAGGATAGGCAAGAAATGAACTATCTTTTTATTGCCAGTAAATATAGGAATTCCCAAATAATTTATGGGACATGTTCCTTTTACGAACCCAGTGGCAGCAGTTATTGAAGTTCTCCTTGCAAGTGGTATGCTTCTTGAAGGGTAAACTAAACTCTTCCCTGCATTTATTAATTGGCCTGATTGAACCTCATATGAATTGAGGAATGCCTTAACCTTTTTAACGCAATCAATTGAACCATTTATAAAAATCATAATGTCATCCGCATAGGCTAAGTGGGAAACTTTCATATCACAACCTGTAGTAAAATACAGTTTAGGATTCTGATCAAATAAATTCTCCAAACCTCTCGAGAGAAATTCCGCAGCAATGATGAACAGGAAAGGGGAGATAGGGTCTCCTTGCCTAAGCCTCTTTTTGCTTGGAAAAAACCAGAAAGGTGGCCATTGATGCGGATCGAAAACCAGCAGTTAACAATGTACCTCCTAATGAGGTCAACAAAAGCATTTGAGAAACCTAAAGCTAACATTATTCTAAAGAGTAGACCCCATTGGATCCTATCGAATGCCTTGGCCATATCAAGCTTCAGAATTAAATTTCCCCCTCTGACATGAAAGTTGAGCTTGTGATTTAGTTCTTGGGCTAAGAGAATGTTATCTGAGATTAGTCTTCCCTCCACGAAACCACTCTGTGCAGAAGATATAATCTTGGCTAGAGACTTCGTCAACCTGTTTGCCAATAGCTTAGCAATGATTTTGTAGGAGACATTACATAGGCTGATAGGTCTAAAGTTTTGCCAGCTCTGCGCATTTTCAGTTTTTGGGATCAGGACAATAGTTGCAGCAGTCATCCCTTTCGGTAGAGATCCCCCTTTAAGGTAATCTAGCACCACCTGATACACATCATCTTTAATAATATCCCAACAGAAAACATAAAAGGTTGTAGAAAACCCATCTGGGCCAGCTGCGCTATCTTGATCCATTTCCCATATGATTTGTTTGATATCCTCCATGGATGGCAAAGCTATCAAAGCTTCATTTTCCGGAATACTGATCAGCTTAGGTATGTGACACAGGTCTGCCATATCACAATTATAACTGTCCCCAGTCAACAAATGTTTAAAATATTTAACTCCTGAGGCTCTAATAAGCTCCGGCTTGTCCAAACAGTCCCCCTCATCCCATATCCTGAAAATTCTGTTAGATATTCTCCTTGTTTGTACTAAATCATGGAAAAATTTAGTGTTTTTTCTCCCTCCCCCATCCACTTAACTGCTGCACGTTGCTTCCAAAAATCTTCTTCCATTTGTAAGGTTTTGAAGAGGTGTGCTTGACACTTATTTCTGTTGCTTTTGTTCTCTTCTGTAGGCTCTAAATCAAATTTTTTCTTTGCCTCAGAGAACTAGTCCTCTGCCCTCTGAATATTATCATGGATGTTTCCAAATATCTCCTTGTTCCACCACTTCAAATGATTCTTGAGTCTTTTCAGTTTGAGTTGCAGTTTGATCAGTCCAATACCAGGGCTCAGCAAATTCCAGTTGAGTCGCACCGTTTGCATAAAACCATGGTGCCTTGTCCACATTCTTTGAAACCTAAATGAGGCTATTGGTTGCTCAAAACTTGGAAAGGAGATCAACAAAGGACAGTGATCTGAAGTTGCCTGGCTCAGATGTTCCACTCGAACTGAAAAGCCATGACCTTGCCATGATGGAGAGATTAGGATCCTGTCTAGCCGCTTCCACACTCTGTTGTTTGTCCAGGTGAAACGATCTCCAACAAAACCAGTGTTCAGGAGCCCCGACATTATAATGAAGTTGTTAAAGTCTTCAATTGCCCCCGATCTGTTAATAATACCTGCAGAATGTTCCATTGCATTTGTGATAACATCAAAATCTCCACCAACCATCCAGTACTCCTCATTGCTTGGTTTAATATTCCCTAGTTTTTCCCAAAGATCATATCGCTCTACTCTAGAGCATTTCGCATACACTATGGTGACCATCATATCTATAGGGAATAAAGAAGATTTCAAGTTGAGATGTAGGAATTGTTCATGATCTTCCAGAACCTTACAAATTATATTTGCATCATGAGCGAACCAAATTTTCCCAGAGCAATTAGAAATGACAGAAGAGAAACCTACCCTTCTTGCAGTGAAATTTACAACAAGTGTGATCAGAGGTTCTAAAATACCCATAGAATTCAGATGGAAACGATTTTTAAAGAAATGAGCTCTTCTAAGGGAAGCAGAATTACCTATCCCCCTGATGTTCCATATCATACCTGACATTTAGAAATTGGCAGAGGAGGCAGCTTGTAGCGCTTTTGATTTGCTTCTGGTGACCCGTTGAGACTCACCCGTGGCAACATTCTTTGTATTACCCTTCAATGGAGGTCCAGTCTGAGTAGAAGCCTTACTTGGAAGCATTGACAGAGAAGAAGACCTATGTAGCTGCCCCACCTCCTCATCATCTGTTTCAAATTCTTCCACGAATGATTTGGACACATCAACCCCTTCCGATTCCTCCAACAGCGCTGAGAAAGAAGAGCTGCCCCAGTGGTCAGAATCAACTGGCACGTGATTAAGAGTGCAACCACCCACTTGATCTCTCAAAATTGGCTCATCAGTTGTGGACAAAACTTGATCTGCGATATGATCTTGTGGTTGCCATTGTGTTTCTGCTCCCAATGTGGCTTCCAGTTGAGGCCCACTGGTATCATCAAGCTCTCGCATTCCCTGAACTGCAACATTTACAGAAGGGCCAGTCTGTTTTGCAAAAGATGAGGAAGGGCCCCTGACTGGTGGAAATTTTACTGCTGCTGATACTATTGGCACATTCCTATTTGGTATCGGCACATTCTTACTTGGACCTGCACTCTACGCGGGCAGCTTGACACTCTGAGCATTTTGTTTTCCTTTCTATTTACCTTTCAATTCTGCAATAGATTTTCCTTTATCTTCATTTCTTCCCACTACCTGCAAGTCCTGTTGTTCCTGACCCTTCTCTGGAGATTGTGTGCCCCTCTTGTTGACATTCAAATCCCTACTTTCTTGCTCCTCTATCTCAACCTCCTCTGCATTTAAATCTCCAACAGGGTTCTGCTCATCACCAATAGGGTTTTGCTCGTCACCAAAAGGGTTCTGCTCATCTCCAACGGCTATATCCTCTAGTATCAGCTCATCCAATCCATCCGAATCCTCTTGTCCCTCCTCTTCCAGAGCAGCCAATGTCTCAAACTTATTACCAGACACCTCGCTCACCCTATTTCCAGCGGTAGGGGTCTTTGCATTTCCTTGTTTCTTGGTCCATACTTGTTTATCATCCTTAGACAAACCTCCATCTCTTGCTCCTCTTGATGTCTCACCACTCCAGACTTCTGTTCCACTAGAAATCTCTTGGGTTTTTGTATTGAGTCGGGTGGCGCGCTCCTGATCAGTATCCACCACTCCTCTCTGTTCCTTTGCAACCGCCCGTTTCTGATTCAGGATGGTTCTCAAGTCTTCCCCAGCAGCCATAACACTCTATTTATCACCTTTCCATGCGGGTTTTGGCTTATTGCCTAACACATAGCAATCTTCGAGCGAGTGCCCCCGATGTAGGCAGTGTTGACAATATTTGGGAAGCTTTTCAAACAAAACACGCTGAATTCTCTTCTCTGCCCCAATTCCGATACAAAATTCTTCAATCTTTGGCTTAAGGAGATCAATTTCTACACATACCCTTGCCATCGAGAGCCTTGAACCATCTGTTGTAGCTTCATCCAGATTGATCGGCTTCCCGACAACACGAGCAATGGAGAAGAGGCTTCATTTGTTGAATAGATGGATCGACAAATCCGGCAGCTGTATCCACACCGGTGCCAACGAAGATTCAGCTTCATATGAAAAGTGAGGAGACCACTTGAAGATCCGTAGAGGCACTCCCGCAATTATCCAAACACCTCTTGTCCATAGCCTTGCCATATCTTCATTAGAATTCAGATGTATGAAGATATATCCTGATCGCAGAAATCGCACGTTGTAGAAACTTGAGAGCCCTAAATTCCTGAAGGACTGAAGCACCATCGCATGACTTGGCCGCAAGCCTGAGAACTTCCCGATCAAGCAGGATTTGTAAGGCTCCGACAGATCCACCACTTCTTCCTCCGAGAAGAAGATGCCTGGTTTATCATTAAAAATCGTGATCGGCTTGAAATCATCACCAACCTCTTCAAAATTCTTCTTCGAGGCTCGTGGCGACACCGGTTTGACCACTGTCGCATAAGACAGCTTGGCTACAGCCAGCTTTTGTGTCGCCGGTGCAGTCTCCAGAGGAGGGGTCGCGAGGGGCGGGAGATTTGGAGGGAGGGAGGATGAGGGGATGGTCATCGCTGACGGCAGGAGTCGCCGACGGCGGCACTGCAAGAGGAAAAGGCGCAAGCGCCAAAGTCGGCGCAAAATCGCCCAAAAATCACAATCGTCCAGGCATAAGCGGCATGCGAGCGGTTTTTTTTGGGTTTAGGGTTTAGGGTTTAGGTTTTTTTTAATTTTAAGGAGTATTTTATTCCTGAAAAGAAAATTCATATTAGAAGGGGGACCAAACCTAACCTTCTAATACAGAATTACACAGACTTAAAATGATTTACAAGTAATGCAAAGAAAAAGAAAACAACCGGCTGTTTATATGAATCTATACAATTGCCAGCCAGTCTCTTATTATTGCAAGAATAATGTTAGAATCACTCTCTAGCCGCATATTAACCTTCGCAGCAACTTCACTTCCCTTTTGCTTCCTTGCAGCCCCAAAGCCCCTCAGCCGCTTCCGTGTACCAATCACTTCTAAGATAACACATCATGGCTCCTCCCCGCTTGGATACATAGGTAGCCACATATCTCCTTTATATTTGCAAAATAATCCTGCATCCTATTAACATAGAAAGTAGACCAGTATTTAATTTGCGCACCCGATGTTCACTTTAGGCAAGTGACCAACCAAAAATGGATTTGACACGTCTTTACTGTAGCCGTTACTACGAACTAGATAGACCTATGGTAGATCTATTCACCCTCTTAGGCTTTTTGGCAAAGCCTCAGCCATCAACGGATGTAAGGTATCTTTATCGTAGCCGTTTGCTACAGACTAGATGAATCATCTCAGGTGGATTCATTCACCATTAGAATTTTCCTCCATCCTATCAGTAATGGACAGCCATCATGAATCACAACCCTCGGCCCTCCAGTGAGACATCTCTCCAAACTATGCAAAAAACCTTTTTTTGCACCCAACCCTTCACTCATTAAAACTGCCCAAATGGCACGCAATATCTCCACCAAAACAGAAATTTGGCACACATTTGGCCTCAAAACATTCAGATGTAGTCTCAACCAAAAGAAAGTCCTCATGGACAGCGAGAGCAAACCAAACGTATCAGTTTGTGGGCACACCAAAATATCATCACATCCATATGATTTCCTTAGCTCTCACCGCAAGCAGACAATTCGTTGTAGAGGCCAACAATTATTCCTGAGCTTCAATACCTATAAACTATAAACATCCGCCAATCCATTCGCCTTTTAACCAAAATACGGTTACTGCACATCATGAAACCCAAAATACTTCCTTAAAATAGTATCAGATCCTTCAGATTTAGCCTCCAGTAGCACAGCCCAAAATCATCACATATCAGACCCCACACATCAGAAGAAAATTCAGCACATAATGAAAACATCACTTCCTTCTCAGAAAACTCTTCCGAAACACAACACCTCTTCGAACAATTATCAGAAACCTCACACCGACAATAGATCAGCATCAGCATTCCAACAGCAATCAAAATCAAAAGGATGATGCAGTTACATTTCTTCTTAGCCAAATCAGAATGGTACTGGCACTCCAATGCAAAACTATCACTTAGAAAACAATTTCATACAGCCAGTTTCAGACCCTAAACATCAGATCTGTATGTAGTATTTAGTGCCAATCTAAATGTTGTGTTGTAAACAAAATTCAGATAGCAAAGTTCCTTTAGCAACTTTGGCACGCACCAGGAAAAACCCTCTCAGACATTAGACCGACTTCTGAAATGACTTAAGCAAATTCAATTTCCTTAGGCATAACCTCAGTTGCTTAGCACGACAAGCCAAAATCAGAGCCAGAACCCATATTCAGAGAATCATCGAGCAAGTTCAAAAATGGATGACAGAATACCATTTATTCTTGGCACACTCGGCAGTTATTAACAAACAGCAGAAAACATCTTAAAGCCAATCAACACCAGAGCCAACCCAGCTAACTAAAAAGCAGCTGTTCCAAAATTCCCTGAAGCCAAAATGCAGCAGATAATTGGAATATTGAAACAATCCATGTACATACCTTTGAAGCATCAGGTACTGATCAGCTTCTGGAGCAGGCAGAAACACCATCAGATAGCAGCAGCACCATGAACTTCCACTGAGCCACAAACTGCGAAGTTGTCACAGCACTCCCATATTGCCAAACTTACAGCAGCCATTCGAGAAACAACAGCAGTTCCTGATTTAGAAAGCATTGAAACGATTTTACTCCCATACCTTCCACCCATGGTGTTGGCTTCCAGCTTCTGATTTCTTCTTATTTCGGCTGTGACCCCTTCTGATTTCAGGTTCCTATCTCCAAACGCATTCAACATCCCTCTCCCCAGGTTTCCAGCATAACTGCCATTAGTACAGGTGTCATACACCTCACGTTTGTTAGTGATATGAGAGAAGTGTCATAAGGCAATCGCCTTATGATTGTAATCATTTATTTTAATAAATGAATATTCACTATTTGAGTATACATGTTTGTGTATTTGATTGAGATCTTAAACTCATTTACTGAATGCCCGCAATATAATTCACAGCATGAGAGAATTTGTGATGAATTCACAACTAGTGATTATCTCTACATGTGCAATTGTGAAGTATTGAAATTGTCCCTAGTCGATGAATTGATAAATACAGACACTATCAATTCTGTTGAGACTAGCATGGGTTATTCTCTAATCAGCTGATTCTCACTGGCTGGTGACATTGAGATGTCCGGAGATAAACATAAATGCTAGTTAAGGGAACTAGTTCATTGGAGTGACTAGCTGTAAAACTTCATATGGTAGTCTACATATAGATATGTCAATGAAGTTCTTACTGCAGCTTAAGTGCGATGTTCCTTGGACTTGCGGTGTTCAAGTCATCTTGGTCATGGAGACTTATACTTTGACATCTTAAGCAAGCATCTCCAAGGAGGTGTGGACCCAGGATGATTGGGTATAAGCCGAAGTGCCCGAAGATGTTTGAACAGCCTACAAAGGATTCACCACTCCTTGCGAGAAGATGTATACCCGAGGCCTATCGTCGGATTGTTACTCGAAGCCTCTGGCCAGAGCATGACATGTTCAGAGTATGAATCTCTTAAATACATGAGAGTAATTAGAATCCGTAGGACGAGAAAACGTTACTTGGGCTAGGTGTGACGTAGTCAGCCTAGTGGGGACTAACACACATAGACCATGTCCTGAACCAAGTGGGTATAAGATGGTGAAGGGAATGTGGCACGATTCATTATAGTTGCTGAAGGGTTTCAGAATTATTTCTGAGGTCAACCGTTGATCTTTCGATTAATTGGGGATCATGATGTACTACTAGGTGTCACTCATGATCGTTCTATAATTGATTAATTATAGACGGCTAACATAAATCGAAAGCCTATTTAGTCACACGCACTACGAGTAATCTGAGGGATTTAAAATGAGTTGAAAATTAGATTTTCCAATCAAGAGAGATTAGGTTTGGTTGGGCCAAACGATAAGTCGAATCTGAATTTTTCAGAGACGCATCGGAAGCGTAAAATGGCTAAGTCTTTTGAAGACTTGATAGATGAATTAAATAAGTTTAATTCATTGGGACGTGGCTTGGATGGGTCGGCCAAAGAGGGCCTCCATCCTCTTTGCTTGGCCGGCCACAACAAAGGGAGAGAACCAAGTTTTTGGTTCAATTTATAAAATAAATCAAGTGTGGTTTGTTTTATAAAATTATGGATGATATAAATTTTTTATATAATAAACCAAAGTTTGGTTTATTTTATAAAATCAATCATGGATTGATTTACCATGATAAGGAAATTTATTCCATAAGAGAAAAGAGACTTGATTGATTTTTTAACATGAATTAAAATATGATTTTAACCATGATATAAAATCAAACTTGGCATGATGGAATAAGTTATTCCATATTTGAGAGGCTTGATGGTTGAGAGACCACTATATAAAGGACCCAAGGCAAGGCTTGGAAAATAATCGAAGTGATGAAGGCATAGGCTCTCTCCCTCTCTTTCTCTCCTTCTCTTCTCCCCTTCTTGCCGTGCACCAACCAGTCCCAAGATGGATCTTTTGCCGACCACCACCTGCTGCCGGAGAAGGAAGCTCCGGCCATCCTTTTGTGGTTAGTCTTCCGACTTCTCTCTTGGTTTTTCTCGTCGCGTTCTCGGAGAATCTAGTAGTTCTTGAGAACACGAAACTCGTGGCTTTGCGAAGTCATCCCGAAGATACTCGGCGTGGACGCGAATAGAGGTGGAACTTCCAAGGGACGCTTACGGTTGGATCTCGTCCCTTCCTTCGAGTTACGCGAGGTAATACGTAAATTAGTTTATGTTTCTGTAAAATTTTAAATATATGATCATGTCTACACAAGATAAAATTGCATGCTTAGATGTGTGGTTAAATAATTTGAGAAATTATTTATGCTAAATTTTCCGTTGCACGTAATTAATTTTAAAATTATGAACCCGCATCCATGTCAGCATGCACCCGGTCCCAACAACGGTGAGTAACTATCTGCATTGAGTGCAGTTCACTTGGCCCTTGGCACGTTTGGCACGCCATTTAATTGACTAGAATCCCCTGATTGATGCCTCAAAACCCATAAAGACAGATACATGGCACCAAACAAGACCCTGATAAGAATCCCAGCTACTCCCCGGACCCAGTCCACTGGAAAATTCCTGAGAATCTGAGTTTCTGCAAATGCATACCTAAGAAACCATTCCAGGAAGCCAGCCCACTGGGTTTTTCAGCAACAATAGTTGTAGAAACGTTGTTGAAACCAAATGATCTCAAAATAGTTTTTGATTTCTTCCAAACAGATCCGACTTTACTACACACCCACCATTGCAATATCCTACGTAAGAAACTAGTTTAAAAACTTCTACAACGCTTGAAACCAATAGTTACTGCAACTAAAAACTGCTTCCTGCAGTCCTCCTTTCTCCTCTTCTGGCCCAGAATGGCACACAACAACCACCCATCCCCCAGCTCACAGCCTCCTTTAAATTCTCCAATCATGCTATGATGACAGGGTCAAACTAATTTGCGAGCCACCCGAATGTATGGAAGGCCCATTCTTTCCAACCTACATATCCCAAAGAGAGCTCTATCCACCTCCTGTTTAAACATCACCCTCTCCACCGGGTAGCCAAAAGCCAAATTTGCAATATGATCTACTGCAGAATTTGCTTCTCTATGAGTATGCGAGCAAACCACTTGGTATTTCACCATTATACTTTTGATTTTTTGCATTCACCTGCCTAAACTCCCAACCAATCATAGGTGATCGTAAATTCTTCAATGCCACCCGCGAATCCGATTCAAGCCACACAGGAAATAAGTTATGCATGACACATAATTCCAAACCTTTTAGAATTGCTATTAATTCTGCCCTCACATTCGAACCCACCCCAATCAATCCATGCTTTGCTATCACCAGCTGCCCCCTGTGATCTCTGATAATCACCCCATAAGATGAGAGCCCCGGATTCCCTTTTGAGCACCCATCCGTATTTAATTTAAACATTCCAAACTCTGGTCTCCTCCATTTCACCACTGAGACAATGCACTTGGTTTCGATACACACAGAAATTCCCAAACCCTGAGCTGCTCCAGCAAACCCCTTCTAGTGCTTGTGTTTTATGTTCCCTGCAGCCATTCCATACCCAAGATAATTCTTAACATTCTGAATGATCTTTCTCCCTTTCAACTTCAGACCACAATGCTTAGCATCATTCCTCGCTGTCCATAAGAACCATACGATTAAAAAAGGCACAGCCTCCCTCACATGCCCTACCCTTGACCAATTCAATCCTACCTTCCAACTCTCAAGAATGAGGTACCGATCCACACCAAATAGCTAAGCATAGAAGCCCCAAACCTCCGTAGCAATGGCACCATGAAAAAACAAATGATCCCAACTCTCTAATGTTTCACAACATTGGCATTTGGAGGCGAGATAGACACCCCTCTGCTGTAAAATAGTATCCACTGGTAGCCTCTTCCTTAAAAATCGCCAAATAAAAACTGCTATGTTTGGAGTAATCAGCTTGCTCCACCCTGCTCGCCAAATCTCAGCAGTTGGTTGCGCATTCCGGATGCAATTCCAAGCTGATTTGAAAGTGAACTTGCCCTTTATATCTGGCTTCCAAATAATCACGTCCATGTCCCTTGTTTGGATCTCCATCACTGTATTATTTGCTGACCCAGTGATTTTCTCAGCAGAGTCCAACTGAATCGCAAGAATTTCCTCCACTTTGCTGGGCGACACAACTCCTTTAAGTTTAGCTACATCCCAACCCTGCTTGTCCATGAAATCTACCACCCTGCTATTTGGACTACCAACCACCTCACACACTTTGAAAAGGGGGCCTTCATCTAACCAAGTGTCATACCAGAAATTGATTTTCCCATCTCCAATCATCCAACCAATTTGTTTTTCTGCCAAGCTACGAATCTTGCAGAGCCGGCGCCAAACAGGTGACCTATTCCATTTCCCAGAAGCAACCACTGGAGACTCAGTGGAACAATATTTCTTCTTCAGAAAATTTGCCTAGAGGTTATTTTGTTGCCTGAATCGAAACTACAGCTTCATCCCAATTGCCATAGCCACATCCTTTAGCCTCCGCACACCCAATCCTCCTTCCCCTTTAGGCTTATTCGGCCCAAGCCACCCAGTGAGGCTTCTTTTTTGAACTCATTTCTCCCCAAAAAAAGTTAGCAAACACCATTTCTAATTTGTGTAATGTTGACAATGGAGGGAGCAAAACCTACAACAAATAAAAAGGAAGTGAAGATAGCACACTCTGAATGAGAAGAAGCCGACCCCCATGCGAAAGTCTCGTAATATTCCATCCGCATAATTTCTGTCTTACTTTTTCCAATAGCAGTTGAAAATACACCTCTTTCCTATTACCCGAGAAAATTGGAACGCCCAGGTATTGGATGGGAGTAGTCCCTTCCCTAAAGCCCGTTAAACAAGCAATCCATTGCCTACGCGTGGGAGATATACTCTTTGAAGGAATAAAAGAACTCTTTCTAGCATTGATGGACTGTCCTGAGCAAGCCATATATCTATTCAAGAATTCCTTGACCCTTCTGACATGATTAACAGCTTCATTGGTCAAGATCATAACATCGTCTGCATATGCCAAATGTGTCATCCTCATCGAGCACCCGGATGCAAAGTATAATTGAGGAAATTCATTGAATAATTGATCCAACCCTCTAGACAAGTATTCAGCTGCAATTATAAACAGCAGTGGGGAAATCGGATCTCCTTGCCTCAGTCCTCTCTTAGAATGAAAAAAAACCCGATAATTGACCATTAATACGAACAGAAAACCAACAGTTCCCAATGCAGCGCTGTACCATATCAATAAAACTGCTAGAAAAACCAAAAGAAGTCATTATCTTGCACAGAAAACACCATTGAACTCTGTCATACGCCTTCTCCATATCCAGCTTTAGGATCATGTTGCCGCCCCTTACTTGGTGATGTAACTTATAGGCAAACTCTTGCGCAAGGAGTATATTATCCGATATCATTCTCCCTGCTACAAATCCACTCTGTGATGGGGAGATGATTTTGTTCAGAATTCTGCTCATCCTGATAGCAAGCAATTTAGATACAATCTTATTTGACACATTGCACAAACTTATTGGTCTGAACTCCTACCATTGCTGGGCATGATCGATTTTTGGGACCAGCATAATCGTAGTGGCCATCATGCCTTTTGGAAAAGCCCCCCACTTGGAAAAAATCCAAAACAGCTTGGTACACGTCTTCCTTAATAACCTCCCAGCAAGAGATATAGAAGGCTGCCGAAAACCCATCTGGACCTGCTACGCTATCTTCACACATATCCCATACTACCTCCTTTACTTCATCCATGGAGGGCATACCTGTGAGCGCCTCATTTTCCTCAAAACTGATCAGCTTGGGAATCACCTCCATGTTTGCATAGCTACAATCAAACTCCTCTCCCGTCAAGAGCTGCTCAAAGAACTTCGCACCTGAAGCTTGGATCAACTCACTTGCCTCTAATGGAACTCCATTATCCTAAATTCTGAATAGCCTATTGGACAACCTTCTTTTTTTCACTAGGTTATGGAAAAATTTGGTATTTCTATCCCCCTCACCAATCCACTTCACAGTCGCTTTCTTCTTCCAGAAAATTTCCTCCATGTTTAAAGTCTGGAAGAGTGAAGCCTCATACTTGGCCATTTGTAGTTTATTCTCCACTGTAGGATTAGAATCAAAAGCTCTTTCTGCCTCTGCAAAATCTTCCTCTGCCTTCCTTACTTTCTCATGAATACTCCCGAAAACCTCTGAGTTCCACCATTTCAGATGTACCTTCAGCCTCTTGAGCTTAAACTGAAGCCTCTGAAGACCTGTTACAGCGCATGGAAGCCTCCAATTTAGGCTTACAGTGAGCTGAAAATTTTTATGCTTTATCCACATCTTTTGAAATCTAAAAGAAGCCACAGATGGGATGAACTTTGGAAAAGAAATGAGCAAAGGACAATGATCCGATGCTGCTCTGCTCAAATGCTCCACTCTAACCCTAATCTCCTGATCACACCAAGCCGAAGATATCAGGACTCGGTCCAGCTGCTTCCAGACCCTATTATTGGTCCATGTGAATTTATCTCCTACAAACCCAGCATCAACAGTCCCTACATCATTAAGAAATTGTTGAAATCCCCCGCTGCTCCTGGTTTAGCCAAACAACCTGCAGAATGTTCACTTGGCCCTGTAATCACATTAAAATCTCCATCTACCAACCAAAATTCCTCCACGGTTGACTTGATATCCAAAAGCCTTTCCCATAACACATACCTCTCAGCTCTAGAACACTTTGCATACACCACCGTCACAAACATAGTCATTGGAAATAGAGAAGAGCTGAGTTTGAAATGTAAGAACCGATCATGATCCTCTAAAACCGAGCAAACCATAGTATGATCATAGAAAAACCAGATTTTGCCCGAGCAATTTGACACAACAGAATCAAAGCTCAATCTTCTTGTCATAAAATTCTTATCCAGTGAAATAAAAGACTCAAGAACTCCCAAAAAATTTAAATGATGATACTTCCTTAAGAAAGATACCCGCCGTTGAGTAGCTGCTTTCCCTATTCCTCTAATATTCCATATGACTCCAGACATTAGATATTTGATGATGAGGAAGCTCGAGATGCTTGTGTCTTAGTTCTAGTGATTCGTTGGCTTACCCCTACAGGACCTTTCCCAGCTTTGGGATTGCGTGACACACTAGTATCTTGCACAGATTTACTTGGACTGGATGCTAAAGAAGAACTCCTTGGCAACAACTCCAAATTAGTATCAGACTCCGTTCTTTCAACAAAAGATTTTGACCATTCACTGCCATCTGAATTCCCTCTCATTTCTGAACCAGAACTTGAACTTCCTCCCCATTGAGTAGTGCCTTCTGGCCCCCGGTTAAGTTGGCAATGTGCCCCCTGATCCCCAAGAAATGAACCTGCCACTATGGAGTTTATGGGTCCTACCCCTTGAATATCTTGCACACTTGATCCTGCTACTGCCATTTGGGATTCTGTCCAGTAGGTGGCCTTGTCAGCTAGCCGTACTGTCTCCCTGCTTTTAGAACCTCCAATGTAGCCCTCCTGCTGGCCTGCTTGTGGACCAGAGCCCCCTATCGGCACCCCCTGTTCTGTATTTGGTACAACTGCTACAGTTTGCTTTGTCCCCTGCACATCATGTGTCGACCTTGATAGATCCTTGACGCCTCCCTTATCCCTCCTGTTTCCACCAGCTTGTGATTGTTGAGATTGTTGTTGCCCCTCTAAAGCTGTTGCAGCCATGTTCACTGCCTCTTGTTCATAAAACCCATCTCCCCCTTGCTCCTTATCACATACTCCATTTTTCCCTTGCACTCTAGTTTGATCCGCGCCTTTTAGAGTTATCCCAGCCTCCAATTGCACCCCAACTCCTTGCACTTCTATGTCCCGCCTCTTCATATATTCACCAAGCTCTTGCGGGCCAGCTTCAGCATACTCCATCCCTTCTCTTGACTTCTTTCCTTGTTTCTTTTCTCTACATCTCCCATAGGTTCTTTGTTCTTCTCGACAACTTGTCCCATGCCATTCGTGCCATTTGTGCCAAAGCCATGATCCACCACTGTTTGTGCCACCTGCTGCTCCGTACCACTTTGTATCTCCTCCTCAACCATTAATGGAGAAAATCTATTTCCATCCCTTGTCTCATTTAGTGCCACCCTTTCCTGATTTCCTTGGATCCCTTTTTGAGTGCCACCCTTGCCAAACCTTGAACCCATTGTGTCTAAAGGATTATCATCTGCCTCTGTATTAACAACAGCTTTGCCCTTATCCCTCCAATCAGTCCTTTTTCTGTTCAGCAGCACCCTTAGATCCTCGCCACCAACCAACGTATCATGTTTTGCTTTCCAAACTAGTTTGGGCTTATTTCCAAGCACATAACACTCCTCAACAGAATGCCCCAGATGTAAGCAATGGTCACAATATTTCGGATGCTTCTCAAATACCACCTGTTGCAAACGTTTCTCTTCTCCAATCCCTAACCTGAATTCCTCCACCTTAGGTTTCAGGAGGTCAATCTCCACACACACTCGGGCAACCGACAACCTTGAACAATCTGCAGTTGCTTCATCTATCTTAATCGACGTCCCCACCACGCGAGCAATAGAGAACAAACCACGTTTGTTGAACATGTGGATGGGAAGATCCGGTAGGCGTATCCACACCGGTACCACTGATGATTCCGCTTCATAAGAAAAATGCGACGACCACTTAAAAATTCTTAATGGCACACCACCAATCATCCAAACTCCCCTAGACCAGATTCTGGCCATGTCCTCATTCGAAGACAGGTGCAAAAAAATATAGCCCGCACGCAAGAAACGGATATTATAGAAACTCGAGAGACCCAAATTCCTAAAAGACTGTAATACCATTGCAAGGCTTGGGCGCATACCTGAGAATTTCCCAATCAATGAAAATTGGTAGGGCTCGGCCAAAGCAGCAACTTCCTCCTCCTAGAAGAAGACCCCTAGCTTATTGTTGTAGATCGTGATGGGCTTGAGATCCTCACCAATATCGTCAAAATTCTTCTTGGAAGCACGGGGTGAGGCCGGCTTCAATATTGCCGCATATGATTGTTTGATCGCAGCTTGGTTCGGTGCTGCTGCCGCGACCACAGGACGAGAAGTTGCAAGAGGAGGAATGTGGGAGGGGCCAGAAGGAAGCGAGGGAGGAAGAGAGGAGTCCCTCGCCGACGCCATGGGACCGGCAACGGCCACCGCTGTAGGGGAAGCGCGGCGCGCACGCCCGAAGTCGGCGCAATCGCCCAAAATCGCCAATCGCCTTGGGAGAGGGAGAGAGCGCGCCCATTTAAGGTTTAGGGTTTAGGGGTTTAGGGTTTATGGGTTTAGGGTTTAGGGTTTAGGGTTTAGGATATTTTTTTGTAATTAAAGAAGTATCTTATTCTTGAAAAAGAAAATCCATATTAGAAGGGGGACCAGACCTGACCTTCTAATATAAGTTACAGTGACTCAAAATGATTTACAAGTAATGCAAAGAAACTATAACGCCAGCTTTCTATAATACTCTATACAATTATCAGCCAGTTTTTATTACTTCAGATCTAATGTTAGAATCAATCTCCATCTGCATCCCTTTTCTTCTTGCTTTCTAGCAGCCTTCAAAACCCCTCAAAAAGGTAGCATCAACACCTCCAGTCTTCTGATCCTCTGGATCTCTAAACATGTTCAATAGTACTCAAAATGCATCAGCCACCACCATGTATCAACCGCCTCAAAGTTAGCTCACAATGCTCCTTCCCGCCTGGATACATATTAAGCCATCGATCTCCATTATAATTGCAAATGATCCTTTGAAACATCCTCTTGTAGCAGCTTGTTATCTCAGCAAATCATCCAGTATTATCACACCCGATGTTCACTTTGGGCAAGTGACAAGCCAAAAATGGATTTGATCCGTCTTTACCGTAGCCGTTACTACGGACTAGATAGACCTATGGTGGATCTATTCACCCTTTAAGGTTTTTTGGCAAAGCCTCAGCCATCAACGGATTTAAGATGTCTTTACCGTAGCCGTTTGCTACGGACTAGATAGATCACATACGGTGGATCTATTCACCATCCCTATCTATCTTCCTTCAAATGAATCCACTTCCTCAACCAAACAACTCTTCAAGCACTTTCCATAAACCTCCTCAGAATATGAAACTTTCATAGCCTACCACCCTAATTCTCCCATCACCACTCTAGCCTAGGGCTTCTGCCTCACATATCAACCACGAGTACATATCAAACCCCACCTTCGACTGCCATTTATCTTCAGGAAAAGCGAACACATGATACTCCTTCCACTCCACAACACCCACTGACTTCAGGATCATTAAATTAGCCAGTCTGTAGTAAAATGGCAACATTGCAACATTATAGCACCAAAGTTCAGCAACTAGAAAACCAGCAGTAACCAAACTCAAAGGGCTGAGACAATTCAGTTCTTTTGACCTGATCCGACCACTCCAAAGCAACTCTACCATAATACTTCAGAAAACCTTCCTCGGTATATGCCATAGTACTTCAGAATCAAACCTCACAGCCATTAAGCCGAATTTCAAAAAGAATGCAGTAAAGTCAGTTTCCCTTGATACTCTCCACATATGTTTGGCACACCAAGCCAATATCAGAGCCAAAACCAAAATTCTGCGGGCTGCATCCCATGAAATCCCACTAAGCCTCGAAACTGCTTCTCTTTTGTTCTCGAAACGAACTCCCACCAGTAAACTCTGCTCTCTTGACACATTTGGCACGCAGCAGTAATCAGAAAGAAACCATGAGTTAAGCCAAACATCAGCGTGTCAGTTTGATCAACCCATCCGATCAGAAATCCTGATAACCTTCTGAAATTCCAAAGGCAGACAAACCGTAAGTCTTCCATCCTCCGACCAGAGCCCATGACTATTCGACCAAATCAGCAACCAGCTGTAATCCTTTTAACTCAGCATTTGGCACCAAAATAGGCACACATAAAATCTGCACCTCCGCACTCTATCTACCTGTCCCTCAGATTTCTGGACTTCTCAGAATAAAATTACAGACGGAATGGATGTAGAACAAAAGCACTCTATTCCAGTTACTGATATTTCAGCATCAACATGCACTGCACTTCATGAAACCATTTCAGTATCAGCCCAGAGGAGACATAGACAGAAATCTACACTTCATGAAACCATCTTGTCCTTCTCTAGAAAACTGATTTATGCACTACTCCTGAGCTTTTGGCCCACATTGGCAAACAGGTTGACGAAGTCTCTAGCCAAGATTATATCTCCTGCACAGAGTGGTTTCGTGGAGGGAAGACTAATCTCGGATAACATTCCCTTAGCCCAAGAACTAAATCACAAGCTCAACTTTCATGTCAGAGGGGGAAATTTAATTCTGAAGCTTGATATGGCCAAGGCATTCGATAGGATCCAGTGGGGTCTACTTTTCAGAATAATGTTAGCTTTTGGTTTCTCAGATGCTTTTGTTGACCTCATTAGGAGGTACATTGTTAACTGCTGGTTTTCGATCCGCATCAATGGCCACCTTTCTGGTTTTTTCCAAGCAAAAAGAGGGCTTAGGCAAGGAGACCCTATCTCCCCTTTCATGTTCATCATTGCTGCGGAATTTCTCTCGAGAGGTTTGGAGAATTTATTTGATCAGAATCCTAAACTGTATTTTGCTACAGGTTGTGATATGAAAGTTTCCCACTTAGCCTATGCGGATGACATTATGATTTTTATAAATGGTTCAATTGATTGCATTAAAAAGGTTAAGGCATTCCTCAATTCATATGAGGTTCAATCAGGCCAATTAATAAATGCAGGGAAGAGTTTAGTTTACCCTTCAAGAAGCATACCACTTGCAAGGAGAACTTCAATAACTGCTGCCACTGGGTTCGTAGAAAGAACATGTCCCATAAATTATTTGGGAATTCCTATATTTACTGGCAATAAAAAGACAGTTCATTTCTTGCCTATCCTAGACAAGATAAGGAAGAAGTTACTTGGATGGAATCTATTAAGGCTTTCTCATGGTGGTCGGCTTCTATTGATCCAAAGCGTGTTGTGTTCCATGCCATTATACCTATTACAAATGCTCCTCCCTCCTCTATCTTTACTTCACAAGATGGAGAAGATTTTTGCAAATTTCTTCTGGGGCTCTTCAGATGCTAATAGGAAAACTCATTGGGTAGCTTGGAAAGAGGTTTGCAAGCCGAAAACTGAAGGAGGTTTAGGATTAAGAAAGTTGGCAGACATTAGCACAGCAATGGCAGTCAAGTTATGGTTCAGGTTCATAGAACAAGACACACCATGGGCCACTTACCTTGCCAAGATGTATTGTCGAAACATCCATCCAGCGACTGCTACTGTGAAAGGCAATTCCTCTCCATGTTGGCGCAGGATGACCAAAATTCGCAGCCTAGCAGAGCCAAATATTGGCTGGGTTTTGGGGCAAGGAAAACTGAGATTCTGGTATGATAATTGGTTGGACAGTGGCCCTCTATAGCAGTCCTGCAGCTTGTCTGGGAGGCCTGATATACTGATAGCTGATTTCCTGGAGAGTGGAGAATGGAAGAGGCACAATCTTAGGAACTTACTACTAGCTGTTTTGGTCTCAGAAGTTGCTAAAATCCCCATACAGCTGGAGGAGCCGGATCAAATTCTATGGAAGCCCTCGGTGGATGGCAGTTTTTCTCTAAAGTCTGCTTGGAGCAGTTCCCGACAGGTCCAACCAGCAGATCTGATAGGGAATGTAATTTGGAGTGGTATACTCTCACCAAACATCTCTATTTTTGTATGGCGCTTTTTGAAACAAAGACTTCCTGTGGATGTTATCTTGCAATAACGGGGAATACATCTAGTCTCCAAATGCCAATGTTGTGACTCAATGGAGACATGGGACCATTTATTTTTTACTGGGCCAATTGCAAAGGAGGTGTGTGATAGTCCCCAATACTAGTGTCACGAATGTGGGTCTCAAATTTAGAAATTTATAAAACTGAAAACCCTTTGGCTAACAAAATAGAAATGTAGGATAGGGGCCTCAGGTCGTATTTTTCCAAGGACTAGTTGAATGAATGTTTAACTCGAGCTTGCAAATTTATTTGTCGTTTAATGATTTGGGTTTTCTAATAAAACGGGGGTTGTGCGCAATAAGAGATGAACAATATGAAATAGCAATTCGGAATGAAATAGACTAAAGTAGGGAATGAAATTGGAAATTCTAAGAACTTCACTTAACCTAATTGACAATTGAGCAATTAAATTCAAACTCTTAAATTGAAACTTAAGAACTAATTGCAGGGAATTAATTGCATGAAATGAATTTGCAAGATAAAGAAAGCTAAACAAAACAATTCTCAAGAAGTTGGCTTGAAGTGTAATTGAAACAACTAAAACAACTTGAAGAATTAAATGCTTAAAACTAGAAATTATCCTAATTAAACACCAAATCAGTTCATATCCAAAACTTCCCTTCACCGTCACACGAAGGTCTAGCTACGAACCCCCTAGCTAGAAAACCAATGAAGAGAAACTTCCCTGCTCAGCTTGCTGTTAACCTTTCTACTCTGCTCCTCCTGATCGGTCAGCCGACCGATCAGGTGCTCTTCTGATCGGATTGGGGACCGATCAAGAACCCCTCTGCCCGATCACCAACATCAATCAAAAGCTGAGAATCTCCGATGATCTCCTCCATCTTCATACGTCGATTGCCGACCTCGCTCAGATGCTGTCAGGAACCTGCAGATAACCCCTCCTTCGACTCTGATTGCTCCGATTGATGAAGATAGCCGCGATCGGATGAAGAAATCAGTGGATCGGAGCTCTGGCGAAACCCTCTCCAAAGCTCCACTCAGTGAAGAAATCGAATGCAACTGAGCTGGAGATCTCACCTCAATGATCTAAGATCTTGAAGACGAACATAAACTTGATGTGGCCACACGATTAGATTAAGAAAACGATGAAGAAAATGGAAGAAAACGATGACCTTTGTTGCGAAAAGGCGATTTGAAGGCGATTCCAGCGAGGCTTCCTCGCGTTTCTTCTTTCTCTGGCGGCTTAGCCGCCGGCGGCCTTGAGTCGCCGGCGATGACTTCGGAACATTCTCATCTCTTCTCCACAGGGCTGGTCCCTCCTATTCCGCCTAATTGTTGTGATGTTCCTAGCCAGATCCTTGTCGCTGGAGGTGGGGCGTCAGAGGCTATGAGGCTGTCGAACACTGTAAACCCTAGTTTGGGATCTTCAGGTATAGTGAAAGCCCCTCTGATGCCGACATTATCGGATTGCAATCTCTCCCAAGCTTTAGCACAGAAATCAGTCGCGTCGTATGCTGAGATAGTTAAACCAGGATCTCCTCGTTCCATCAAGAAAAGCTTTGTGGATGTAGGACTTAACTTCAAGCCGATTACTACCTATAACAATAAGCCTGGTGTTTTCTACACAGAAGAGGAGATTTCAGGTATGGCTATCCCTTATCAGTTTTCATTGATTGGCAAATTCTCAGGTTGGAGGCCGAATCAAGTGTCCATTATGCAATCATTTAGTAATCTGGGTCTTTCTAGTCCATATAACATTCGTTTATTAAGAGCTGGATTTATCTTTATTCATCTTACCTCAAATGAAGATATGGCGCGCATTTGGAGTCGAGGGATCTGGTTAATTGGGGGCGTCCCTTTGAGAATCTTCAAATGGTTGCCCCATTTCTCTTATGACACTGAATCATCAGTGGTTCCAATATGGATTCAATTACCAGATCTGCCTATTCATATGTTTAACAAGCAAAGTTTTTTTTCTATGGCAAGAATAGTTGGTAAACCAATTAAAATTGATGAAGGCACAGCCGATGGGTCTAGGCTTTCAGTGGCTCGCATCTGTGTGGAACTTGATTTGCTCAAAACTAGAATTGAAGATTTTTTGATTGGTATAGGGGATGAGAAGCGACTACAAAAGATTATATATGAAAAACTTCCTAAATACTGCGTCGATTGCAAGCATTTGGGTCACTCTATTGAGGAATGTTATGTTAACGGGAACAAGCCAAAGCCAAATTGGTACACTGAGGATAAGGATATTTCTGGAGAAGATATACTGAGGCCTCAATTAAAAAGAAATGAGTTTCAAAATGCAGGGCTGACGCAATCAGTTGATAATTCTCTAGAATTGGGAGTGAAGCAAATAGAAAAGCAAAAATGGGTTCAGAAGAATAAAAATGCAGTAAGTAACAAAAGTGAGGTGGCTGCTAAGAATAAATCCAAAAATCAATTTCAGATTCTTGCTGATTTAGAAGAAGAGGATCAAAATTTATTTACTGACTTTGGGAAAGTCAGTAAGAACAAAGAGTATACAGAAGTGCAGGTGGAAAATTCTCAGAAAACTAATGTGGTTTCAGTAGAGTTTGAAGCAAGACATGTGAATAATCTTAAGTCCAAACAACAAGGCCATGTGACATGGGCTGTAAAGGAAGCAACTATAAAGGATACTTGCACAGCCTCTTTCTCATTAGCAGAGGATTCACAGGATGAACATATTGATAAGCCGTGGGATGAAAAAGAAAAGGTAAATAAGATTGAAGCTTCTAAAACACTATTGGCAGAGGATAATTCAGATAGTGAAGAGGAGGGGCCCCTTCAAAGAACATCATCATGTGACATTATAGATAAGGGACTTCTCAGAAATGCCAAAGGCAAAACAATTGGTAGGAGATTTCCTAAATCTGCTCCTTTCTTTACAGCTGGCTTGGGGGAGGACTGCAGAGTCACCAGGAGCAAATCTCAAGCACAAAAAGATAATTTTTCTATCCCTTTTTAATGGCTGGTATCTTTTGGAATATTAGAGGGATTGGAAATGAAGCATCTATAAGAAGAGCTCACTTCTTTAGGGTGCATTATCATCTGAATTTTTTAGGCATTCTTGAACCTTTTATTAAATTAGATGGGCTTTCTATCACTAGAAGATTGGGTTTTGATAATGTCATTTCAAACTGCTCAGGAAAAATTTGGTTTTTGTTTGATGCAAATATCGAATGTGAATTATTATTAGACCATGATCAGTTCCTTCACATGAAAATAAGTTCCCATATTTTTCCCATTAATATAATAATCACAGTGGTATATGCCAAATGCACACAAATAGAGAGATCTATCCTTTGGGATAAGCTGCTGGAATTGAGTCCAGAAAACAATATGTTTTGGCTTGTTGGAGGAGATTTTAATGTTGTTTCAAATCCTAGTGAAGTCTCGAAAGGATTTATATCTAGACTTGGGCCAGTCAATGATTTTAATGAATTTCTCATGCTAACTGGTCTTACAGATGCAGGATTTGTTGGAGACAAATACACTTGGTCGAATAATAAAATCTGGAAAAGGCTAGATAGAGTTCTTTTGTCTCCTGCTTGGAATGCTTGTGATCTCTCGGTTCGGGTGGAACATTTAAGCAGAGCGAATTCTGATCATTGTCCTTTGCTTATTACCTTTCTTAATTTCCCTAAACCAGCTGCTTCCTTTCGTTTTCAGAACATGTGGACCTTGCATAGCAATTTTCTCCAAACTGTCACTTTGAATTGGAGGCTGCCAAGTGCAGCGAGAGGTCTCAGAAAGCTGCAATCCAAACTTAAAAGACTTAAGGAACATTTGAAATGGTGGAATTGGGAAATATTTGGGAACATACATGAGAAGATTATTAAAGCCGAAGAAAGCTTTGCTGAGGCCGAGAGTTCTTTTGATATAGATCCTTCTGCTGATAATAAAATGCGAAAATCTCAAATGCAGGCGCAGCTTAATCATATCTTGCACATGGAGGAGGTTTTTTGGAAACAAAAGGCTGCGGTTAAGTGGATGGCTGAAGGAGAAAGAAATACCAAATTTTTTTTTTGATTTGGTTAAAAAAAGAAGACTGGCTAGTAGGATTTTTCGAATCTGGGATGAAGGAGTTTGCCTTGAGGAGTCGGAGCTTATTCGTGCCTCAAGCTCAACTTATTTCGAGGAACTACTAACTGGTGAGGATTTTAATTGTGATGATGTGAATTTTGATCATATTCCACCTTTGATTAATGCAGGTGATAATGCTAATATTTCTAAGCTCCCGGATATAGAGGAAATAAAGAGAATAATTTGGGATTTGCCTCTGGATAGTGCGGCTGGTTCGGATGGATTTTCTGTTCAGTTCTATAGATCTTGTTGGGAGATCATCAAGGGGGATTTATTGGAAGCAGTCTTGGATTTTTTTCATGGTAGTTCTATGCCAAAGGGTATGGCAGCCACTACAATAGTGCTAATTCCAAAAATGGATAATGCTCAGCAATGGAAAGATTTTAGGCCAATCAGCTTATGTAATGTATCAAACAAGATTATTTCCAAACTACTATCTGCTAGACTTGGTAAAATTATGAATAAAATCATTTCTCCCTCTCAGAGTGGGTTTGTCTCAGGCAGACTAATCTCAGATAATATTCTACTGGTGCAAGAGGTGAATCATAAATTGAATTATCATGTTAGGGGTGACAACTTAATCTTGAAGCTAGATATGGCCAAAGCCTTTGACAGAGTTCAATGGGCTTTTCTTTTTAAAGTCATGGAGGCTTTTGGGTTTTCGGCTTTTGTTATTGGGCTTATCAAACGCTGCATATCTGAATGTTGGTTTTCTGTTAAAGTGAATGGGCATTTGTCGAGGTTTTTCCACTCTAAGAGAGGTTTGAGGCAGGGGGATCACATCTCTCCATTACTTTTTGTTATTGTTGCAGAATTCTTATCAAGGGGCTTAGATGAGTTGTTCAATAAATTTCCTCAGTTATATTATAATGTGGGTAGTGAATTTAAACTGTCTCATTTGGCATATGCTGACGACATTATGGTTTTTTTGAATGGATCAATAAATAATGTCAAGAGGATCAAGAAATTCTTAAAGTCCTATGAGAAATCTTCGGGCCAATTAATTAATGTCAGTAAAAGCTTATTTTTTCCTGCCAAAAGTATCTCAAGTACCAGAAAAGGTTTAATTGTTTCCAGTACTGGTTTTGTAGAAGGCCAACATCCTATTGTTTACTTAGGAGTTCCCATAGTTTCTGGAAACAGAAAATCTAGCCATTTTCATTTCTTAATAGAAAAAATTCGAAAGAGGTTCATGGGTTGGAATATTCAAAGGCTAACTTATGGTGGTCGGTTGTTGCTTATACAAAGTGTATTAATTTCAATACCATTCTATATCTTGCAGGTTCTTCTTCCACCTATGACAGTCCAACATCAAATTGAAATGATATTTGCAAATTTCTTCTGGGGTATGTCCAATTCTAAAAGGAGAATTCATTGGATTGCATGGAAAGAAATTTGTAAGACAAAACTGGAAGGGGGCTTGGGTATCAGAAAGTTAGCAGATATTGCCACTGCCACTGCAATGAAGTTGTGGTTCAGATTCAAAGAGCAAGGTACTCCATGTATTGTCGATCATCCCCATCAACTATAGTTCCGGCGAATGGGAAGGCCTCCCCTTGTTGGCGTAGATTGTTAAAAATCAGAAGATTAGCAGAGGAAAACATTGGCTGGGTTCTTGGTAATGGTGAAATAAACTTTTGGTATGATACATGGCTAGATCAAGGCCTTTTATTTCAAGTATGTGAGGTGGGAAACCCAAATAGTAAAGTGGCTGAATTTAGTGACAATCAAGTTTGGAATCTGCCCAAATTGCAAAACTTGGTTCCAAGCAGAGTAGTGGAGGAGATTTTGGAGGTGGAGGCTCCAGCGAAGGCAGATTCAACTCCGAATGGCTTCAAACAGAGAGGCTGTGATATTATTCTTTGGAAGCCGACCAGGAATGGTAAATTCTCCTTAAAATCTGCTTGGAATCACATTAGAAATGGCCAGCAATCAAAAGAGATTTGGAAAGCTTGCTGGAGTAAGTTACTATCCCCAAGCATATCTATATTTGTTTGGCGTTTTTTAAATAGAAGATTACCACTAGATGATATACTGCAGCAAAGAGGAGTGGAATTAGCATCTAAATGTCAATGCTGTGATGAAGGAGAATCTTGGGATCATTGGTTTTTTATGAGCCCGATTGCTATGGAGGTCTGGAGTCATTTTGGCCAATTGTTTGGAGTGGATAGCTTTCATAAATTTGAAAATTGGAAAAAGGGAGACACTTGGTCGAAAGAAGGCCATATTAAAGAGGCTATTCCTTTTTTGATTGTCTGGTTTCTTTGGTGCGCTAGAAATAATGCTAAGCACAGGGATTTAAGGCCATTAGCTAAAAAGATAATTTGGAAGGTTATATCTTATCTACAACTTGCTGATACAGCCGGCCTGATCAGGAAATCTCACTGGAAAGGATGCAGTAAGATAGTGGAAAACATGGGTCTTCAAGTGGATAATAGAGTTTTGACTTCTATTATATTGGTGCATTGGAGAATGCCGAAATTTGGAGTTTACAAGGTTAATACTGATGGTTGCTCTAGAGGTAATCCTGGCCCTGCATCATATGGTGTAATTATCAGGAACTATATGGGTCAAATTATGAAAATAAAGTTTGGAGTTATTGGTGCGGCTTCAAATGTGAAGGCTAAGCTAACTGCCATTTTGATGGGTTTGGAGTTATGTATTTCCAATGGTTACTTCCCTATTTGGCTAGAGTCTGATTCTTTAGTGGCTTTGAAAATTCTACAATCTTCCTTTCTTTCTTGGAATTACCGCAGGTTGATCATTAAAATCAAAGATTATATAAGCCGACATCAAATATGGATTTCACATGTTTATAGGGAGGCTAACTCAGCTGCAGATTTTCTTGCTAACCAAGCATTTAAATTCAACGCAGGGAATGCTTTTTCAGCTGACTTTACGGACAGAATGCTCAATGACATCTGTAAGCTGGATAGACTGCACATGCCATACATTCGCACTATTAGAAAGGCTGTAAACTGACTACTTCTAATCCCCTGCCAGTTTTGATTGTTAATGCAGATTTGGAATTTGTTCATGTTTGGCTTATATAATTCGAATTGCTGGTCTTGATAGTCATTTTAATGATTTGGACTTTCTTCTCATGAGGGACTAGGTCTTCTGAAGTGATCTTTAATTATATAACTCAGACTAATTCTCAAAGTGCTTATAAGTCTGGTCTTTAGAGTTTTTCATTATCAGCAATAGTCTTTTTTTCAAATGGGGGCTTCTTCTTTATTCAAATTACAATCTACACCCCTGCTTTGCATTTTGCAGTCTTGTATCTCTGACTTCTGCTAGAATACTGGTGTTCCCTGGTTTCTATAAATGTCCATATTTTGATGGTAAATGGAAGTTCTATCCAATCTTTTTGATATCAATGTGTAATTGTTTTTGACAGAGCTATGGACATTTCCTATACAACTCAGATTGGAAAAAGTCTCAGACTTGGCAAAAGATAGGTGAATTACTGGCTAATTTAATTGTGACAGAACTATGGATTATAATATCTGTTTCAAATTCAGATTAATATATCTGGACTTTTGTTTCGGACCTCTATGCTTCCAGAAAGGTTGTAAGCAAATTTAAGCAGAAGATCCTTAGTTATGCTGCCATTACATGAAAGTATGTTTAAATGTGTGTTTCATGCATGAAGTGAGGAACAAGGCTGATAATTGAAACTTGCGGTTTTATATTATGGATGCTCTAACAGAAATCACCTCTGAAATCCCAGCTATGTTCAGTTTTATCTGTTATAATATCTATAGTATCTGGCTAATCCGTGGAAACATTAATGGCAAAAAGCTTTATTAAAAATTCTCTGGACTAGAAGTTTCTTGTTTTCTTGAATAGGCATTAAATACCAGATATCTGAATGGGTTTCTTTTTTATGTAAATCTGGAAAATGTTGAGCGCAGCTGTACCTTGAATTGTTGCCCATCTGGATGCTTTATCTGTTGTTTTATTATATCAAATTTGCAGATAGTATCAGAAGATCTCTGATCTCAGCTGAACTTCAATATAATTTGATTTGAAGAGGGGAGTTTTGTAATGAAACTGTGCCAACACAAATGATGACAGGCTTTATAGTATGAATAGCCCTCAGATGCCTTCCTTGGCTTGAAGATGAACGCCGTCTATTGAGAAGGTTCTTAGTGATTTTGGTGTGCTCCCTTTTATGAATATGATAACGCAAGATTGTTGGTTCCAAAAATGTATAGTCCTCCAATTTTGTTTGGGGAGGAAAATATAAGTTAAAAAGATCTGTGCTTATATACTCTTAATTGAAATTTGATTGGGATACTAAATGTAAATCAATGTTTTCTGTAATTCCATATTAGAAGGTCAGGTCTAGCCCCCCTTCTAATATGGATTTTCCTTCTCTTGAAATAAAATTCTTCTTTTTTTTTAAAAAAAACTTATCAAAAAATTAAAACATATGCTTTTAAGGAACACCTCCCCCTCAAAACACGCTCTAAACCTCTATCATTGCACCAATAATATTTTTTGAGTTCCTAAAACATTAGGAAATCTCAACTTGAGGTTATAAGGTTTTGAAATTCAAAATTTGAACCAAAATCTCTCCTTATCCCTATATTTTTCACCAAAACTATCTCCCATTTTGATTTCATCATGAAATTCCCCAAATATACTTATAAAAGTATTCTAAAGGGTTAGAGATTGTTAGGCTACTCAAAATTGGATTAAAAGCCTGAAATCAGATAGTTTCAGTCATACCAATCAATTGGTGTTGGGTCCCAATCGATTAAACTAAGCGTAATCGATCACCTGCTTATTTACGACTATCCTTAATCAATCAACAGATCGATTATGCGAGCTTCTGTGCTTGCGAAAAATGTTCACCAATCGATTGACCAATCTATTGGTGTATGTCTTAATCGACCACTTGATCGATTGGGAGTTTCTGATTTCTGAAAATAATTTCAGACCGAAATTCAGAAACTCCTAAATAATCCTACAGAATTCTAAAATTCATGAAATTTTGTGTAGACGTTATTTAAGGCATATACTATCATGGAAAAATAGTTTTCTATGAAAATATAACCCATTCTCAAAGATTGACACAAAATTAAAAACCATTGAAATACTTAAATGATTCATTCTATTTTGAATCCTATTTATCAATGATGAGTACTATCAAAGGATAGTCTTCACCAAGATTTTCCAAAATAGTTTTGAAATAGTATTCAAAAATGATTTCCAACCATGTTCTTTAGGCTATATACAATGACTTGTACATTAACTTTTCCAATGATTGAAGTTCATTTAAGTTCTTATTTTGGATGAATTTTAAAAACTCAAATAGATGCACTTTATCAACACCTTGAGTTTTTGTTCATCAACCTAACATCTCATTTGCTTTTAATGTGTCTCAAAACACATTCAAGTTAACTTATGGTCTTGTGAGATGTGAAAGTCATGTTCTCCCTAAACTAAGAATTCGTGCATTTCTACCTAGCCATTATAAACCTTGATCATCCACCTAGGATGTCAATTAATGTTAATGTCTTTAATTTCAATCATTTCAACCATGCATGATAATGATCATGGCATGCATCATATGAAGATTTTCAAAAGAAAACTTATTATAGCTAGATGATGCATGCATGACATCACATATGATATTTTCATAATAAAATATGAATGATTAATTATGATGACATGACATGACATATGATAGGGCATCCAAATTATAGAATATTAGAATAAAAGAAAATATCTAGATTTTCTATATAAGTATCAATAACTCATCGCTAAGCCATTGATAATCCTAATTTTGCTCCTAATTTTTCAAGATAATGCCAAAACTTCCCAACTTGACAGAGTTTAATCTTCAAGATAATTGTACCAACTTTATCAAGTTTAATCTTCAAAATCATAGTTTAGCACAATTTCACTCCTCAAGAGTAAACAATTAACTTCTTCATTTTCAAGGGTAATAGTTTCTTGAAAATGTCCCAAAGTGTCAACTTCATTAAAGTTGAGTTAACTACCCTTTCAATTTGAGTTGACACTCCCTATACCTATCTAGGGTGTGGTGAACAAACTCTTAGAAACCCAAAATCTATTGGTGCTCCTTGGGTGTTCTAGGTATTCCTTAGGGATAACTTCCCTTGATACCTTCCTAATGACTTTTCTAGGCTTCTCCGAAGCCTTAGTCATGTTGGTCTTGTTTTGGTCAACTCTAGGGATGACTTTCCTTGTGACCTTCACTTGACTCCTAGACTTAGATTAAGTTCCATACCTATATGGAACTCTATGATATGATGGCCCATCATCCTTGGCTTTAGATTTGTACCGCAAACCTTCCTTGCCCCTAGAGGGTCCTTGATTACCTAAACCTAGGTTTTGAATCTTTGATCCATTAAACAGATTTTCTATTTTCTTAAGGGATTTTTTAATTTATCAAGTTTTGACCTCAAAACTTGATTTTTGATCATCACTTCCTCAAGGCTTAGTTTTCTAATATTGCCATGGTGATTTTTCTTTTTGACCTTGTTTTGGGTAAGTCTACCATTAAATGATCTAAAATTTCCCTATCCTTAGGTGTGATAGTCTTAGCATGGAAGACTATATTTTTTCTTAGGTTGTTCATACCTCCTATATTCATGATAAATAGTATTGAAATGATAATTATTATTTCTAGTATGCATATTATCATGATTTAAATAAGTATCATTACCTAATGGTACCTTAGTCTTGTTCTTGGAGGCTCTCTCTTGATTTGAGCTCCTTCTTTTTGTCTTGGTCGGATCCTTCCCCTTTGGACATTAGTTCCAATAATGCCCCTTTTGTTTGTATAAGAAGCACACAATGTGCTTTTTATCCTTCCGTACCACGGGGCCAACATCCTTTGGCTTCTCCTTAGTCTTGGGTGCTACTTACACCTTCTTCTTGACCAAATTAGGGCACTTACTCTTGTAGTGTCCTTTTTCCCTATACTTAAAGCAAATGATATGGTCTTTATTTTTATAATTTGAAATTGTTATACCTTCGTGAGGTATAGGGGACACTCGATTCTTCTTCTTATTTATTGACTTCAGATGATGATGTTGAAGCTTTTCTTTGATCCAATGTCAATTGCGAATTTTGCTCCCTCTAAATCCTTGAAGTGGAGGATTTTTGAACTTCATCTTCGGATGTTGAGCATTTCTCAATTTCCGAATCTTCTTCCTTTGATGAATCTCCCTCTTCGGATTTGTCTTGATTTGGCAAAGTGAAGACGTCTGGGAGCTAGTAGAACCACCCAATGGTGTAAAAGCCGTTGGATGCAAGTGGATCTACAAGAGAAAGAGAGGATCATACGGGAAGGTTGAGACCTTCAAAGCTAGGCTTGTTGCGAAAGGGTATACTCAGAAAGAGGGTATCGATTATGAGGAGACCTTTTCGCCGGTAGTCATGCTTAAGTCTATCTGGATCCTCTTATCTATTGCCGCTTATATGGACTATGAGGTATGACAGATGGACGTCAAGATAGCTTTCCTTAACAGAAGTCTTGAGGAGACCATCTACATGAAGCAACCAGAAGGGTTCATTGCGAAGGGCAAAGAGCATCTAGTGTGCAAGCTTAATCGATCTATTTATGGATTGAAGCAAGCTTCACGATCTTGAAACATCCGCTCTGATGAAGTAATCCAGTCATATGGATTTATTCATGAAGGATCGTTTATGGTGTGCTAGAGGGGGGGGGGGTGAATAGCACTTTTTCGACATTTTGATCTCTACAAAGTTGTTAGCGCAGCGGAAACAATAATATGCAAAGTAAATAAGAAATAAACAATGCTAACAACCTGATTTACTTGGTATCCACCCCGGTCGGGTGACTAATCCAAGAATCCTTCGGTGGATCAACCCCCGGATAAACTTCGGCTAGATCTGTCGCTCCTTGTGGGTGAAGAAACCTCGCCACAACACTTCGGACGCTCTCTGATCATAGTAGATTACTAACCCACTTTATCCAAGTGAGATTCGTCGAGTCAGTTAGTAGGAAACGAGGCCCTTTAAATAGGGCTCGAATCTGAAACAGCCACTACCAGTCGACTGCCCCATGGGCAGTCGACTGGTTCCACTCAGATTCGACCGTTATAGTACAATATTTAAATCTGCCAGGCTGTTCCAGTCACCACCAGTCGACTGCCCCTGGGTCAGTCAACTGGTACACACTTAAGCCTAGGGTTTTACTCCCGAGTACACGTCTCTCCGCACTCAAACCCTCCGGGCTTAGCCCCTGAGTACACACACTCACACTCAGACCCTTACAACTCAGTTGACTCTTCACCAGCAGCCTTGACTGTTGCCTTCACGCCCTCTTCATCTTTGGCCCTCGTCCCTCGGATGTGCATGCAAGCCTCCAGCTTGCCTCCATGCCACCTTTCACGTACGCCTCGAAGTCCGCATCCCTCGGCTCATCATCCCTGCTATCCAATGGTCCCTCGGATGCGCACATAAGCCTCCAGCTTACCTCCATGTCATCCTTCACCTGAAGACATTAACCAAATCCATGTGTACCTGTACACCTGCACACTCATGTACACACGTGAGAACAACACAAACCCTAACTTAACCATATTGCCCACACATCAAAATATCATGATCCTCCAGATCATCTCAGGGCTGATTGCCCCAATAATCTCCCCCTTTTTGATGCGTGACAATATGTTAAGTTAGGTAAACATATAGTAATACAATAACAAAAGCAATTGAAATTCAAGCATAACACACAAGAGGCAAACTCCCCCTTAACCTATGCTTTTCTCCCAAATTTCAATCCTTATTGCTAATCCCAAAGTTAAGTTTTCTTAAAACTGAACTCCAAAGTCTTATAACCTACCTAAGTTAAGTTTCAATCCTAAACCTAACTTAACACCCAAGTTCTCCCCCTTTGACACCATCAAAAGACTGCCCCAAGCAACCCTACCCTTGGCGCCAAATAGAACATAACCCTATTTCTGAAAAACCCTTCAGAAATCACAAAGCCTAATCTGCCCATATTACCAGTCGACTGCCCCTAGGGCAGTCGACTGATACAACAGATTTCAGAATTTCAGCCGAAATTCAGAAATAAATAAAAAATTCCTGAAAATCCGGAAAAATGCAAAACTTTACAAGCACGATTGTTAAGGTATTCCCTACCCTAGAAAAATTTGGTTCATGAAAAAGATTAATCGTGCTTGACTTTTGATTCAAACTCTAAACTTCTCAATTCATGTTAACTTTGTATCAATATGGACTTCTAATCATGATATCTTATAGTTTCCACTTTCTATCCATTCCATTTGACATTTAAAACGATTCCCAAACTCTCCTTTTTCATATAGATAAGAGCCCCCCCTCTTTTTCTTTTAAGGCTAGATGATCATCCCTTTTATACATATCACCATTATTGATTTCCAATCAAAACATGTTAGATGACATTCAATATAAAATATTCAAATCATATCATGAACACATACATGACAGGCATAATAGAAGCATCGATTAGCACTTAGAGATTTTTCAAGCAGATTTCAATATAGCATCTAGTCATGATAACACTTCAATATCTCAATAGAAACATAGTAAAGCCAATCACATGTCATAAGACCTACAAAATAGAGTCATACATAGATGTTTTATGCAATAGACATAGCAAGTATCTAGGGCTAAAGCCCGGAAGTCATCCATATAAATACAACCATCAAAATAGAAAGTGTTTGAGATATATAATAAAACACCCAAAATAGAATACTCTCAACACTAGAATCACTCTCAAAAACTGCTCCCACTGGTCAGAAGTACATGTGATCATCACCACCAGAGGAAGGAGGAGGAGGAGGAGGAGCTTGATAGGCGAGATGCCACTGCTGCATCATCTCGTACATCTCATCTTGGCGGCTGGTCATCCTATCAACTTTTGCTTCAAGCCTATGCTCCGTCTGTTGGCATTCGTGAATGTCCTCGCGGATGACGTGAACATCCTCCCGGAGCCCATGAACATCCTCCTGGAGCTGGGTAATCTCTGCACGTGTGACCAACTCGGTGGGCTCCTCATCTGCATCAACGGCCTCTGGGCGCTCCCTCCAAACAAATGCCTCCTGTCTACACTCAATTCCTGCTAAGGACAATTGGCGCGTGCCAATTTGATCATAGTCCTTTGACAGGTGCCTCACCTGACCACTACACACCCGGATGCCAAAATGTAAGTGGAAAAATGCTGTAAGGATGTGGCAAAAAGGCATATATATCTTCCCATTAACACTATGAGAAGAATGACAGATAGCTCTAAAAACCTGGAGGGAGACATCAATGTCCAACCTTCTCTCTAAAGCACACATCATTACCAAGTGTGGGAGTCTAACCCTAGACCTCCCCTTGGTGACAATAGGCAGGATGCACTCGACGACGACCTTATACAAGACATGACTAAATGGTCGCATGGGTTTAGCATCAAAAAGACGTTCCAAGTCATTCCTATGTCTTTGGAAATAATGCATGTGAATTTGATCAATAGTGACTCCAGGAAACTCTAGAGGTTCAACCACAGTAGGAAAAATACACAGATGCATTGTTGGACGCCCTACACTAGAGGAACCCGGCTAAACCCATGACAGAGAAGGGGATAGGAACACCAGCAACTCGAGACTCATACAAATTGTTATCAGAGTCTATACAGGTCAAATTAGCATAAAACTCTGAACACAGGTCAATGTCTACGTCCTGCTGGCAGTAAACTAGCTGATCTAGCTGAAAATGAGTGATCATTTCAGCCAACTGGGGGGACTTCTCTTGAAAGAAACTCTTGTTCAGGTATCTACAATTCATTACCACGAATTCATTCTCTTCAAAACGTTTCTTGCATTCCAGGGACCTAAACCTGGACTCCCCCTGACTTGGTCGGGATGACCCCTCACCCCGAGACCTCTTAGAAGCCATCCTAAAACCCATACATACCCATGCATGCCAAGACAACCCCCCAAAAAGGAAAATATCAAGGAATACACACAAAAATATCACATTAGTGTCAAAACATGTCTTAATCAGGAAAAATGAACCTTAAAGCGCAATACCTTTTCATTCTTCTCATGTTGGCTTGAGTTTGAGAATGTGGCTTGACAAGATGAGTTTTTAGCAAGCCCTAGAAGTAGATCGAGGTTGAGGGATGTCTTAGAGAGGGTCTTTAGGGCTTGGAAGGGGCTAAGATCGAAAGAGGAGTGTGAGAGAGGTGAAGATCGCCGGAAAATCGCAAAAACCCTAGAGTTTTGCTTCTCCCCGGCGCGCCCCTTCCTTTTATAAAACCCGCGTCCCAGTCGACTGGGATTTGGCAGTCAACTGGGCCAGAGTGTAATTACATTCTGTGGGTTTTTGCAGTCGACTGCTCAGGGGCAGTCAATTGATGTCTGTTTTTTTTTCCAGATTACCAATCCGAATTTCAGAGATGTTTAACTAATTCCACACATTCCCAAAAATTATGAATTCTTGTGGGGAGATTTGTGGGTTCTATATTTACTTGGGAAAAATACAATTTCAGTCAAAGTCATCCTAAATCCCAAGATTGGTATAAACTTTGAGTTTTTCTCAAATGTATCATGAAACCTTTCCCAAAAGTTCTAATTTGGATCTCACCTTAATGCTTCTTCCCATACTCATCCATAATTCATTCATAGCATCAAGTTATATGACATTTAGGCATTAAAACTGATTTGCCTTAATTAAAATCCCAATTTCATCTTTTTCTTTATAATCCTCCCTCTAGTGTGCCAATTCTCTAGAATTAAGACTATCCTTAGCCTTGTAAACCTCTTGGCACACCTTATAGTCCTTTTCAATCTCCTAGAAGGAATCCACCTGAGCTCCATTGACCATGGAACCCTTGTTGGCTTCTAGAGTTCTCCCTCGAACTCCTAGCCCTAGTTACCTCCCTAGGTAACTCTTCTACAAAGGCAAGACCACACCGGTGCTCCTCCGGTGCTTCTTGATTTTCCACTATCACTCTCTTAATCCTATAGACCTTTTTCTTGGTCAATCTATTTTCCCTTCCTTCAAATTGCTTTTCCTTGCCATTTTGACTTTTTCTCTACCATAGTTATAGGGCATCCTTGAATATGATACTTGATCAACATTAGCCCCCTAGAATGGTATCCTAAACCCGGCCTACCATTCCTATGATTTTGGTCCTTTGAGATCATGTTCACATCCTTGGCCCCTTGAATAACTCTACCTAGATTTCTTTCTACTTGATCAAGTTTTGCTCTTAAAACTTGATTTTCCTTTTCTAACTTCCTAATCTTAGGATCACTAGATCTAATTTGATCGTTTCTAGGTTTACCTATTTTTCTAGGCATGTTTCTTCCCTTCTTGGAGTTTATGCCCTGGTCCTTGTTCCTAGAGTTCCTAGATTTATCATGAAACATGGAATTGTTGGTGTTTTGGCATACAAAATTGTTTCTATTCCTATCATGATATTTAAAACCAAACACACGCATGGGCACATAATTGTTATTAATTCTATCATTTATACAAGCATTTTGAGCATTCATGAAAGAATTTGAAGCATAAGTAGAGTTAGATGTTACCTTCCTTACCCTTGAGGCTCCCCCTTGATGAGTGCTCCTCTTTCTTTCTTCTTTCTCCCATTTCCTAAGGTGCTCCATCTTCTTGAGCTCTCCACTTTTTGGACATTTTGTATGATAATGCCCGAGCTCCCCGCATGTGAAGCATCGAATTCTCCTTCTTTTGTTTTGAGCTTCCTCATTCCTACACCCCATACTAGTTTTAAATTGAATGGATTTGGGCTTAGGAATTACCTCCTTTTTACCTAGTGGGCACTTATCCTTGTAGTGCCCCTTCTTATTGCAACCAAAGCATATGATATGCTCTTTTGACTTGACTTTGGTGGAGGTGGAAGGCTTTTCTTGCTCTTGTGTGGATGACGGTCTCTTCTCCCTCTCAACCCTTGATATTGATGCCTCTTCTTCTTCCTCTCTTGATGAGGTGATTGGCTCCTCACTCGAGTTTTCAACTTCACTTGATGAACTTGACACTTCCCCTTCATTTTGATCTTCTTGAACCCTTGAGCTTACTTCTTCAGACATTTCAACTAATTTAGCTTGTGAAGGGTTCTTGTGAAGTTCTTCCAGTTTGCTCCATAATTCACACGCACTTTTATATTCTCCTACACAACTCAACACATTTTTAGGCAAAATATCAATTAAAATATTGATTACCTTTTCGTTTGCCCTAGATTGCTCTCGTTGTTCATTTGTCCAATATCTAGGCCGAAGCCTCATGCCGTGCTTGTCTCTCGGAATTTTAAAGGGGTCTTCAATCATCATTCTACACTCCCAGTCCATCCCTAGCCAATTTTCCATCCTTGCCTTCCAATGACCGAATTCTTCATGATTATAGGATGGTGGTGTGTTGATGTCTTCCCCCAACTTATCTTCCATATTTTTCTCTAGCTTTGCTTTGCTCCCTGGCGGTTATT